>JAJTUB010000047.1:0-212013 GCA_036971345.1 Dactylellina drechsleri
TAATATCTAAAAATATAATTAATTTATTTTTATAAATACCTAACACTCTTAATAATTAAAACTTTTAATAATAAAGTTATTTATATTTATTTTAACTACTATATTACCCTTATCTGTATTATATTATTGTTCTAAATAAATTTAAGATATTATTTTATAAAAGTCAAAAAGCTTATTAATATTAATTGGATTAGTATAATTAATATATTACTAGTTTATACAACAACCAAACTTAGTTTTAATATATAGGTAATAATAAATAAAATTAATAATCTACTATTTACCCAATAAAATACTATTACTTTATTTTATAAAAATACTAATTATAATACTATGTAATTAAATATATATAAAAATATAATCAAAAACTTTTTAATATAAGATCTATTTTATAAGTTTTTTTTCTTATATCTTAGAAAGTTGTTGCTAGCTTTTATATATAATATTATATAATTGTCAAAAGACAAGCCAACTTTAAAGAATAGTTTAAAGTATCCTATAAACAGTAGCAGCAGCATAAAAAGAATTATTATTTTAAATAGCACCTATCACAACAGCTATATCGATTTTGTTATATTGTTTTTTAGGCATTATAATAATAGATTTGCTAGTGAAAATAGGCTCAATTGGCTAGATACTGTAGTTATACAGATGAAAAACAAAAAAACGCGTGTTCACGTTAAGTGAGATTTTGCGAAAAAAAATGGTGGCCATAACTAGGGGGTGGCCACATTCATACCACTCGACTTACTCAGTAACTTTTCTATTTTTTTGCTCTTCTTTCGCTTTTGGGTTTCCTTGTATATTTCAAACGGATAAATGTTTTATAAATTTAATCATCAGGGATTTTGGGTTTGATAAACTGCTACGTTTTCACAAGCGGGCCCCTTATAGATACCATATATAACAGGTCGTAACCTCTAATTATTCATTTCATTCTATTTATATCTTGTAAACAAGAATCGGCATAATTAATTCAGGTTGTCGATTCTTCCTTCCCCATATTCCTTATCCAAAGTAGTTTAAGGTTATAGCACATAGGAATCTAGGTACCATTTTAGTTTCTCTAGCGACTAATGATGATAATGAAAGCAAAACAAAGCAAATTCTAAAATTGTATTTAGCTTTGGAGCACATAATGTAGAGTCGATTACCTCAGGAGGGTTGTTGGGCGTAAAGAGCTCGGCCACTTGAGCCGCACGTAATCAAATCCCTCTAGTTTTCAAGACGATTTCTCGACCCAAGATAGCACATCTCAGCCGCGCTCATGCAGCGTCTGTTAAAACCCTTGGATTACAATTTACCGGCAGACATGGTTTGCTGCAATCCTTCAGGGTTTCAAGCCGTCCTGCATACTCACTTTCAAAAACTTTGTGTTACCAAGGCGCCAAGATGGCGAGCTGGCTTGCGCCTGCATTGTAGACAAATCCCCGGTGGTTAGGATTCGATTCCGGAATACCTGAGCCTTGTTTTCCAGAGCCGAAGGTGATGAAAGATTCTCAAATTAAAGAGGTAAGAGGCGTGCGCGACCTTGATTGCTCTTTGTGTATAAATGTAGCGGATATTTATATATAGATACTGCCCGGATAAAGTTTTAGGAGTGCTCTCCTAGGACAGACGTCAGAATAGTCGCCGTAGGTACTAATATAATCAAAAAAACATTGGCCATAGTTTAATAAAATCCCGAGAGTCTTGTGTAAGAGAGATAAGAAGTTTCGAAGACGATCGAATTTAATGTATTTATCTAGAAGGGCATGCGCCAGCAAGTTTTTTTTTATATATAAAAATCATAATGTAGATGCGAATCCTCGTCCTGAGAGTTGACGCACCGTTGTGCTCATATATGCCAAGATGATATAATCCTCCAAATAGTTATTGAGCAATATTTTATTGCGAGGCTTCTTTCTTTCATGAAAAAGCTATATTTCCGGTTAACACTTATTTTATACAATCCAATGTTGACACGTTCTAGTCAGTTACTCGGTTTATATTTATAAAAAGCTTCTAATACGATCTTATGAGACGCTCGAGGCTGAGATAATTATATAAGCGATCACAAAGCGTGAGGCTCAACATGAAGCTATGACGAGTCAAGACGTTAAAACATGGAACTAAACAAAACAACCTCGTGACGAGTTACTCTTCCCAGCTCGCTTGCAGAATTTATTCGAATGCAAATCCTTGTCGGTTTTTGAAAATAAGCCTTTTGGCTCTTCACATATGCGCGGCGGCATCATATGAATTCTTATCTACAAGAGTTAGAGCAACTCTTGACGAAATCCGCTTCGTTTTGAGGGTCTCCAGAAATTTGGGGGCTGATTGTGTTGAACTGCGCACTTTGCTTTTAAGACCCGCCAAAAAGAGGCAGAAACCTGAGAGGAGGATGATAACTCGAACCAGCCCCCGCCTTTTTGCGAACATGCACACTTCACATGATTTTATCAGCGCTTAGAAGACACTTTATAGCCTCCGTTACCCACTCTTCTGGTTTCTACGATAGCTTGCAGCTGTTTGGAATTTGTAAGTGGAGAAGAGAAAAAGCCTTTGGCTTTATAGCTTGGTTTGATATGAATTACAGCTCAAGATGTTGAAAAGATTGAGAATATATGTATATTTTGTGATACATTTCATTAATATATCGGATTCAAAGGGCTTGATCCCCGATTTGGTACGGAGCTTTTGGTTGGTGTACAGCTGAGCGGGAGCTATCAAAGGACCCTGATCGTCTGCAACGGAGCGGGACAATCGCGGGGTAAGATGAAAAGCTTTTGAAAGCATTTTGAATTCTCGTTGTATTGTCTAAATTGGACAAATAATGATAATAGAGCCTAATATTATTGCAAGAGTTAACCAGCTACCTCAGCTGAGCACAACTGTACAACCGAGTGTACATAGAACATCTCTAGATGTTTAAACGCCGCTACGCATTAACTAGGAGGCTGGTAATAAACACGCAATTTTTTAATTAAGAGACATTATATATTCATTGTAGAGATTAATGAACTTAGACGGCAATTAATGATCATGTTAATTCTCAGGATCTGATATCCACTATTCGGGTTAGCAATGCTTTCGAAGTCTTTAGTAGCCATTTAAAAAGCGGCTTGATATCTAATGTGGAACTCTTCATGATTTACTCAGCCCTATTGGATCACTATGCCGCATCCTTGGATTCCTGGAGTCCATTTTTTGGTCATCCGGTGCGCAGAAGTCTTCGGTTGGGGATCTATGATTTGAATCACGGAGGTTTCAAATTATTTCGACGGACCGCGCCAAGTCGGAGGCTCTGTGAGCCACATACGTAGCCATACTAGTTTTGAAAATAAAAATTTGGCGCAGCATACCTCATGTCAGGAACAATTTTTCGGCGAGGTACTAAAATGCTTTCTGTTTTAAATTTGAGCCTCTGACGCCATAACCGAATGAGGAAGGGTGATAAGTTGATTCTAGAATATGGTTGGATCCAGAGATCGATAGAGCTAGTCCTTTTGAACTCATTGGCTATTCATGGAAATCAACTCTAGTCTGATCCAGAAATCAATTACAAAAAAAAAGAGAATTAAAGAAACCTAGAAGGGTTTAATTGAAAGATGACTCTTTTGGCCAATGTTCTATTATTACCTTGAAATAACGTGGCGCAATTTTGTTCGAGATTTCTTGGATCATTAAGTATTTCTATCCCTCAAGCAGTATTGATGCCTTTAAAGAGCTCCCGTCCAATTAGATCCGTCGAAAACAGGCCAGGCGCATTTATTTTGATCTTGATGCACGATCCTTTTTCAAATCTCTCTGTTTCGTGTGAATCAAAATATTAAGCATTTTAGAGGTATTCAAACCCAACGAGTGCTCTAGACTTCTGTGCCTTTGCCAGATCCCATTTCTAGACATCTCAAGCGAAAGGAAACATATGCGGACCGTATTTATGGAATATATTAGTGTTCCGTTCAAGTGTCAGATTCGGGAGATGGGACGGGGGCCTTGACACCTGGCACCTGGCTAGACCCGTTATTATCGAGTGGCCGAAATCCACTGCAATTATGATTACATATTGATAATACATATTCGATGGGACAGCCTTCCAAATCATGTCTACATACAAGAAATCGTGTTCTGACGACATCATCTGTCTTGGATACCCTAAAGCTTCGAAGGTTTCCAAATTGGCTTTCTCTTTTGTGCAAATGCCGTGAGACCCTCAACTCTGTTCTCCCCTTGCATCAACTTGTGGTTATAGAGCTCATCGATAGCTTTAGTAGCTGCTTCTACATCCCCAGTTTTCCAAGCTTGTCTTAGTCCAGCCCTTGTAACAATGACTGCATCTGGGGAGAGATCTTCAATCTGCTTAGCCAACGCAATAGCTTCGTCGATGAGACTTTCCGGAGATGCCGAGATCTTATTGATGAGTTTATAGTCTAGAGCTTCTTTGGCAGAAAGTACTCTGCCGGTAAGAGCAATTTCAGTGGCCGTAGGAAGGCCAACAAGATTGACCAGACGGGGTAGGCCCCCAGCTGCCGCGTAGATGCCACGGAGGGCCTCTGGTAGTGAAAAGCTAGCTGATGGCGATGCAACAGTCATATCACTATTTTGCTCATTAGTGACTTGTCTCTAAAATAATATTTTGGTTGGATGTGTTTGTGACTACCAATTAAGAACAATCTCAAACCCTCCACCGAAGGCAAATCCGTTCACTGCCGCGATGATAGGTTTCTTCCCATTCCTCCCGCTAACGCCACCAAAACGGGTTGGCGGATGGATGAATTCCCAAGGTCGACTCTTAATCTCATCTTCTGAAGTTGTTGCCAGTTCTATCAAGTCTTGACCGGCGCAAAAGGCCTTGGAACCAACACCGGTGATAATGGCACACCGAAGAGATGGCTCCGAGTCATACCACGTCCAGATTTTGTGGAGCTCCCACTGGGCAGCAAAGGGGAGAGAGTTGCGTTGATTGGGGCGATTGATCGTGACCAGGACGATATGGGATGTTGGGAACGTCACGAGGGTGTATTTGGTCTCCGGAGGAGGCGTTTGAAAAACCGTCGGAGCTGACATCTTGACGGCTAGAAACTCTCCTGCAGAGTGAAGCGTGATGCAAACTGAATGGGTTCTTTTCTAAGAACTCGAAATCCTAAGAGCTATCTCATCTACATCAATGTAAGATTAGGCATCGGTTCTTGCGCGATCCTGGTGCTCTCGGGCCTGCTCGATTACTTAATCAGGGCTGGGAGTTGAGGAATGTTGGACAATAAGCCTCGGTTGCGCACCCTTGCTACCTCGGCTCATAGCACCGGCTTCGTCCCAATTGGAAAGACATTCTGGCAACTGCCGTGGTAGAAAACTCGTGTTGCGCAACAACAACACAAGTTCTTGTTGTATTTTCGTCGGCAACGCAAGTCTTGGAGCTGAGATTTTGCAAGTATCTAGTACTTCTTGCGGGAACCGCGAGCTGAGTGGAGCCGCGATCATCGGAACCAGGTTTTCGGCAAATGCAAGTCACCAGAAAAGGAAGCGAACTGGAGAAATTTTGGTACCAAAACAAGTGCAGGTTTGAAAAATTCTGGAAATTCGATCGGTTGGACATTAAGATATTTTCTTACTCCTTCAAATGGATTAACGGCTAAATGATCGTCGTGCTAGTAATTAGCTGAATGAATCCTTAGACTATAAACAGCTCTAGCTGCGTGAGAGCGGCCCTGTTTGAGCAGCTATCCGCTCTATAATTCGTCTGAAAATTCCTCGGACTAGAAATCGCGGTGTTTGCTAGACGATTCTAATTGTCAGCAGGAGAGCAGAAAAGAAAGAAAGAAAGAAATGTACCAAGAGTGTGTTTTGCAGAAAACAGACAGCAGGATTTGATACGGATCCCGGAAGATCAACGTTTTCATCCTCTTTAGATTTCCCTCTGGAAATTACCTTTTTTTTTTTTTCGGGGAGGTTGTGGTCGTGGACTCGACCAAGTACCGTTACAAGTTGTCATTTTCGTTAGTGGCGTCTTGCATGCAGCAGGTCTACCCCGCGAGAATTTAGAGTTGTGACCATCCCATTTAGGATTTTTCATTAAATTACCAAAAATGACCCATATGATACAAACATAACCGATGATGACAGGCCCGGGTAGAAAGTCAAATAATTCCTTCGAATACCTACAATAGGCAATCCTTTGTAGGTTTACCGGTTCCCAGTATAAACAAAAAAAGAATAACTAACGAGGGTACGCCGTTATATATAAGGGAGTGTCATGAATATGGAGAAAAGGCGAAGACATTAATGTAGAAATTACAAAATTAAAAAAAAAGACACTTCATTTCAGTACACCAATCCGAAAAAAGAAACCTAGTATTATACCTTCTCAACATCAGAAACCTTGGCTCTGGCTCCAGACTTCGAAGAGCCTGATGAAGAGTGGTCGCTTCCAGCACTTGCTTTGGAAGAATATGGCTTGCTGCCGAGACTGCTGCGGATTTTGGGGGCGTAGTGTATTGCTAGAGCTCGGACGGCGGGCGCAGAGGCGCAAATGAGAGCAAGATTGAGCTCCACACTAAAGAAGAATAAAAAAATTAAAAAAAATTAGCTTTGCACTGCTAGTTAATGATCTCGTTGTGTCTTCTTACATTGTCCATGCATCAACCAGTAAGGTAGTTGAACTCTGGGAGCTGTATAAGCCAAATTTGAGCAGGTAGTGAAGGCGGAGACAGCTGGCAACGCAGGCACTAAACGAAGTTAGCATTCTCCACGACTATGCGGGTATCCCGGATGTAGAGACTTACATAGCACCCAACGAAAAAGTGAAGATAGCCAAAATTCTTTCCCTGAGGTAGAGCTGCAACTGAAAGACGAGAGGCATTGGCAGAATCCAGATAATAATATCCGTAGCAATGTAGATAGATGCGATGGCGACTTGCTGGGTTACATTATTGATTCGACAGGTTTCGGATGGATGGTCCCAGCTATTCACATGGGGGCATTGGACGATCCAAAGAATGAAGGCAGCTAGAGTATTCAAGCCCACCACTGCTGCGGTTACATAGACAGACCATCGGATATAGTTCCAATTTGTCATACGATAGTAAAACAGCAGAAGAGAGAATTTGATGGTCATCATGACCCACGGATATAGCATGGCGAGAGCTGTAAATGTCTGCAGAAGGAAATTTAGTCAAATTTTCTTTAGCGAAGATATGCAATTAACGTACCCTCAAACATTCGCTGATAGAGTCCCATGTTCTGTCGTAGTAGCTCACGAGGTCGGTGGCTACAAATATTGAGTTAGAGAAAGGGCGTGAAAATTTTTGGGAAAGTATAGCTTACTAGCATGGTCATGGTGAACTGCTAGAGCACCCCATGCAACCGTCATAAGCTAGAAATACCAAAGTCAGCGTTTCAAATTATAAACTACTACCGCTTTGAGGGTCGATTTAATTGAAACTTACATATCCCGCAAAAGCTAACCAATCAAAAGGTTGTATGCCACCCGCCAATTTGTATCTCGACCATAATCGTAAAGCCATCACGAATGTTGTAAAGATAGTGAATGCTATGAAAAGAGGGACGACGACGACTGGAGTTTCGGGGTGCTCGAGATAAGGTTGGATTTGCTGGGCAATTGCGTAGGTAGTATACGCGAGAGTCTGTGGCCCTCCGAAAATTGTGAAGAGAAAAGCCGCATTTTCTGGTGTTACACCAAAAAGTTCATTGAGGCCCTCCGGTGTAAGACTGCCGTTGACAGCAAAGGAATATTGAGCGTAGGCATCAATTACTTGTAGACCTGTCAAGTTGGAAACCTTGGGCGAGGTAGGACCTAGCCAAAGAACTGTGTTCAGAGTTTGCAAGATATCATGCTGAAAGAGTGGACTGGCGTTCACAGCATCAATCTCTGCTTGAGATGGAGCTGCATAAGTGCCCGAGTCACTCGCCATTGTGAATAGAGTTCGATTCTAAGGCAATAACGGAGGGAGGATAAGGTGAACAGTGAGAAGGTCACTTGTTGTTCACCGACGTTCGAAGGCGAAGAGAAGTAAATCAGATGTCAAGGATGACTAGAGCAATGTTCGAGGAATGGTATGATGTCTACCGGAACGAAGACCCAAGGATAGATCGAACGACACAACCTATCATTCCCTAATCCAGAGTGAGCAGAGGGCGGGCGTCCACGATATATATCGGAGACAGATCGTGACTTTAGAGCGTATGGTAAGATACTGACTGATAAGCCCGCTTTCTGGTAGGAACCAATATTTTTAAGACAAGGATCGAATCGCCGTCAAAAACTTCTTTGCGACTAGGACGAAAACTTTTGTAAATGTCGCGCCTTCTCCTACTATGACAGCATCTTTTGTACGCCAGCCTCCGGCCGCTGTGGGAGCGCCATGTCGCACTGGTGATCGTAGCTATCTTTTTTTTGGGGTGGCGCGATGTTGGTTTATTGTATGATACATGTCAATGATACATGTGTGCACCCCTGCAGTCCTGCCAAAAACAAGCCTAGCTACATATGTCTGTGCAGGTCAAACAGCTCCACCCACCCGCGGACTGTTTACCAATTTGGCTTATAGATGGAGGACTTTCCTGCATCCAAATAATTCCCTGTAAGTAGGCAGTACCCACTTACAGCGGGGGCCGGCTAGCAGGTTGCCATTCGCTGAACTTGGTCTGGCATGCCTAAGCGGGGTTCTGAGCGGTCTGGTTTGAGGTGATATATTCGGCTATCTTATAGGGCGAGTGCTGGCGGCAAATGGTAAAGATAGCAGCACAACACCTTCATTTTGGCTTCCCAACGCCGGCAATAAATTATCGATCATCGAGCTCGAACTACGCTCAGATGATTCGCATGTGCGCCCACGACAGATTAGGATACTATTTGGAGTTACTTAATAAAGATCGCATAAAGGCAGCAGGCCACAAAAAGCAACCTTCGAGCCCTGCCTTGGAACCCATGCTAGCTAGCACAACCTGCTCAGCAATTCGCGGTGGACAACCTCATGTTTCCAGGGACCTGTCGGCTTCCAATCGGCTCCATAATAACAACTCGTGAGTATTTTCCCTTTCGCTTTGGGCCCCGTCTCTCAACGGATTTCTAGCTTGATATAGGAATCCATGATCGTTGTCGGTAGGTATGTGGATCAGGCTGTACAAGGCCACCCGACTAAGATGACAAATGCCATCACGACCTGAGAACATCCTGAGACTCTCCGAGGAAGCAATACCATCATATTTGGCTACATTTTGGCTTGGCTGATGGTAGACGGGGTCAATATATGCGGCAGAACCTGCGTTTTTCTCATCAGTCTTCTATTTCCAGCCGCCCAAACCATATTGCCCTATCATGATCTTCAGATAACCGGAACATTGGCCGAAATTCAGGCGATTACACTGTCTCGCCGGCTACTAAGGTCCGAAGGTAGCAGCCTTAGCTGTGACAGGATGTAAGATTTATCGGTGACAGATTATTCCCAGATGCATGTCGGAATACATCCATGCATCGGGTGGTCGCAATATAAGAACCTGATTTCCCATGTGGGAATCGCTAGTGAGATTTTTTTTGACTTTCTATGACGATCACTATCTTGCAGAGAGCAAGAAGCTTATTATAATAAACAACTGCTCTGCCGTTTTTATAGACGAAAACAGTCTTATTACATTTAATTTTCAAATCGAATCTTCGAAAATGTGGTCTCATCGAAAAAATATTTTACTTTTCGTCGCGCTATATTCGGCTGGAATAAATGCCCTCAGCTTCAATATATACATCCCTATGCTTGGGCAGTTTCCTCCCATAGCTAGGGGATGGGGTTTCGGAAAGAGAGATTACGACGGCGTTGAATATAGTGATTTTCGACTAGAACCGCAAGCCCTCTTCAAGAGACAGCAAGATCCAGTATGCGACTGCCTTTCGACATCGACAGCGATATATCCATTGACAACACTCGAACCATATATGGCAACGGCTTACGGTAGCTGCGACCAAAGATGGACCACTTCGAACTTGTGCCCAATACAGTATAACTGTGGATGCCAGGCTACTGGAACCAGCATGTGCGTTCCTACATCAGTTATCCCTGGTACAGAGTGCACAGTGTACAATGGCCCAACAACCACGCCAGCTACACAACTTTGGTGGCTAAGTTCGCCCCTCGCATATGGTGCTGTCCCGTCGGGGCAATGTGGTGGCGTACCGAAGCCAACTGGGCCGACGAGTAAGTCTCCTATCTACATTCCCCCAGTTTCTCACAATCGCTAAAAAACAAAAAGCCTGGCCTGGCGGTAAGAAAATTTGTCCAATATCTCAAGCCTGTGCTTGCGACAGACCGGATTACTGGACTTGCATTGGTGTTACCGACGCCTCATACACAGGGACAGCGTGCCGTAAACCCACAGGTACACTATCCCATAGCCCCGCCACGACACACACAGCAAACGGTACATGTAAATATGCGTTTAGCGTATCCATGCCGCCTCCATCCGCGACGGCACATGACGGGGAACAATGTGGCGGAAGATGCTGGACAGGACCGACAAACTGTTCACCGGGTATGACTTGCTACACCGAGACTGCGCCGTCTCCTGGTGCCTACGCGGCTTGCTACTCAGCAAAACCATACAGCAAGCGAATTATGAGAAGAAATGGAGAGGCTGAAGGCATCAACGTTCCTGCAAGAGTACAAGCTATGGCGACGCCGGTTTACTTCTAAAGTTCATTGGGTCAAAAAAATTGGAGTTTCTTGGATTTTAAATATAATTTGTTTTTTTTTTTAATGACGATCCTGTCTTACGCTCCGCGGCCCACTCGCCAGGAGAGATGTGTACATGTACTTACGCAAGTATCCAACTAATATTTCTATCGGACTTCTCATCAATATTATCATGAGGTTATAGAGTGTGTACTTTTGTACATCTGCTATAGACATGTCGCGATACAAAGCTATCTTAAACGTCTGTTTTTCTTCTTTTTTATTTGAAACTAAAACATACTACATTGTATATCTATTCGTGCGGCCTGAAAGCAAAGGATTCAAGTTGGACGATCTTGTGATTTTTCGAAGCTTCGAAACTTCGAATTCCCAGATGTTTCGTCAGCTACTTTTACGAAATCATGACTACAACCTGCATTTCATCGGTCTTCCCTGTTTTTTCCCTGTTTTTTCGCTTCGTTCCTTGCAGCGAGTAACCTTCGCAGCTGGAGGATCGCCCCACAAACTCGCCGAAAGAGAAATGAGACATGTTCCAGTTGAAATGTTTAAATTTAGTGAGAGTCGAAACGAACATGCATTGCATGATCCGCGTCTTCCCATGTCCCGGTACACACCATAATTTTCGCCAAAGCGGCACACTCGCAATCCGAACGTTCCTCTTTACAGAAAACACATCTCGATAATTATTTCTCGCTAAGGACAGTTATAGATGTGATGCTATAGAATCAACATGCAGGGACTCTGATATCTTGATGATAATGTGATGCATAAAAATGTGTTGGGAGTACGTAAACCCGTGATGACGAAAAATCGCAAACGAACTTCCCGATTTGAGGACCAATTTTGACCCATTCCTTAGGCTGGAGAAAAGACATTAAAACGGAAAGTAAATGGAGAAAAACAAAAGAAACGCACTAAAAATTACCTATCTGTAGCGTAAACCTGTATATGCGATGCCGGAGCTGACAAAATGTAACCATTATAACACGACGATAAAGAACGCCAATATATGTTTTTGTTTTTGCAGAAAGAATGTAAACCAGATAAATAGAACGCTAGCGGGAGAGCTTTATAACCCAATAACCGCTGCAAATCCGAGAGCACCAAGCAGGAACTCCGCATTTACGATATGGTTGGGACCAGCACCCGAGCCGCTACCGCCAGTTGTGCCTGTCGGTGGAGCAGCTTGAGTCATAGTTGCTACAGCGCTGGTTATAAACTTTGTGCTGCCATTGCTAACTTCGGCAATTGTCGTGAAAGAAGTAGAGACTATTGATTTTCCTTGTTCATTTGTTGCTTGTCCTGTAGGTGCATCCACCGAAGACTGCTGACCACTCGTTAACAGAGTAGTCAGAGAGCCCGTCGGGGTATTGTTAGAGTCTGATGGATTAGAATTAGAATTTGTGGGTATGGAGGTGGAACCTGTAGCTTGGGGGTTGGAGGAATCTGTGTTTTGGGAATTGGAGGAGCCTGTGTTTTGGGGATTTGAGGAATCTGTGGAAGGTAAAGTGTCAGAGGCAGTTGTCTCTTCGCTCGCGCTGACGCCGCCGCTACTGCTAGCGACAGGAACAACGTCTCCAGCAATGGTAGTTGACGGAGTCGTACCAGTGGAGGCCGGAGTCGGCTGGGGTGCATTTTCAGTGGAAGCTTGGTTCGTACCGGTGGGCTGGGGAGGACCCTCAGTATTTGATGCACCATTATCAGTGGGTGCGGCCTGGGTAGGCGCGTTATTAGTGGGGCCTGGAGCCGCACTTGTGCCCGTATTTACCGCCATGTTTGTATCGGTATTTGAAGCCGGATTCACATTCGGTCCAGCTGTAGAACTATTGCCGGAGTCGGTCCCCTTTCCTTGGGTGTCATCTTCTCGAGCCTTGATAACAACACGGGTTTTGGTGACCTGTGGTGGCTCGGAGAAGAATGTGCCGGTAAAACATGGGAGATCACTACCAGTGAGAGTAGATGTCACTGTAGCTGGGAAGCAGGTTGTTCCAGTAGATTCGCTGTAATTGATTTGAACAAGCGCCGTAGTAGGCGCAGTTATGCTTTCATCGGTCGCGGTTATGATGTTGTCCGTCTGCGTCAAAATAGGGTCGCCTGATGTGATTGGCTCAGCACCTGCAGCGCTGGCCGAGTCCGATACGGTGATGATAACATAGACGGTGGGCGTGAGGAAGGAGATGATGTTGTAACAATGATCAAAACCTGCACTTGAGCAAACCTCTGGTCCGACTGTTATAGTGGTTTCGGGCGCGCTCGAAGTCGAAGTCGACGATACCAGGCCATTGGATGTATCATTTGCCGTGATGCTGCTTTGCGCCGCGGCAGCTACGAGCAGTGACGCCGAAAAGAGTGTTTTCGACAATCTCATGTTGCCGAATTCCGATCTGCAATGCAGCAGTGGGTATCAATGAATGCTAGGGGTACGCTGCGTGTGTATAATGCAAGGAAATAACGAACTAGGGCAATAGAATTGGAAACACACGGAAAGCAGGAAGGATAGAAGAAATACCTATTAAATTCTATTAAATCGTGATATAAACTTCAGTATATATATATGCCGGCTTTAGAATCCAAGTCTAAAAAGTCGCGAATGAAGATGGAGAAAATTTCTTCCTCCAAAAGCAGCATCCTCAAGCTTTGTTCTCAGCTGCGCAATGAAAAGAGTGGTAACCAAAGCCCCTTTCGCGTTTGTATCTTTTGTGTCCAACATTGTATTCATCAGCCGCACTGGCGCTGTTTTGGAGCACTTCTGGCGAATGATGATTCGCTCGATTAGCTGGTTCCATGCCAAATCGGTGACCCAAGGCGCGCCGAGCTTTTTGCACCTTTATTGCCTTTTGACCAGGAACAGAGCTGCTGACCTGTCAGCGGGTGTGGTTGAAGCGTGGCATCGTATATGGAAAAGTTGAAGGAAAATACTTAGTTACACATCGAGAGGACAGTATGAACCTACAGACCAGGAAAAAAAATCGAATAGTTGCGTATTTATATATTTTCAATTTGGCGTTGACTGAGCAAACAGGAGATGGTGCATGCGAAGACCATCGCACGAGGCCTAGACCGGAGAATGTAAATTTCTGAGATTCAGCCGAGCCCACTCCAGGCCAGGGACTCCAGGCCAGGGTGTCCATGCCTTTATCTCTTGACCGTTGTTTGCCATGTCAGCTTCAGACTCTTACAAAGCAAATTCAGCTGGATAATCTCAACTACATACAAAGCTCCAGGCTGGATTATACTTCAATCTTCCTACTAACCTTATTTTAGGGCAGTTTCACGGTTCTGACTTGTATGTAGAATCTCGAGTTCCTTGATCCGAGGTTGCGATTGAGACAACCAAGAGTTGACCATCCTTTCCGAACAAGGTTTGGTCCCAAATTTACAAATATGAAATGGCGCTCGGGTCGGCTTTACAAACTCAGACCGAGTGAGAATCTTCCACCGGAGATATTTATCTTGATATCAAGGTGTTTTGCTTGTCAAAGTCTAGAAGGAACCGGAATTTTGACGATCAATATACCTTTTCGACTTTGCTTTATAAACAACGGCGAGTCAGCTGCACGAAATGTTTCGGTGATAAAGATCAAGTTTTGTGAGCTGGATGCTGTGTTGGAATGCATGGCAAGCTTATCGATAGTTATGCCTTGGAACAAAATTCTCAATCTTGGGACCAGCCAAATTCCAACAGTTATCAACGCACTTGAACGGCATCCGGTGAAAATGGTGGCTGGCATGCCACAGTATGGAAATATGCATTGTACGCACGTAACCTTATCGTCATTCGGAGAGGCTTGCCACTAGTTGAAAATTGTCCTCCGTTTGGTCTGAGCAGTTGAGGTCTTGAGGCTCAACAATAGAGGATACTAGCTTCATGCCTTCTCACCAGCCATTTCAAGCTTATCTAACGTATTAAGCTCCGTTTGACATTGTGGATTCCAGGGTTCGAAGGAAACATTGAAACGCACGAACTGGTCTCTAGTGTTAGATTATCCATTCTTCCTCCTAAAACCCGGTAGCGAAGACTGAAAGGCCGGCTGTACCTGATATTCTGAAAACAGACTCCGACGAAGGACATTGACATCATTAACTATCGCCATTTCTGTTAATGATCCTCCTACAACGCAAATATCCTTTAAGGAAAAAATCTCCGCAATTGGTGGGATTCAGGTTCATGTTCTTAATTTGTCCTTGGTCTGGGGAGCCGATGCCATTTTAAGCTTATATTTCTGTAGATCAGCAATGGCTCGCGCTAGCGATACCGTTGATATTCCCTTTTTGGGATGAATTATGATAATATACCGTGCACCCGGCCGGACTCGCTCACGGAGCGAAATAAAGAACCCGCAGTACTTGCTTGAAGGACACCTAGCCATAGACCTGTATCGGAATGAGAATATTTAAAGAGCGGCTTTATTCTGCTTGAATTTTTTTGTTTTTTAAATTTACAGAATGCCAGCCCAGCTCCAGGAAGTCTAATCGAGATATCAACTTGATTGCACATCGTATTGATCAGCATTTTAACTCCATATATATACAAAATGCGGCTTCAAATACTAATTCTTATTTGGGCATCATGCTTCGGCCTTGTTCTTTCTGTCCCGCTTGATAACGTTCATGGCCTTGGCGGGGTGTTTGGTTGGCTCAAAGGCCTTGGTCACTCAAACTCCGGAGGTAACTCGGGTTCCGGCGATAATTCGAGCTCTGGGAGCGAAGGAAATGGACTTAGCGGACTCCGTGGCCTACTGGGTAATCTATTCGGAAATCATGGAGACGGACACGGAAATGGCAACGGCAACGGCAACGGCAATGGAAACGGCAACGGAGGGGGCACTGGAACATGCAAAAAACTTGCAAACAAACTACCTGCGCCCCAGGTGGCAGACGGATATAAAGCGCAACTTGTTGCTGTCGGACTGACAGCTCCCCGTCAACTAATATATACCCCACCACAGAACGCGAACGCAACCAACCGCCTTCTTGTTCTGGATAAAGGCGTTGGTGTTCGGTCATTTACGATCGATAACTGTAACTTGCTCACACAAGGTGCTGTTGTTGTTGCTGATCCTAATGTGAGTATATGATGTCTCTCTATTAACTTCAATTCCCTGAGAATTCGCGTGGTGATGTAAGCTAACCTGTAGTGGTATATATAGCTCACCCATGGTTTGGCGATCAGTCTCGATGGGAGATATATATTTGCATCTACTGCAGATGCAGTTTACGCATACAGTATGCTATTCGTTAGACCTGCCTATATCTACTTGATAGACATAAGTTGATCGCTGAATCTGTGAAATATAGATTACAACTACACATTGGCCAAGGCTTCCGGGAAAACAACTTTGATAACCGGAATGGATTCTGCAGACCATATAACCCGCTCACTTTATATTCCTGGCTCCAACCCTGACTTGCTTGTTGTGGCTGTAGGGTCAAATGCAAACTTGGACTTGGGGACTGAGAATATTGATTCCGGACGTTCGCAAATACGTGGGTTCAAATGGAGGGATTTACTTACCTCACCCGTAGTATACCACACATCTGGCTTTAGTTTCGGATGGGGTCTTCGAAATACTGTTGGTTTGGGTGAAGACAAGTTTGGAAACTTTTGGAGTGTAGAAAACTCTGCAGATGATCTCAAACGGTAAGTACAACTTAAGCTAGCTCCCATCGAACTTGTAACTAACAATAGGAAATTGCGATCGTAGTAATAATGTTGACATTCATCAAAATAATCCGGCTGAAGAATTGAACTTCCATGGCGCTTTCGCGGACACTACAACGCCTAGAGATAACTATGGCTATCCCCGCTGCTTTGCAGTCTGGGATCCTACCACCATTCCCAACTCGATCCTTCAACGCGGCCAGCAATTCGCACTCAACCCTAATGCTAATTTCACCGATGAGAACTGCGTCAAAGACTACAAAGCCCCAAGATTGACCTTCCCTGCCCATTCAGCGCCCTTGGATATGGCCTTCGACCTTAAAGGTCAGGGATGGGTTCCACTTCATGGATCGTGGGATAGAACGCCACCAGTTGTAAGTATAAATATCCCGTATTGTTTGGCTATTATGGCTCTTCCGTGATGTATAAAACTCGTATTGATATCGTCTCGACGAAATAGGGCTATCAACTCGTAATGATACCATTCAACACGACGACTGGTCAGCCTATAGCTCCTAGTAATTCGAGTACCGGATATCAAACAATTTTTTCGAATTCAGATGTGAACAAGTGTCCTGGCAAATGCTTCAGGCCGACATGCCTTGCTATCACCCTTACAGGCTTGTTTATGAGTTCGGACGCCACGGGTGAAGACGCCACGGGTGAAGACGCCACAGGTGAAATTTACTTTGTGGGCCCGGTTAATCCTCCCCGCCTGCAGGCCCTTAACGGATGACAAAATCAAAGGCTGAACTGGCTTTTCCACGCAAAGGGTTTAAATTTGCGCTACTGAGAGAGACGGAAAACGGGGTTCGATGTGTTGTCAGATGTGGCCTGCTTCGAGGCGAAACTTTACTTTTAGTTTCGCAAGGTTAGATACATTATGCAAACTTGTGCAACCTCATTATGTCCTTTGAGCATTTGGTACTTTGTAAGTTTGCTTTATTGGGAGTTTCTGTTATTATTCAAGTTTCATGCCATAAAAGACAAAATACCCAGCGATTAGGATTAAATTATGATTACTACGTTATCGAAAGAACCATAACTTCACTGCTTCATGAGTGAAATACTACATCCTTACTCGGAGGGACGAAAGTGTGAAATGGAGGCCATATAGCATTCTCAAGATTTGAGCCCGCCTCTGATCATAATTTCGAAAAAAGAACTGGTGCTTACATCGGCGCAATTTTTGGCGACGAGGTTGTTGCTCCGATTGCAACCTCAGCGATGATGCCACCTGGAGTCAAAGTGGTTGCAAATGTCGTTGCTGTACTACCATGCTGGTTGACCGAGAAACCAGTTTGGGAACATGTCGAACAGTGGTTGGAACCGTGGTTGTCCTCACTGAGCCGTTGTAGCTCTCCGATATGCGAATGCCATTAACTTTGACTACGCTTTGTTGCGTACAGTTGCCAACGAGGGAGTATTAACTAGTTCTGGCATAAATTTAATACTTGTTGCTCCCAGTTTTGTCTCTAGAGAAACTGTGGGTTATTTTTCGCATGTAACGTATTTCCGGCGAAAGCTGCAACCGACGCGAGCAGGAGTCTTGACGAAGGGAGGATCCACTTCATGCCGGAGTCTAGATAAGGCAGTACCTGTCGGGTCTCGGCTGCCAACGCTAGATCACCAAGGCGTTGCTCTAGTATGTCGATATGAACCAGCAACCGGCCAACGGAAAAAGATAGCTAGATATGGAGAAAAGTCCGTACTTGAAGCTTTCAAAAAAGGGGGAACAAATAACTCTTCTTTGCGAATGGTCTTTCGCAATTTTCTACCACAGGCTGAAAAACCCAAGCGCTCAGGTCTACCGGTCCGGTCGTCGTAAAAATACATATATTTGAGATACCGATCATATTTGATTTTGATTTCGATCCCAATTATGATCGTGGATGCAGATTCACGCCAATTAGATCCAATCTGCAAATCTGGCTGCAAAGTAGCGGCGTCTTGTCTCCGTCGTGCTAGATGGGAGGTTCGCGTCGCCAGAGTAATTGAGCGAAATTTTTATTAATCTTGATCGCGACCGTGTGTTTTCGTTGAGACAGGAGAGGAGCAATGACGCGGCGTTTAAGAGTTATCGCTGGATAGGCCAAGTCTTTCGTGTCCGAATTTCACAAAATTGTTTTTGCTTTTCATTCAGAAGCACAATCAAAGAAGGATTCCAAGACAATTGTCGACAACTATATAGACACTATTTATATATTTCCAGCCAGAGCTTCTTTAAAACGAAAAGAGTATGGGGGTTTACCAAGGAACCCATGCCTGTGATGCATTTGACATTGGTGGGGGAAAATCGTATTCATCGAAGCTCCCTCGTATAATTTCGTCTTCGTCGAATAACTCCATGTTCCCCGGCTCTGGGCTATGGTTTGCGTCGCTACCTTCATCCCTAGTAGCTATATTTTCCAATTGAACAGACGCAGACGGTGCACCGTTGTCTCTAACAGATCTGGTAACTCGATAGCACCAAACGAGCCCGCCATCAAAAGTGGTGAAAGTGAACTTGATAACCGCATTGAGTACTAGCAGAATGAAACCGACGCCCAAAGAACATCTCCTTCTGATATATCTCATTACCCTTCGCCAGATTTCGTAATAGCTGATGAGATAGATGATTACCATTAACCCAAAGGATACGACCAATCCAAATATATTTATATTTGTATAACCAGCATCTTCGAGGAGAGTACGAGCGCACCAACTCCACTTATCCGCAGTTTGCTGGTCCTTAAATAATGAGTCACCATAAAATATATTCGGGATACTAAAATACCGAGCGCTGTTTGAGGTCGTTGCCGCACTCTGGATTCTGGCTTTGGCGTACCACCAGGTCTTTATGTACCATGAGGTAAGCTCTTCTCTCCAGAGAGTCTTGCTTTTTGATAGATCGTGGACATTTGGTCCTTCGTGAGTCCCTACCCTACCAACAATGTTATACATCTCTAGGTAGCGCGATACAACTGCATTCCAAGAGACATGTGTGTGAACTGAGATAAGCTCGGCAACCCTAAGCCCGATTCCTACGAAATCTTGGATATCGTCGACACGCCCCAGACGTTGTGCATTCATAAGGCTCTGTACAAAATGAGGATTCCGTTTCCAGCCATCCAGCTTACCCCAGTTCGTGCAAGATCGTTCCGTCTCCGAGTTTAGACAGTACTGATATTTTTCGAGACAGCCTATCGCGGTTATTTCAACGTCCGCATGGTATAAACTGTCTAGCTCCTGAATATGAGCAGAAAAAATCGGATCGTCGATTGGGTATGTGTAAACAGACTTTGGTCCGAAATGGTACGTAACGAAAAATAATTCACTGTCGGGTACTTGAAGGAAAGCGTGGAATGGATATTTTTGAAGCTCCTCGGCGACGATTCGGTCAGTCATTGGGTATACCATTACAGCAAGGCCAGGGACAATATTCGATTTCAAAATGGCGCGCCCAGAGCTCTTTTCGGACCATCTGTTGGGACCGTTCAACGTAGTAAGATTCAAGTATTGGAGGAAAGAATCACCATTGAAATCTGGCTCAGTTGGAGCAAGGTCATAGATAGAGAATATATTCTGCCCTTTTCGGGTGTAGATGAAGGGGTCGAGTTTAACGGGTGTACAAGTCAGCCGGTAGCTTATCGTCGCTCTAGACCTTGAGTTTAGTCCCATATCCTTATAAGAAATATCCTTTGTTTCGATGACTATGGGTTTGGTTTCGTTCATACAGACTTCCGGGTGAAAGGGGCAAGAATCAGATGTTGCTACACTGATTTTTGGGGAAACGGTGGAACAGTCGCTATCTTCGATAAATTGGTATGTTGTCCGATTCCAACATTGTTCATACTTGGCGTTGGCATATGCGTACGTCTCCTTGTGTCGGTATTTTGATATTATTCCGAGTCTGATATCGCAATATGGCATCAATTTACTTTTCACGAAAGGTGTTGACCAATTTGTCAATACAGATGGAAGAATTATGCCAATGAGAATGAAGCCAGTACCGTTGATGAGGGCCGCAACTCCAAAGCGATAGGGGATTTGGCTGCGATAATGATGGGGGATAGGATACTAGTCAACGTTCAACGTCAATATGCGATTTGGCGAGGGGCGACTACATATTCAATTAATTTTGAGAGCCGACTCACTGGTAACGAGGGTGCTGGCACGAGGTCGATGAGACAAGGTATCATCCGGAGAACTCGGAAGCAAAAGTCTCTGATCTCGTGGAGCATCGCAATGACTGCGTCCATTTGAGATATCTTTAGCCATTCATCTGTTTCGCTCTCTGTCGTATCCAACCGCAGAGGTTTCTTCCAGTGATATACCAAGAATCGCAGTATATACCATGCTCGTTGCTGAACCAAAATGAGCAATACGGCGAATAAGCCAAGCAGCCAAAAGCCCTGAGAATTCTCGAGAGTTAAGACCCATCGCTTATGGAATGGCCCATCGAATAACTCCCACACACCCGTCTTAATGTATTCTGCGGGCATCGTTTACGATATTTGCTTGAAGCTGAAATTTCCTGAAGAAGCTTGACACTTCTATTCGTCAGGTATACTGTTCGACATACTCTAGGAGAGATAATGATGAGGTATGCGAAATTGTAAGATGAGCGGATCATTCACAATCGGAAGATTTAGTTGGATGAAGAGAACAAGCTTTGGAAAAGAGGCCAAGAATCTGGAAAGCTATTTATGGCGAGCGGTATTCCGTGTTTATCGGTATGATGCATGAGGGGCGTCGATGCATATCACGGGCGAACCACTCAGAGCTTTCGTTGTTAAACTCATGCATAGTATGAGTTCGTCGGGGTTTTTCTGGAGCTATTGTATTTGCTCTATAAAGAACCTCCGAAGAAGATTCTATCAATCGACCGACAAGATTCTCGGACTTATCCCAATCACTATCTCCAATAAATGAGAGACTTCTCTAGAGAATTGAAACCTGTTTTCTCGATTGTTCAACTCTTGCGTCAATGACGAGATGTTACAACGGGAGCTGGAGTGTTGTGCGTATGGATCTTTACTGGGTGTGAACAAGGCTGTGCGGCTGAACGAATTCGAACCCAAGTCTGCCGTTTTCCTTATGAGTCAAGATACTAGTACCGGAAAAAAGCAACTATAGGTGTCACGAATGTTGCGCCTTCTAGCTTTGTATTCGTCATAGGGCATTTATTCATTTACGGATGACCCGCTAAAGACCCTTCTACAACGAAAGGGCAGTCCTGTGCCCAAGTAAGTTAAATTCATGTTTAATACAAAAATCTCGAAAAGTTGACATGCTAACTTGGTAAACAATTCTCCAAATTCCCGTCAATAATATTCTAATGCCCGCATCTTTGAACGGACCCTCATGAGAAAATGTGATAAACCTTTATTGGTCAACTTCGAGCCCCAAGGCCAAGGCACCCGTAAATTATATAATTATCGTACTAGGACGGACAATCGTGAAGGGCAAAATGCAACAAGAGTATTCTTATGGATTTGCATCCCAACAAAAACTATTGCTCTTGATTGAGTGTATCTGGCTTTAACGTATTTTGGTTCAACTGACCACCAATACATTATTGACACTGATTCATAAAAGCTTATATGTTTAGCTAGAAAGCCGACCGGCAGTTTCTAACTTTCACATATTTTATCATCAAACCAAATTTCATTGATTTACCTTGATCATGCATTACACGAATGCTTCCATTCAAGCAAGGAACAAGGGTGGGTCACGTCGTTCACGGTACGGGGATATTTAAATCCGGCTCTCGGGTTTCCTTATCGCAAGGTCAGTACTTCGTAGGAGAGCTAGAATCTAAAGAACTTTGTTTGTTGGTAGAATCGCGGGGCTGTACAGCTGTGGGAACATGGCTGTGAAGACTAAGACAAATTGATCAATGATGGTTCCATCGCGACTGCAATGTCAATTGCGATATCGCGATAATCCGAAAATACCCAGCTGGCTTGTCGGATTGGCGGATTGGAAATCAGAAGTGCCGATGCAAATTCGCAACGACATGGCGACGTCGACGCTATTGCTGGCCTCGTTCTCGGCCTCACGCGGAATGCTGAAATCAAGCTTTTCGGCTGCACTAACGTGGCCAGGGAGGCACAGCTCGCTCCTGGTTAAATTTCGGCGACATGCTGACAGTGTTTTGGCATGATCTCGGGCTGTCGCGGATCCGAGACGAAGTCCAGTCCAGGATCTTACCCGCCACCAATTTGGATCTACAACAGTCAACACATGCCCCTCTTTAAATTCATCATCGGCCCTGACATAGTTCATCAACTACATCTTCAAATATCTCGACCGATTTCGAATCATGGCTTCTAGTTATATCAAATCGGTCCCAGCACCAGTTGACTCGATCCCAAAATCAGGGGCTGAATTGAATACCTACCTCAATGACGTAGTGGCCGAAGCGCATGCCCTCATAAACACCCTAGTTACACCTCCAAAGGACCCTTGGACCTTCAACACCACAAAAACCAATAAATATGGAAGCGTTGAAATATCGTCTCGTAATAAGAGCATCAGCGAAGGAACCGAGTACTGGTTTGCTAGACGCAGCGTCCACCCCATTCTCGACGAGAAGTTGAAGTGGGAAGATTTTGAGAATTTATTGTTCCACGGCCACTCCGAGAATGAAAGAGAGTACGGACCGACCGTCAGTCGGGTCGATAAGATGGGATTCGAATGGGATTCAAGTGCTACTTTTGTTCCAGGATGGAGAGTTGTTCAAGTCGCGGGTAGAGAATTGACGCTGATATCGTGGTCCTACCTCATGAAAGAAGACTAAGTAAATAATACTAGGTTATGGAATTCACCATCATCTCCCTTGGCCGTTCAACGCTAGGGTCTTTCCAATTCTGTTGATTCTCGCGTCCGCAGTGGACAGGAAAGAATTTATGGTTATCAGCATTCCAATAGCAATACCCCCTGATTCCACGGGGACAAATGTGGAGACGCAAGAAACGGTACCTATCATAAGCGCGAAAACCACGGTGGGACGGTATGTTGCTGTTGAGCAAGTTATTTGCGAGGAATCCGCAGATGGGAAATCGAATGTTGTCTGGAGTATGGCAACTGCGAGTGGTGAGCATTCCGATAAGACCCTTGTGAGAGTACACAGTCGGCTCTAATTATTTTGGAATATTCATAGATGCATCTGGGAATTTACCAATAGCTCTTCAACGAAGAGTGATCGGAACATCAATATTTAAAGATGTGGAGGCGTTCCTGGATTATGTGCAGAATAAGAAAGCTTAGCGCTTTGGAGTTAGAAACACTAGTTTACGGGAGACATGGTTGAACTCCTTGTTATTCACTTGGTTCGACTGTTTGAGAGGATTTATGTATTTCTGCGGCGCGTTTTGGCTTTGAAACTTTAAATGAACAAGGGTTCCCGTACATGTGCAAAACTGAAATAGATCCGTTTCAAAACAATTCTCTCTCTACGTAGATCTAAATGCTGTGATCTGGAGATTGCGGTGTAAGCCGGTGCCGTCAAGCGGTGATGTCGGGGATTGGCTGGTAGGCAGGCTGGACTGATCCGCAACCAGGTTGTTGGAACAATTTGCCTATGCCGATATCCGGCATCCTTTCAAGACCCCTCCAGATGCGAAAAGCACAAATTTTATTGGCCAAATGGAACTTGACGCTATTCAAAATAATCGCACGATCAAATGCCCAGAAAATTTTATCTAAAATGGGTCAGCCCGCCGCGCTGGTTGAACAATGCTTATGCGCTCAGAGTCGCGCGTGCCCATCAATTAGCATTCTGCCTATTTCTTCTACGAGTTTGTCAAACAGACGATATGAAGAGCTCATGTCATCCCAACTACCAGACTAGTATCAACGAGGCCTCTTACGACCTGCGGTGGCGGCTCTAAGAAGGATGGTCGCCCAGCACGGAAAAGCCCTGTTCTTCGCTACTGACCCGAATTTCCCGTTGAACCATAAAAAAGAGGTTAGGTTGATGTTTGGTCTCACAGTGGCACTATCAATACTCACGAGTAAGCACTTAAATTCATTTGTTTCTACTACTTCATTACTATCTAATACAATAAATGGGTTGATGTATAAGACAGTCCCCGAGTTGTTGATAGGAGCGCGATACCATTGCTAACAGCCGGGTCAATAATTATGTAGTTATATTCGTTATAGCCAGATTGCTTATCCGAAGATTTTATATTAGAAAGGTTGAAATTGACGACTAGATTTTCGGTATAGCTTGGGTAAGCGCTTAACTGCTAGTGTATCCTAGTATCATCCGTGGAATCATCTAGGGATTATTTGGAGGAAGCTTCAGGGAATTAACATACTAATTCATCTATTTTGCTTTAACAGATATTTCTCTTAGGGGTACACGGGGGCCCAGCTTGCCTGCGTATCGGCGAAGATAAGCTTATACGTAACTACGACCTTGACGTTTGGATAGCATCGGATCTAAGTTTGAAAGTTAGTAGTCTCTATTTGCGTGCGAGAATAATGCCCTGATTCCGATGAATGCGCTCTATCTAGCACTATGCTAATCGCAACCCTGTGAATGACCCCCAGCTCAAGCTAGACTTCATATTAATAATTTTTTACTTTACCTGCGCCTACCTCACGAAGCTCTCAATTTTGCGTCTATACCTTAGGCTTTGTACGTTCCTACTGTGTTATCAGCACGCACATAACTTCTACACTCCGAGGCTAGGCGATTCGCTAATAAAACGAAACCCGTCGAAAAAAAGGTCGGAGTGGATCGCAATTTCGATATACTTCTAGCGGTGGCCACCTTCGAGGTCTCACATGGATAACAGTCATTTTAGTCACCTTGACTTTTATTCCATCTATAGCCGTGGCAATTTTTAGGTGTGTGCCAATCAGTCATGCTTGGTCAGTCAGTGAGACTGCAGGCAGTGAAGGTTGCATCAACAGGCCAGCTTTTCTACTTGGTACGGTTCTCTTTCGTCTTCGAAGGTGTTTCAAATGGACCTTTTATACTTCATGTATGTCCCTTCGAAATCATTATTAATGCTTACGATAGACTTCAAATACTAGCTGTCAGTGCGTTGCACATTCTTACAGATATCATCATTGCAGTTTTGCCAGTTCCACTGGTCATGAAAATACAGGGATCAATCATATACAGATTCGGCTTGGTGATCATATTGATGCTAGGACTCCTGGCCACCGCCGCCTGGTAAGAATAGTCCAAAATATGTTTCTATATAAATTGCTTTCGGTTTTCGCTGACTGACTCGTTCTGGCTGAAATTAGTGGTGCAAGGCTTGCGACACTCGTAGAAGCAAACGCGTCGAACGCATACTATTATATATATGCCGCCAACATCAATATCTGGAGTTATGCAGAGTGTGGAATGGGGATGATTGGCGTTGCTGTTCCAGGTGAGTAGAAGAATATCCTGGACTGTTGGTACAAAAATTCATCCACAATTATTTAGCCAATGGTCTTTCTCAGCTTTAAAACCGCTATTTCGAAAAGCTCGCGAACTGATGGGTGGTATGTCGTGTAGTGGAGGTATAATCCAACATGAGGGCCAGTCAGGTTCAATACCGTCGCGAATAGCCATGGAAAGGAATAAGAGTAGAATCGACAACATAACTATTCCTAGTATTGAGGCAGGTGGAGATGGTGAGAAATCAAGCTTGGAGCGGTCGAGGCACCGACCTAGAACGCGGACAAGTGGTTTGGCGCGAGAGATATATTTGCAACCAGATATAGAAAATGCTGCTGCGAGTGTATAATATTTCTTTTTCACGATAATGCATGATATATCTTTGATCCAGCGATCGAGCATTTCATTTTCTAGATATGAGATATATTTGGGCTTTATTGGGTTCCATCATACCCGCGACGGTGTGGCAACCCAAATACTCTATATATAATTTTACTATTAATCGCGGACTGAATGTTTTATATTTTTCCTGATAACATTATAGGAGTGAAGGAGCGACTCGAGTAGCAGTTCGGATAGAATTAGAATGATGAGCCATGTTTATGAACCCAAACGGGTTGAAGGACCTTTGATGGTGTTGCATGTTCCCACATCGGTATTTGGCGGGCATGCGGGGGGGTTGCAGCCGAAAGGCTCATGTTGGGGGGATGTGTCCCGTTTAATTAGCCGGCAACAGAGATGGCCGTCCAAACAAAGGGGATCACTTGATGGACAGGGCGATGGACAGGGCGATGGACAGGCACAGGCACATCGCATTCCTCGACGAGAAGGTAGGAATGAAGGGAGATTTCGTCCATCGAGAGATTCTAGGAGTATAACAGACGGGCTCTGGCGGTGTCCTTTTCGATACTCCGTCAATGCATACTTCACTACAACATCGTTCGATATCGTCGCATTCATTCCGAGAAAACATTGCAATTTGGGTACGGCGAAATGGTTGGAATCGACTACATACGACGGCTCGCTGTTCGAGCCCTCGCTACGCAAAAGGTCCAAAATCTTGGTGACGACCTTGAAACCCCAAGATACTCCTCGAATTATTTGTCTAGACAAGATATTCTTCTCTCGGTCGGAACTTATGGAGGTGATATCTCGATTTTGAAATACAATCCGTACAACGAGAAGTTGACTATGGTATCCACGTACCATGAAGACAACTTCCAGGCTTCTTGGCAAATAATTCATCCGACCAAGGAAACATTGATATATTCCGTAGATGAGGGAAACCCTGGAGGCGTTGTATCTTTTAATTTGGATCTGAAAACTGAAAAACTGTCCAAAATCGCGAGAGCTGACGGTATCAACGGAACTGTTAGCATAATCATTCATGATGACCTTCTGCTATCTGCAGCATAGTAAGTCTCTCAACTTCAATTATTTCTTCGAACTTAGTCGCTGATAAGAGAATCTAAGTACTGGGCATTCGGTTCAAACCTTCAGAACAGATAAAGATGGCGCTCTCTCCAATCTTGAAAGTTTCACTTATACTCTACCTAACGGACCGGGCCCGAATAAGGAACGACAAGAAGCTTCACACCCACATCAAGTCACTTTGGACTCACAACAAATCGTTGGAGATTATGCTGTAGTTCCGGATCTTGGAGCCGATCTGCTACGAATATACTTAATTAATGGAATTACAATTAAAGAGACCCAGCAGATAGCCGTGGATCCCGGCCAAGGACCACGCCATGGAGTTTTTGCGTCAATATTCTCATTATCTGGCGTTGGGATGCGTAGGATTTATTATTTGGCCAACGAATTACGAAATACAGTTACCGCCTACGAAGTGACGCCCTTTGGTCCCCAAAGCAAAGATGTTCAGTTTCGAAAAATCAAAGAATACTCGACCTTACCCCATCTCTCACCAGCACAACAGGCTGTTATGTCACCCGTTCCGAACGCCGCAGAAGTTGCGATATCTGTAAGAATTCCCAATCCGTCAATTGTAGGGAGTCTGCTAACGGCAATTTATAGAAGGATAATCGCTTTTTATATGTTTCGAATCGATTCGATCGTTCTTTTCCCAACGGAGCATTTGGCCCATCGGATTCCATTGCGTTGTTCGAGATTGATACCGATACTGGAAAACTCAAATTTGTTAAGCTTCTAGAAGCTGGAGGGCTGAACCCTCGGCACTTCTCCCTGCACTCATCAGGTCACTTCGCTGCAGTTGCGTTGCAGGATAATAATAGCACGATCGTTTTCAGAGTGGACCCGAAGAGCGGTGAATTTATTGCTGCTGATACACAAAATATCGCTGTTACCGTCCCGGGTAAGCCAGTCTGCGTTACTTGGTTGCAGTAGTCTAGGTGTCATCTCTTCTGGACTGCTACTTTCTGCATTTTTTCCCCTACAAAAGTTTTTCTTACAATATTTTTTCGACATTTGAGATACCCCGGGTATAACCTCTATTGTTCTTTTCAGTTATCGATATATCGCGCGTCTCCCTGTCTCCCGTATCTAGAGACCTGCCCGTTTAGTTACTTGGTCCGCTCATACCCTCCATAACCCCGTTTCCCACCAAAACCTTCCCCTTTCTCCTCGAGATAATTTACCAGCTGCTTCCGTTGGCATTTTGGGCAGGAGCCGCATGGTCCTTCCATTGCATAGGGTTGTAGTTGAGATTTATCCATGCATTTTGCTTTTCCGCACTCCACCAAGGTACTCGGCGGGCCTACTTCTCTAAAGCCGCAGGAAAATACATATACTTTTGGTCCACACATTCTTAAAGGCTTTTTCAAAGATGCAATATATCGACACGTAGAGCGAGACGAGTCAGTTATATGATAAATATTATTTTTTTTTGCTGCTGCTGGTAGTTGTCTAGATCCAAATTGATGTTTTGTGACGGGTGGATACTTTGTGAGTTCGACATTTTAGTAATACATAGTTCGATCGAGAACTGGCTCGAGTTCGAGAGCTTGACAAGGAAAATTTCATCACGAGTTTGAGGCAACATATCTTCGAGTTTCCCCGGCTGCCCGTCTCATAACTCCTAATTCGAGCTCATGCGAGTTAGCTAGAAGGGTCATTAAATTATAAACTAGAAAAAAAAAAAAGAAAAAAAAAAACCTCGACTTACATATAGAGACACCAAAAGCCATTATACGCTATGCCTTGCAAGGAGGCATTTAACTCGCTTTGAATATTCTTCTCTTTTAAATACAATCGGGGCCCAGTAGTAATTCATGTTCGCTTCAATAGATAGCCGAGAACACCAAGTCGTTTTCTTGGGCTCTGAGGTTCCGACATCTCAATTTCATGAATGATTCTAGCTGTTGTGCCTTCCTCGTATGCATAGCCCCCACAAAGCCCAGTAGGTCTTCGGACTTGTCCCTGACTTTCATACCCGCCATACCCTAAAGAAGCTCTTCTCTTCTCTCCACTTCCGTGTCCAGAGTTTGGAGTGACAATTGCTATTTCTGTGCGTGTGGCTCTCTGGTCATCCATTTCTCCATACTGCAAGTTTCGTCTAACCGCTTCATCGTAACGAACTCTTTGCTCAGGCCGACCGACAACGGGAAGAATGTATCTTTTAGCTTGTTTCGATTTCTGCTTGATTCGTGTTTTTGTTTCGTCGTCGTTACTCGAGTCATCTCTCATGGATATTTTGATGCATTCGGGGCAGAATCCGGGCACTTCTTGGACTTTAGGCTTGCACAAAGGATCTTTGCATCGTTTCTGCGGGATTCCTTTTTCGTGACCGTTTTGGTATCCTTCGCAGGCAGTATATTTGAAGATAACAAAGTAGCACATTCCTGATGTATGATTTGATTTTCGCTATGCATAAATTGTAGAAAAAGGAATTAGTATGGGATGGATGAATCGATGAAAAGCTATGATTTAAATGACACACAGCCTTGGGAGACTTATTCATACTAAGCTTCTTGACTGGTTTGGACCTTTGAAACGTTTATGCACATCTCGGCTTGAGCTTGTTCCCAAAGTCGCCAGACTACTTGTTCCCCAGCTCTGATGGGAGTCTCTCGACGAGACCGAGTTGCTACCGTTGAAACGCATAGTGTTCGCAACACGGAAGTCGTTGCGACAGATCAAAATGCAACAACATCGAGTGAGTCGATTAGGTTAATATTTGTACGGTACGTTTATTTGAGTCAAATTGTAGGACAATGGGGGAAGAAGACATGGTAGTAACTGAGGTTACGGGGATTACGGTTGGAAGTTATACAAATGTGAATTTTCGAACGGTTCGATATCACCACCACAAATGCTGGTCGGCCAACGTTAGGAAACGCGACTATTTCTTTATATGCCAGCCATATCACCTTGCATTGCCAGCACACCACGACGAGTGGGTTTGATATATCAATCACACTCGATGCCTTAAGCTAACCCACGATCAATGTCCACTGACACGGCTGTTGTCTCAAACACCCGCTCGAACCACGTACGCGGCTGGGTGTGCAAAACAGCAAAATGCATCTTCCATGTGCCTATGGTGGCGACCAAGTGTCTTTGGTTCGCTTTGACGACGTCGGTATCTGAGACAAGTGCGTCGAGCCCATTTTCAACATTCCTTTTTTCTAGAAAAATATATCGTGATAAGGTGAAAGCTTAGTTTTACTAACTCGTGATGTTCCTTTACCTAGTCAGTATAATAGTTCAATGGCCTCAGCTGTCGTGAAGAGCACACATTCGTGGATATGCAATGCTTATATCTAAGATATGCTGCGTTTCTTGGATGTTCATATGGGGACTTCAATTGAGCGGGAAGAAACGGTCACATTTGTTCAACGCAGCTTTAGCAGTTACGTTAGCAGGATTCGTACTTTTGGTGTACTGCCTGATCAGCGCATTCAAGTGTCCGAACACGCCGTTGAGACAGGTTGCAGTGAATGAAAATACAGGGAATCGGAAGGCTCTGGGGTGGTTTTTTGGCGAGTTTGCGGCAGAGTTAGCATTGTCGCTCCTAATATTGGGAATGCTGGTGGTTTGTGATTGTTATGGTTGAGCGAGAGGCAGATGGGAGGCGGGCACCGCGAAGAGAGCTACGTCTTGGTCTGAAGCATCCCAGCTAAGAAACTTATCAGCTTTATTAAGCATGGGGCACACCTTTATGTTCGATGTTTCTTCTCTACATGCTTCTATTGAAACAGTGTTATCCAAATTCTGCTTATTAGATCTGGGAGCCCAAGCTCATACTAACAAAGCCAGTATCGTACCTCGATCTATTCAAATATTTGTCGCCCATGATTTGAATAATTAACAAGACAAGTTAAAATTGAACGTTAGAAGAATTTAAGAAAGAAATTAAAGACTTGCGTTCACCGGTGTTTCTAGTCTCTGAAACTGGAAGTATAACCTATTTCTCGAACCGCTTCACGCGTTATTTCGGGGGTGGAAAATATTTGAGTGCTGAACGCTTGTGTGTTGATCAGCTCTGTTGATGTTTGACGCGATGCGAAAGCGGAATGGGCCAATTTTAGCAGGCTGCGTCCGACGACAATAAAAACCTGATAAACATCTCACCTGCCTTAAGACCCTCGTCCCTCAGATAAGTTGTTCCACAAATCGAGAAGGAGTATGGATAGAGCCTACGGTCGCTGGTCGATCTCAAATGTTCCCATCTCGCTATGCCTGTTGCGGTAAGTCGTAGTTAGACGAGTTGCGCCATTACATTCGATAATATATCTCCTATCAACGGCGGCTCCAGCGATCGGAACCCAGCCCGCGATTCCTCCTCATCACGATCTTACAGCCGGCATTTTGTATGAAATCATGTTGTCGGTGTCAATCCAAAGGAGCAGTCGCTCCGTCGAGACTTTTTGGCGAAATGGTAAGTTTTCAATCTCAGCTTGAATTTAAGGTTGCTGTATGCATATATGCACGACTAATGGGAATTTATCCTAATTCTTGTCGGAACGGTAGTGATATTGGCGGCGGTGTATGCGATTCCCACTCTTGCTTCACAGGCCCTGTCTCCGCAACAACAAAATGCGGTCTTGTCAGCGACGAAGGGTGGTGCCACAGATATTTTCCAGGTATACAGGCCGCCTTTAGCGCCTCTCGAGAAGATTACAAACCCACATGATGATTTTAGCGGTGAAGCATGCTCTTCTACCCTTTTTACACATGAGTTTGTCAATTCATGGGGTCAACCTGCCATCGCTCCCTATACCCCTCCACCTCAATCCTGCGAATGGAATACCGTATATTTCCACCTGCATAGCACTAGCAAGGGAAGACAGTATGATCGTCTAGCCTTTCTCTATTTCAACGATACCGAATTGTGGAGAACCAGCACTGCAGAACCAACGGCAAATGGTATATATTTCACCTACACAAAAGACTTGACCCATTTTGACGCTTTGTTGAGGCAAAATGGCAAATTGATCTTTGATTTGGGAAATACCGTTACGAATATTCTCACCGGGACATTTACTGTAACACTGTCGGCCCACTACTTTATGCTAGATTTGCCACCTCAGCAAAAGACAGCGGATATCGTTCTTCCTGTCTCAAAAATGCAAGGTTCAAATGGACAAGCTAGCCCATTTAGTCTACCAAATGATCTCGCAGAGACAAAGCTTTCTGTCCCCCAAAATGTAAAGAAGGCTGTTCTCAGTGTCATTGCGAGCGGCAACGCCGATGAAGAGTTTTGGTATACAAATGTCCCAGACAACCTTGTGTCCTCATTCCCTAATACAACATTATTTGGCCATTCGAGCTATCGAGAAATACAAGTACTTGTCGACGGGGTCTTGGTCGATGCCGTTATGCCAATTCCGACAATTTACACGGGCGGGATAAATCCAGGATTGTGGAAGCCGATTGTATGCCCATACGCATACGATTTATGGGAGGCTCATATTGATATCACACCATGGGTGGCTGGAAAATCTAGCGCGGTTATTGAGTTACAAGTGGAGGGCATGGTGAATTCGGGACAAGGGCTGGAAATTGGCGGGGGTATAGGTTCAAATTGGTATGTCAGTGGGAGAATGTTCTTCTGGACCGATAATGGAGTACCACAAGTCAAGCCGCCAGAGTACTCGCTTCAGTTATCGCCTCCGGATATTAATTTCTCGCACACTGTTGACGGGGAGGGTGAAGACAAAACAGCGAGCTTCCGGATTTCCGTAGGGCGAAAGATTGTCATAACGAGAGATTTCGGCAGCGGTATCTTGTCTTGGGAGCGAACCCAAAGTTATGGCATTGAGTCTTCTCTGTTTGCGAACGGAAACAACCAGAGTCTTTGGACCAACACCCTTGCACATGAAAGTGTCCAAGTCGCGACACATGTCCATGGCGGGCAGTCTTATCTTCACGAAACCCAAATGGGTCCGTCGATTTCTATACGCGACGATGATTTCACACTGCGTGTTAATAGCTCAGGTATAACCTACTCGGATCAGAGCTTCTATATCTTTGGGAAAGTCAACAGCCGTTACACGAACCAAGGTCCTGAATCACCTCTTCTCACGGATAAATCGCCCCTTTTCATGAACCTTTATTCTGAAGACAAGCTTGGGGTAAATAGCTTTCATGATGACAGATTCGTCGACGCTTCCTCTGCCTACTTTTCCGCTGCTCCGGGAAGTGGCCAAAATAGCTGGATATCGGGCGACTCTCATCAAGGATATCGCTACAATCTTGATGGAAACTATTTCTCGACCGACAGAACTGTCCGTAGTTATGAGCGAGATGTGACGAGCACATACCCCAGTCTGACTGGCGACATCCAAACTCTCAATGGTGTTTCTATAACGAAATTCTCCGCGCCGGCCTCTGCTAACGGCAGAAGGCTAATTGAGGTGGAAATCGGGCCGAATGAAGTTATTTGTGCGAGCAGACCGCAAGGGGACCTTCGAGGTCACAGCTCTTGCCCCGATAAACTGCCACCAACTTAAGGAACGCTGATGCTGCCTGTAACCCAATGAAGAAGTTATTTAATTTTCGGTGGCTTGTGTGTCAAGGAACTGTGGCTCCTAAAATTTAATGCTATTATTCTTCTTGTATATTTTACCGTCAGTGATACTTGGTTATATTAAGGTCGGCGCCACCGCCATCTATGTCATGCAACCTATAAAATGGCTTCAATTGCATATATGGCTCATGCATACCACGGAATGACATGATACATGCTTGCTAAAACGCCCACTACCTGCTGTGATATTATAAACCGTATCGCCCAGCCGCGAATAACTATTGCCCAGCCGGAAGCGGCACATGCAATTTAGCCTTTATGTGCTTTTATCTGTAAGTACACCTGCAGAACAAAGAAAACATTCGTAGAAAAAATACCTCTTCTCATAAGAGGTGGAAGCCCGAGTCAGGGTTTGTTTTCTCCACGTTTCCATGCAGCTGTACAGGGAGGCAGGATCAATGAGGATAACCTCCCCATTGGATTCGAATCTATCACGCATTTAATTCGATTGGTATTTTAAAATGAATGCACTGATCGGCTGCACATGGTTTAACCCTCGGGCTACATTTAAATGTATGAGGTATATTGACTCTCCACTCGATAATTAGACTCTGCGTTTGTATTTATAGTGGGCGTACTAAAAAAATTAAAACCTCAAGTGATAATGAGTGGAGTATCGTTTATGAAACGAAACAATTGAATATCCTTCAGCATAAACAAAATTTGGCGCTAGCTTTCGCCTCGAGCTCGCGAAAATTCGCTTGCGAGCAAATGGCAGAAGGATTTTAGTGAGACAAAAAAGAGTGTTATCGCGATTGCACGTAATGGGTATACCAGTTGTCGAATCTTAGATTCTCGTATTCATGATGACAAGGACTATTTTTCCAAAGTGGTCATATTAGGTGTAAGAAATGGATTGGATTTTACGGCTTCAACCTCCGATTATCTCTACAATCTAAACAGCAAACCCATCGTATAGACGGTATTTGTTTCCGTCGTGCACAGATGCTTTTCGCCGAAAAATCTCCAGAGGACTGCAGGCCATTTTATAAAATGATGGGGTGCTTGCCTTGCTGGGATCCCGGATGTTGTGGTTATATGGAAGTGCAAAATAGCCGACATATCGAAGCTTGTGAGCATCACCCGCGAGCCAGTTTTTATAATGCTTCGCTTATACTTCATTCTCCTTTTCTCCACTTTACCCTGCGTCGGTGACAGGTGGGCAACAATTCTATTTTGCCTGCTCTTAAAATTTGAAGGAGGCTTTGAAGTTGGCGTTTTCGGGTGGCTAAAATGATTTGAATTTCCCCGCAAATTTGAGAAGGTCTTGAATTCGCGCTCCCTCAAAGTTTTGTTGGAGAGCGGAGTTGAGCGATAGTTGCTTATTACTGACTGGTGCTAAAATCCTTACTTCCGGTCTAGTCTTGAGGTTTTTCCAACTGTTCAGTAGCCGAAAGTGGGTCGTCAAGCCTAGATTTATATCCAGCCGAGTCCCTACGCGGTATTTTGCAGTTTATAGAGTATTGTTATGAAGAAAATGTAAATATCCTTAAACTAAGTTTTGGCTTCTCTCATGTTTAGGGCCAAGCATACTAATCCAACGTAGCGTGGTAGCCTATCTCTACGAATTACAAAGATTGCATTGCAGCGATATATATCATTGTGGACAAGCGCTGGTTACTTTTGATTCTTACGATTTTCTAAAATAAAATACAATGATAGACCAATCAGTATTTCCCACACATTTGTTTCTTTCCATAAACTTGATCCCTGCCTATGAATTTTCCGGTCCCAACACTGCAAATGAACTAATCCTAAGCAGGAGCTTTGCATAAGCTGGGATCGGATTTGCAAGACGAACCCGCCGGCGACATCTTCGAGAACTCCAAGCACTTTGATGCAGACGGTTTCGAAATGGCAAGTGGATCTGTCGATCTACCGTCGCTGTCAATGCACTAGGGAGCCCTCGAGGCCTCGCTCGCTTTGGTTTCAAGTTTTAAGGTTATCTTGCCTTGTTCAGAGTGAAGTTGCGACCTGAACTGGTTTTGTGTCACTCGAGCATGTCGATGATTAAAATTCACGAATAATGATGCCTTATGTTCGAGTTTCTACATAAATGACGATCGATTGCAACGCCCAGTTGGAGTTAGTTGATACTCCAAGGGTAAGTAGAGAAATAGCATATTATCGTAAACTCATTTAGTACAAAAATATATTATTGGCACTCATGTTTTGTCGCCGGTGCACCGATCGAGCGGATAATTACTGATAATCCGGATCCTATTCTCGGGAGCCCGAGACGTGCGCTGCGTATATGAAAATGGCAACCTAGCAATCACTTCCCCCTGCTTCCAGAAGGCTGGAGCATTAAATCTCGCAAGGATAGCCCTGGATAATTCGATTTCGATAAATCTAAGCTTTAATTGAATCCCTATCGATCTGCCCGATGATCCGCTAACCCTTCGTCATAACCTCTTGACGAACAGATGGAAGAAACAGTTAACGTCGTGAGGCGAACTCAACCTTCGTCGCCCAAGCGGGACGAAAAGGATCGCACGAAGTATACACCAAACCTATTTCGGCAAAAGCTGACTTGATAAAGATGAGTTTTGTTGCAGAGGAATTGAAATCCGTTATTGGCACACTCACACGCACACAGTGCATCTAACTGGTTAGGCTATTCTTGTTGACATGACCCCACTCTAGATCCGCGCGCGGGGGAAATGTTTATATCGATCTCAGAATAAGAATTCCGGTTGTGAAAGAACCCTAAAAAAACAAAATCTCATCTTGTGGATATTATTTCGTCCCTAAATTCCCGCACCGTATAGGCCGTGAAGGTTTTGTGAGTTCCTGTGATGTGAATCCCGATACCCACGCAATCACAGCAGTATCCGGATGTACGTGATACTCGCAATGAACGTGTTCAAGAGACACCGATATTTTCCAAAGTGGAGTGCCTGAGAAACGTATGCATGAACTCTTCCCGTGCGCAGGAACGACGATCCGGTGTTGGTTCCACAATTCGGAGTTTCAAACCGTGAAGAAATCCAGGAAAGCAAAAAATCTTTAATTTGTATATCTCTAGATTCGTGGATAAGCCCTTGTCTCCATAATTCAATCTTCATGTATATAAAGAGGACATTCTCTTCTGAAATGTTGACTTCCTTCTCTATCCCCAAGTATCTTCACTCACTTGTGGTTGACTTTCCGACACTCTCTGGTCCTCAGCTTCAATACTATCAAAGATGAAGTCTTCATTTGTTATCGTCGCTGGCCTTGCTGGTCTCATCCAGAAGGCAGCTGCTCAGGCTCAAGGATACGGACAGTGTGGTGGTGTGTAAGTAAAATACGATTTCCACTTCTTAACTACTAATTCACTGTGACGCCATTTCTAACTTCATAATTTAGGCAATGGACTGGACCGAAATCTTGTGTTTCTGGATGGACTTGTACATAGTAAGTAATATCACCACAAGAACAAGATCGTGCTTGCGCTCATTTTGTTTCACTTTATAGCTCCAACCCCTACTACTCTCAGTGTCTGCCAGGTGGCAATGGAAACAATGGTGGTGGTACCGTCACTGTTACCGTCACTACCACTACTACCCAACTTCAGGTCAGCACTGTGGTCAGCACCGAGACTGATTATCAGACCGTGACGGAGACGGACACCACGACCGTCGGAGGCGGCTGTACTGCCACCACTGGTGGACCAAGCCCAACTAGCTGTACTGCTACAGGGACCTTCGAGCTTTTCGGTGTTAACGAGGTATGTTATTTGCAGTGATGCTCATTTAGTAGTATCTTCATACTGAAGTGAATTCCAGGCTGGTGCTGAGTTCGGAACTGCTGTCCCCGGAACTCTCGGAAAAGATTTCACTTGGCCTACTTTCGACAGCGTTGACTACTTCATCGGCAAGGGATTCAATGCTTTCCGTATCCCAATCATGCTCGAGCGGTAAGTTAAACCGCCTTTTCTTTCCTACTGAATACGCAAGACTGACTTTTTGTAGTGCTGCTCCCCCATCTGCTGGTCTCGATGATCCATCGACTTACGACCAAGTCTATCTCTCCGGTCTCTACCAGATTGTCAGCTACATCACCAGCAAGGGAGCCAAAGCTAGTGAGTAATAACCCGTCTACAAATAAGTTTTAAAACAATGCTAATTACCATACCAACACAGTCATTGATGTTCACAACTTTGGACGATACAACGGCAACATCCTTACCGATGTCAGTGGATTCGGAATATTCTGGCACGCTCTCTCCGCATGGACCTCCTTCAGCGAAAACGTTGTTTACGATCTCATGAACGAGTTCCACGATATGGACAGTATGTTTCAATACCATGTCAGACCTGCAGACCTCTATCAATAAACATCTTGCTAACCTTGAACCATTTAGACAGCCTCGTCTTCCAACTTAACCAAGCTGGTCTTTCTGCCATCAGAGGAAACAACCTCACCAACTTGATTCTCGTCGAGGGTAACTCCTGGAGCGGTGCCTGGACCTGGACTGATAACAACGATATGCTCAAGTACCTCACTGACTTCGGCAACAACATGGCTTACGGTAGGTGCACTACGAGTCCATAATTATTCTCACTATTCATTCGGTGTAAATCTAACATCGGTTCTTAGAAATGCATCAATATCTCGACTCCGATGGCTCTGGTACCAGCGACCAGTGTGTCTCTCCTACCATCGGTGCTGAGCGTGTCCAAAGTGCTATCCAATGGTGCGAAAATAACAACGTTAAGTGCTTCCTCGGTGAATACGCCGGTGGTGACAATGCCGACTGCATCGCCGCCATCAGCGGTATGCTCTGTGCTATCAAGAGCAGCCCCAACTGGATCGGTGCTACCTGGTGGGCTGCTGGTCCATGGTGGCCAGCTAACACCTTCTCGTCCATCGAACCACCAAGTGGTCTCGCCGTTAACGATTACGTCCCACTCCTCCAATCCTTCGAGTAAATATGAGTGGCATGATATACCCGACCAGAGGATCTTTCCCAAGCAGGGTATATTAAATAAGAGGACTCGGAATGCAATTATTCTCTTCTTGTATTTTCTTTATACACTGGATCTAGTTGATCAATTTTGGTTCTGTAAATTTTTTGGCCAACTGGGACTGGCTAGGAAAAGGTTGATGGGATTCAAGTCTTTGTGTATATAATCCAACTTGAGTAAATTCTAGATTGTACATACTACTGCTGCACGATTGAATAAACTTTTTACGTATACTGAAGAAGATTGGGCTCAAAAACTTTTGACTAAAAATCGCTTACGAAGTACTAGACTCAAGTTTTCTCACGCGGGCGAGCAAAATGATGATGCCCCGCACTGCCCGACTGAAAGGAAGAGAGCCTTCTCAGCAGAAAATTCTATGACTCCCCAGCCTGTCTCCGCAAGTTGCATACCAACAAAGGAATAAAAGTTTCAATGGTTGGGATTTGGTCAAAAATATGTTATTGTGGCTAGCGGTAACTTATTTACAGTTGATATTTTAATGGCCAGTTTTATTTTTCTTGGTTATTCTCCGTTGTTAGTGTGGATGGGCAAGCAAAGGTACTCTCAAGGGCAATCATATATATACGCATAGTGACTGCGGTCAGGTTTGAGTGCCGCACCAACGGCGTCCTACCTATCGAGTTTGTCCAACCGAGAATGATTCCATTGTTGCATTTTTTTGTGTTGTCATCATCAAGTTCACATCTGGTGCAACTGGTTAACCTCGATCAAAGCAGAAAGCTTCAAACCAAAGCAAGGGAGAAATTTCTCTTACATCTCATTCCTTTTACGCTCGTAATTGCGAAAGCTGAGAAAGCACTTCCCTATTTACTGAGCCAACCAACTCGGGGTTCATATGCAAACAAAGTTAATATTGAACAAATTTGTGATAATTACGTCATGATCGCAGAGATGCATATGAGGGCCATTTCACAAAGGAGGGAGTGCAGATGCGTCGCGAATGTACACTGCAATGCAATAGCAATTCACTGATCATCCGATAGTAAAAAATTTCCAAATACAATCTAGATTGCTATTCTTTTCATTTTAGCTTCCCGGCTTCTCGCGAGCTTCAACCTTATGTTTTTACGATCATACCTTCTTTCTTAGTGGACGATCGAAGTGAATGTCCAGGTCCTTCCATGCCCCGTCATTTTATTCGAACTCCAAATGGAACGGTGGTTGGCTGAAACTGATTTCCGTTAGCCAGAAGTACCAATCGTGCTACTCGCCATGTTTGCTGATCATATCATATCTCTTCCCGAATTACAACAGTGCAGCGATTAGCGTGAATCTGCGTTTCTGCGACTGTGCTGTGCAAGAAATCAAGGAACAAGCTTGCAAAAAGGAAGAAGTTGCCGAGAAAAAGCTCGATTTCTCAGATCTATCGGCTTGTTGGTTGAGGGATAAAGTATCAAGAATTCTCCGACAAATTTAAATGTTCTTTACAGGTTAGCTGAGCAAGGGCTTCGCTTCGTCAGTTAACCACGTCGACAACGCAAAATGTCCACCGCCGGAAAAGCTCCTTCTGTGCAGTCAGAGGGTGAGAAAGCAGCATTGGAGAACCAGGCGGGACCTTCATCTAGCTCTGAGGATCATCCTTTGATTCCGAACCAGAGGCGCGAATTTGACCTGATCAATATAGGAGAAGATGGCGTATACCATCACACTAAGGTCGTCGAAATATGCACTCCAAATCCGATGTCTGTTGTCGCGGTTTTAAAACCAAACCAGCCTCCATATTTCGCTCAAGCAAACTTGGATGAACCGAATATTCAAGAACAAGTGGATGCACAAGACCCGTCTGCAACTATAGAGACACAGCCGTGTATGGTTAACATTCCTAGGAAAGATCCAGAACTGGTTTTAGTCAAACCTTTAGAGCAAGATATGAGCGACACGAACCGCATGATCCATATCCCCCTCGAGAAACCTGCCGTCAGCCGGGATCCAAATATCGATCCTGACGCTAAATCTACATCGAATGGCTACTCTCAAAGTCGTGATCCCGAAAAGGATGCACCAGTTAGAAATATCACTTTTGCTCCTGGATACCCTTCCACGGCGGCCATAGTCTCAACGGACCCAGAACTCTCAGTATATCGTCGCTTCGATCGTTTAAATGCACGTAATTTCTTATATTAGCAAGCAGAGTTGATGTATATGGAATCCGAACTTGACAAGCTGGACGAAGAGGACAGACTTCTTGAAGACCCGGAAGCTAAGGTTCATCTTCGACATTTCAAAGAACTATGGGATTGCCAGGATGAACGGACTAGAAAGCGGAGAAGATTGGTTCTTGAGATGAGATTTTTGTTGAAGGATTACAGTACGCCTTTACCCGAGTGGAGCGCAATCCTCTGCATTTTACAGAATCGCTCTCACTAACATGATCATCTAGATGAATCTTTGTACTACTACAAAGACCTTTTGAATTGCTCAGAGCCCTCGGATAGGGTGGTCACATCCATTCGAAATTGGAGGGCGAACCAGGGACACCCACCAATTATTGATATATCTGAGCAAGCCTACGATAAGACCTACGAAGCAGATCTCGTCGCACTCAAGCTGCCGAAATGCGATGACCCATTATCCATCTTTGCGCAAAACTACCTCGGAAAATTCTTCAGGAGTAAGTTCCACCTCCTTCGTCTATGCAATTCTCATCATTTAAGGTACCAGCTGAACCAACTTTGAATAAAAATATAATAGCCCCTCAACCCGCCCATATTCCCGACTCCGAAAATGTGCTCTACTACTCCGAGACCGCGATCGATCTTTTTGTCACCCTCGTATGCACCCTGCTAGCGATCGTCGTCCTCGTAGGTTCCATGACGACTTTATTTTTCGTCAAGTCTAAAGGGGTACGTTTGGGACTGGTGTGGGTATTTACCTTTTTATTCGCCATTTCCATCTTCTTGATGGCAAAGTTGTCCAAAGGAGAAATATTTTTAGCTACAGCGGCGTAAGCGAACCTCTCTTTCTATACATATTGCTTATTCATCGTTCCTACTTGTTGCTAATCTTTGGCCAATTATTTTGATTCGCTAGGTACTGCGCTATCTTGGTGGTGTATATCAGCGGCGGTTAGATACACGATTAAGGCGGGCTGTAGGTTTGGATCGCTTTTGTGGTCGATACTTATCCTATACACGGGCATCTACATGCACACTATCAAATCAATTTCTTATTGATATCTGCTTTTTCAGTTAATAAATAGAGAAGAAAGAATCTCTATAGCCAGTATATAATTATCCGTACCTGAATGATATGACTTCAAGCAACGACCCGTAACTGCGTGATCGAAATATCTGGAAAACTTTTCGCAAAGGATACCGTTGAGTCAAATACTAAGAGAAACCATACAATTTCTTGAAGCTGGAAGGCTAACAGCTGAGAGAGAATTGATTGATGGAGAGAACGAATAATAAAGACCAAGACTTGAATGACAGGCAAGTCTGTTCGTGAAGAAGAAACTAGGAAAAGATGATGCGTAAATGGTAAATCTAAAGATTCAACAACCCCTGAGTAAACAAAATAAACAAACTGCCATGGAGGCAACAAAAAGAGCTCGCTCCTTGCGTAATGACGCGACTAAGTGAACGAAAGAGCGATAAGAGAATTACACGCTGAAAGGGTAAATATGTTTTTTAGTAAAAATGTACACCAGGTGGACTTTGTTTCATGGTGGACTCGTGAAAGATCGCTCGAATTGATATATTGGTAAGAAAAAGGAAGCGCCCAAGTATAGAAGGTAATTTTTCAAACCCGTATGAAGGGAAAAAAAGCCCCAAAAGAAAATACCCATTTAATTTGTCTGCGGTCGTAATTTTGTTAAGGAAAACCGAGTCGGGTGCAAAGTTTCGAAAAGGCAATATGAGAAAAGAAGGTTTGCTCAGTAGAACGAAACTACAAGGGCAAGAACAAGGCCGATAAACTTAGGCAGTCACTATAGTGGCTTTCTCCCTGAGACAAAATAGCTGAGGGATAGGTCAGTAAATATTACGCTTCGGGGAAAACGGCGACTAAAAGGTGGTGCGCTTACTAGTTGAAATACATATGATAATTTTTGTTCAAAGCCTCCTGCTTCAGCCTCATAACGAACACATCAACCTCCTCCTTTTTCCAACCGAGAGCGCCTGTGAACAATTTCATCGCGAAACCTTCCAGTCCATCTAGGAGGTTCAACAAACTGTACCGGCCAAGTGTCTTCATATGTTGATTCTTCGGCCAAGGATTTTGGGGGCATTTTTGGCATACAACTTTAACATCGTCATACCCTATTTTCCGGAGTTCGTCGGCTACTGTTTGTGGTTGTCCCAGAGTGTGTTTGCCCCGCTTCTCGCACGCTTTGTGAAAATAGTTGATATATTGTGTTAAAGCGGCATCCTCTGGTAGTGAACCGTCATCGGTAAGAAACACTAGGTCGGGGTCCTGGAATTCAAAGTACCCTCCTGGTTTTAGGGAGTTATAGGCTTGTTCGAATAATCGGGGCCAGTCGGAAATCGCGGCGCGCAAGTAGCGGATGTGGATAAAGTCAAACGCATCTGTCCCCCATGTCCATTCACCTTCGCAGTCGTCTATTTGAAATTCGAGGTTCGGAGGGACCCAGGTTGGTTGTATCGGAGCGAGATCTGTTCCAATGACGGAAGCCGAGGGGAATAGGCTATGCGATTACATGTTACCAATGCCCGTATCAGAGGCACATGAATGGGAAAACGCACTCTGCGACTTCGATAGCCCATATTCCAGTGCCGGTGCCGATATCCAGAATGCGTTGCGGATTTTCGCCAATCGGCGAGATGTACAGTTCACCTAAAGGCCCATATCTTCGGGTCAGCTCCGCTTCGTCTGCTAGAGCTAAATGGCCGGATAGAAAAAGGGGCCATACCGTGTAACAGCAGCTTGAAGATATGGTGCATCAGGTCCAGCCGTTCCTGCTCCATTTCTATATTTAAATATCAATACATTGGCCTTGTCACTTGGTCCGAACTTAACGCGCCCGGCGCTGCAAGAATACGATGCTCGAATTCTGGTAAGGGGACTACGAATAGAGTGAATTCATGAAAAGATGCCAGGAATATGCGTACCATCTACAGGGAATTGATATTCCGATTGACCTGCAGCATTTGCCTTGTTGTTCTACACTGTAAGTACGGCGAAAGGTCGAAAATATCCGCGTGGTCGCATGATAGTCGGCGTAACTCACATTGTATCTTCTTCCATTCTCAACTCTGTAGGATCATTCACATTGGCATTAGCTCCAATTCACGATAAGTAGACACACGGCGAAGCTTCAATGAGAAGTTCCTCGAACTAGAAATGGCGAATAGCAACGAAGAGGTAAACCGGGAAACCACTTACATTTGCGCGTATATCTGCTCTCTCAGAGATGTGGTATCAGTCATCAAGCTATTGTGCAACGGGAGTTAAAAGTGCAATTAGCTAATGTGTTAAACAAGGCCTAGGGGGCTTGACAAATTTTGCTAGGGAAGGGGTATAATAGATCTGAGAAAGTGATTCGTTCGTATTTTATTCATGCAGAGTGACTATGAAAGTGACATGTCGGCGCTTCATTTTACCTTCCAGTATCAGAGTCCCAAAATTCATCCTCAGTACTTGAGTCTCCTGAATCTGCTATTAAGTAATGTTGATTCCCTCCTGTCGTCCCCGCTGTGTAGTCGTCGCCTGGTGGCGACCCCCTTGGAGGGGATCCCTTCTTCCCTGGCGGCGACGACATCGCCCAGAGACAAAAGAAAAACCGATCTCGCGAGTCGAGTGTCGAATACGGTCGGTTAGAGGAGGCGTCTCGAAAGGAAAGAAAGATAAGGTGAGGGTTATCGAAGGTCGAGGAATGGATGATTACAGGCTTCGATTTGAAACGGGAATCAAAGAAGCCGATCGATCGCACCGTTGGAGAAAAGAGAGCGGGCACAACATGGGGATCCCTTTCCTTTCCGTTAATATTTGGGACGGAAACCCAAGCGCTCGCGTGGGTGTGGGTCAGAATGCGCAATGTCAGTCTTACATACCTGGCGACTGCTTTAAAATTTGTCGCTGAGTCATATCAGACAATTTAAGAAATGTTGAGGCTTTGCAGGCGCTACCCTCGTATCTAGATTTCCAAGCCGGGTCGCAATAGATTTCGTTCCTTCGGAAATAATATGCTATCCTTTTGTTACCCTTGTGCTTATTGATGAAGAGAAAGATTTTCGGCTCTGAACAACGGGATCGCGACAGTTTTCCCTCGTCAATAAAGAGCAGGGCAGGCGGCAAATACTTAGGTGTGGGTAGAAGTCCAAAAGCCAGGAAATGAGAAGGTCTAGGCTTCTTGGACTTCCTCTAGCTTCAAACTGGGCAAACTACGCACCGTTTTTTTTGGCCAGGAATCTTCCGCCTTGATCAGTTCCAAGTTTTGCACACCAACAATCCAAAATGAAAGTGCGTGGTGAGTCCGCTAGCCGTTAACGCTATGGCAGAGCGGGCTCTCACGGAGCGGGATTTCAACAACCAAGACACTCGCTAGTCGATATTTCGTTGGTTGGGAAATGCTCGTATCAAGTAGCCAGAAAAGCCTGGATTCGGGGAGTGTGGTCTTTGACTTGGCTCGCTTCTTCTCCACTGTAGGCATCCCGCGCTGAGGGTTTATTTCGCGGTTGAAAAGGGAAGAAGCAAGTCGCGGGTGTCATATCTGGCTTGCAGCTCGCTCGCAATTGGAGGCAGTCAGCTTTCGATACACAAGATGGATTGCATTATTCGAATCTTGAGGGTATTAGAACGGACCTCCTCTCTTTGCGCCTAAAAAAATCTAAATCTCGAAATTTCTTCTCGGGCTGCCGTGTGGGCTGATCGAGCACACGTTCGGCTAGCGAAAACTCCACTGAGGTTCGACGCCAATAAGAAGACTAGCCAAGGGCTTTGCGTGGACACGCGACTGAAAAACGTTCATTAGTCCAGCAAAATTTGAAAATTTCAGAAGGAAGTGCTAGAGCTTGAGCTATGATAAAAGCAGCTAGTTCAAAATATAAATCACGTTATATTTCACATTCAAATTCAAGTTGTATGTAGTCTACTAACAAGCCCAAGTATCCGCCAATTTATGAGGTTTATAAGGTTTACCCAAAAGAAAAAAAGACTGCAAACCATAAGGAAATAAACTATTGTAAGCATAAAGGAAACAAATTAGGCATAGAGAAGTTCATAGAGCATATACACAAATGTGTACTTGCCCAGAGGGGTTGTCTCGTTTACCAGCTAGCTCTAAGCTAATGCCATCCTTTACCGATCTACGAATGTCGCTTCGACAATATTCATCAGACAGCCTGGTGGCTGCGTGCACGACTCGAATCTAAACCTCGGATCCGCTTCCGCGAAGAGACGCTTCCAATCACCCTCTTCTCGCTCAAGCGCATTCAGACACATCATCATGACCATATCAAGTGTTCTACCCAATCAGATTAGTTATTACGTATATTCTTCTGAGGAAGAAATGCAAACTTACCGGATTCTTCGTTCTTCCCATGGATTCGATTTTCCAGGTTCTGGTAGTGCTAGTTCATTGATAATTACCTTGGATCCACTCTTAAGAGCCGGCACCAAAGACTTAATCATAGTCGCCGCATATTTATCAGACCAATTGTGCATGCACCATCGGATCAAATAAGCATCTGCTCCCTTAACCGGTTGCTCGGTGAAAAAGTCATGAACAAGGTACGAAAATCGAGGTTTCAGTGCCGGATCGAGCGTTGATTCTCCAAGCTCAAGTTGCGCCTTGACTTTATCCTCTACGATGAATTTGAAGTCCGAATGTGCCTTTGCGAGCTCAACGCAAACAAAGCCAGTCGCGCCGCCCACATCGACTATTGTCGCATCCTTAGGTAGCTTGCCCCAATCGTAGCCATTGACCAGGTGTTCAACCGCATACCCTTGGCCCGTGCTGAATGCCGACATGGCCTGACCGAATCTCTTCGCCTTCTCCGGCCTTGCACCCAAGAACTGGAAGAGAGACTCGTTGTTGTTCGCCAACGCAAATGCGGTATCACCGGTTTCACCGCTGTCCGGGAATTGCTTCAAAGCATCAACGACCTTTAATGACGCAGGAGCAAGGTCGTCTGTATTATAGGAGACCCAGTTCAGCATCAAGGGGTCCTCTCGGAGCAAGCGCGAAGCAGCAGTGTGCGCGACATATCCATGTCTCGGTTCATAGAAGAGGCGGTTCACCATCGCAAGACGAAGAACCTGGCGGATCTTGAGCTCTGGGACCTTGCATTTTTCACCAATCTCCGCATACGAGATATCCCCTTCTAAAGGTACAATTTTGGGAATTTCAAATGAGACAATAACATGCAGCGTTGATATGTCATTGTACTGGATTTGTTGCAAAAGTGTTAGCAGGCCGGTCACGAGCATGGAATCCAGCAGACACAAAGGCCAGGTGAAGATACGTACATTCCAAACTAACCACCTCAGGTACTCGTTTGGTCCCGTTGCAAGGTCATAGATATGCTTTGAGGCAGTCAGGAGCGTTTGTCGCGCGTCGTGGACCTCCTCGGTTTCCGGTGTCTGAGGTATGGGAAAATTGGACGGGCCATCTGCCGCGAAGGAAGGGTAAGGCAGTCCCTTGGATTCGAGATAATCTTCAACAATTTTTGCGTTTGCGGATATTGTTGCCGCCAGTTCCGACAGTTTGGGTCGGAGTTGGACTGAACCGGTCCCCGCCGGTGTTGACATGGTTGGATTGCTTTTCGGATGCAATGGCTCTTCGTATTGCTCCGAAAGAAAGCCGATCGAAAATAAATTTGATATTCAGGATAAACACGAGGAAAATTAAAAGAGGATTGGATTGATTGAAATCAAGATTCCTGGCAAAAAAGATGGACTCCCTACTCTAGGAGGCAGATGCATCCAGAAATTTGGGTGGGAGAATAGTACTTGCAGGATTCGGTTCAATTCTTATTAGCGGGGGACGTCTGAAATTGTGGAAATAGTAAAGAAGAGCTTCCGCTGCGGCTGCCTTGAACAGCGATGGAATCGACGGGACTCTGCGGAGATACGAAGTACAGTATCATGCAACTGGCGAAAAGAGGGGCAAACACCGAGTCTGTTCTGCAGAGATGGTTCCGATTCCCCTGTAGGTTTCTCCGCTAGGTCACCAGAGGCTTGCGCTCTGCAATGGCGCTTAGTCGACACCAGCAGCGGACATGCGAGTGACTTTCCAGTGCCCTTCGCGTCTTAGTCTTGGACTGCGAGGCTAGCGTAAATTGCAAGCCACAATTAGGTCTCGGGTTTTCTCAGCCGATACGAGGGAAAGATGGGCTCCATCTTATTCTGAACGGGAGAAATAATGAAGATTCTGAGTGGGCCTCAAAGGCTTCAAATAGTTGAACGTTGAAGGTCACGAGGTCATTGTGGTCGTGAATTAGTAATTATCGGAAAGGCGGTTCAGATGCAGTATTTTCTACGCTCAACCAAGCTTGAAACGCACGGGCCTGTGGGACATTGCTCGAGCTCCATATTCGTCGGTTTTGTGTCCGCAAGGCACTCTGCTCCAAGGATACGTGCTGCTAATGGGAATCGGATATCATGGGTTAATGACCTTCAAATCTTAATAAAAACTCTTCCGTAAACAGTTTTATAGGAAGCTAATAGAAGTTCTTCAGGGGACTAACGCATTTTACCGAGAAGTGAAACACACCAGGAAGTGAAACACAACAAACGAAGCCAATTTTTGTATGAACTTCACCACACAATTTCAATCGACTGCATCATCATACTACAACAGCCACCACTATCACCACCATTACCGCCACCACAACTGCTACCACCGAAATAATAAGCGCAATAGATATCACAGTAACTACTCTCGTGTATTCACCAGTTTCAACGCTAAACACACCACAGCCATAGCGCAATTCTTCGTCAAACACGTCTAGCTTAACAACATCTCTAATAACGACGCGTCTTGTGATGAATGTCAACTTATGAATATGCGACTGAGAGGCTTATAAAGTGGATAGATTGGAAGCCTGGTAGTAGTTATAGATGGCAATCGCAAAACCTGCTTGAATTGACTATGTTTTAGTCGTAATATCAAATGATAAACAATGTTGTAGTCGACGTGTTTTTTTGCTCGCGAATCCCATATATTGTTGTTGTGGTGTTTCACTTCCTGGTGTGTTTCACTTCTCGGTAAAATGCGTTAAATAGAACTCCTTGGTTTTGAGGTGGGAAATTTCGATAAGAGTCTAATTCCCAGCCTTCTTGTTTCTCTGGGACCGACCGATACTACCCACCTGCTTCTTGTCGATAAGCTAACCGAACCGACCTTGCATAATTAGGAACCAAGCCATCGCCAAATCTGCATATTGATTGCGAACTGGCCAACATTGTTCATAACGGTGAAGCTTAACCTGGATCCGGTTTTACGACGTTCTTGACGCTAATATGAATCCGTGTAGATGACCAACAAGGCCATCTGAACGAAAACCAAACATTTGAAATATTAACGGGCCGTCCTGCAGTGCTGGTGGATTGTATCTACGAGTGGATTAAGCTGAATTGATTATATCTGCTCCTCAGTAAAAGCGAGTATTCCTGCTCTTGAGAATCCTGAATGCAGCTGCTGTTCAAGGCCCAAAACTTGTTGCTAGAGGATGCCATTGCTAGGGCCGTGTGTAACAACAACGATACCCGCCAATTGGATGTGTTGATCTTGGCTTCGAACGCCAGTAGCCAGCAAGCAGCTCCAAAGCAACCCTATGCAACGTGCGCAACCCGCAATCTATTTTTGAAATTGAAGAAATACTGAGATACCGGTCCCGGCTGTAACTGAAGCAATCAGAAGGCTTTGAGTTGAGACAGATTTGATGGACAACAGTTCCCTCGGACACGAAAAATTCTTTACCAGTAAAACCCTCTATTTAGGCCTGGGCCAAGTCCTATTGCCCGACGCACCGCTGAGCAGCGGTTGCATGTGCATCTGCATTTATTGCGAGGGTGAGCAAGACCCTACCAGACCGAGATTCCTTCAGTAATTTAAGTTTTTTCAAAGACTTAAATCTCTGATATCTATAATGAGTATCTCATGCTTGGTTATGGTCAAAAATTACACCATGGTGTAGGTCCTAAGCTTTTGTCAACATGTCCAGATGTTTTGCTTCATATATGCAGACATAGTCTCGATATCTGTCCGTGCTGATATGGCTCAGCCAACGCTAGCCTACAATATCCCTCAGCAAACCTTGATGGCGAGTACAAAGTTTCCTTTCCTTCGAATACCCATCACTACCTCTTTGAGTATTTAGAGACGAACACCTAGCCTTCTTTGAAATTCAGAGTTGCTGGCGCACCAGGCGTACGGAGATATTCACACGCCAACAACATCAATCGATAGGAAGAAGATGTTGCCCCTCGATCCACGACCATTGTCAACCCGACCGCTCTCGCTGAAGCCGAGCGAAAGAGGGGGAAGAAACCACCCCAAAAAGAACACAGTCCTGCAGGCAATGTTGATGCTACAATTGCTTCTACGGAGGGATTAAATGTATCTACTGAATTATAAATACTAGAAAGTACCCACAATATCTTCTTGTTTAGAGAAAGCCGTAGTCGACAGTCTTCTCCCATAGGTTACAAAACTTCAATCCAACGCATTCGCTGTCGAATTCATTAGTAGTTATTATTAATTTAATTCCTCTCTTGGGAAATTTACACCTTTAACGGTATCTATTCATATATTCAAAATGAAGCCAATTTACGCCTTCAACTTATTCTTGGTTCTTGTGGCTGCCCAAACCTCGAGCGCTCCAGGCGATACTAACCCTCCGGCTTCTGATACCGGTGCTGCTATTTCTGTTTCCAATAGAGTGCCTTCCTCAGTTGCCGCCCCGACCTCTGGAGCTGAAAGTCCTGCGTCTGGAGCACCGAGTTCAGGAGCCCCAACCTCTGATGCTGCAGCCCCAAGCTCTGGAGCAGCTACCTCTGGAGCCCCAACTTCTGGAGCATCTATCTCTGGAGCACGCACTTCTGGGGCACCAAGCTCTGGAGCATCTGTTTCTGGATTGCCCAGTTCTGGTGCAGCTAGCTCCGGAGCCGCCAGTTCTGGAGCACCAACTTCTGCTGCTGGAAGTTCCGGTGCTGTTACCAATACATCTGGTGGCCCATCCGGTATTCCAACCAACCCACCCGCCTCTGGTACTCCTCCAGGTAAGAAATTTAAGAACCCAACTGACAAAAGAAGTGCAATGCATACGCATATATGTGATACAAAAAGCTAACATTCCAATCATCTCAGTCGTAAACTCCTCCGCTATCTCCTCGGTTAAATCCGTACTCGCTTCAGTCATTTCTGGAGGTACTTCGTCATACGGTACTGCTTTTGATGCCATCACCGCCTCCCTCGGTGCTGAACTCGCCTCTCTCGCCGCCGGTGGTGCTGCTACTGCAAGTGCAAGTACTACCAGCGGTGGAGCAGCAGCGGGCACTAGCGCTAGCACTATCACTACTATCGCCACCAATGTCGTTACTAGCGGTACTTCATTAGTCACTCAGGTCACAACAGCTGTTCGGACCGTATCAGGTGGCTCTGGTACCGGTGGATCTGGCTCTGGCGGAAATGGGTCTGGTGGATCTGGTGGAAAAGGATCTGGTGGAACAAACCCTAACGCTGCTTCGACAAGAATGGCTGCCGCCGGTGCTGTTGGCTTAGCTATTGGTGGATGGATCATTGGGAATATGCTTTAAATAATATTTAAGATATTTGATTCGAACAAACGATATATACCCTGTTCGATTTGGAAGCTTGCGCAACAGACTTCCAGTCGAAAACTTTTGTAATCATCTTTTGGGGCGAACAAGGCAGAGAAAACTCACTCACTCTCTAGAGTAGTTTAAAAACCGGTATAATCTAATTTTTTTTCAAACTTTACTTAAGTACTTAAGTTCCTAGCTATCCGTTGGGTTTCAATACTCTCCATGTAGTAAAATCTTGCACGCTATCGTCATGGAATAGAGACGGATCTATAGCCCCGATTTATATAAAGTATTACACCTGGTCTGACGGCCAATCAACGCTCACGTTAGAAAACTCCGGACTCAACTCCCGCAGTTCTTGAAATTGGCGCAATCGATTCCCTGTAAAAGCTACCTCTTCAAGTCTAATCCCAACGTACTCTGCAATTCCACATATACCAACATACATGTTCGTAGAAACATCCTCTCGGGTATATGTTATAACTTTGATCTCGGGGTTTCGGTATGGGAAATCTACGATCCGATTTACAATTAACGTAAGCTTGTACGCGGCGAGGATGCGCAGCATTCGGTCCATTATAGCTCCAAAGGCTTAGAACAGTTCACTTTTATAGGATACATCAGATAACGAGGTGAGGTATTTGGTTAGGCCTGTTACCATTCAGCATCACCAAGTGACCGATTAATATAGGAAGCCCTTCAGGCTGCTTGAAGATTATTCGGTGATCTAATCTTTCAAAGTCGTTCAGAATCCAATACATCTGGTCGATCTCAGCCCTCATACTTTTGTTCATCATCCGGAGGAGCTCAGCCTCACTGCCCATAATCGAAAGACGCTTGTATTTAAGCATTCCGATAAGGGCTATGAAACGTTGGATTATCTTTATTAAAATAAAAGGAGAAATATTTTATCTCTTACATTGAGGTATCTCTGTCCTGCATATGCCCATGTTCTAGACGTTCGCGTTCGTCGACCACTATCCTTTCAACCATCTTGGACAGTGCCGTAGCGTACCAATAGTTCGGTTGTTTTGTATGTTATCGTTTAAAGGTCCACGACTCTGCGGGATTGATATTAGGTTGCTATGTTAATGTGGCTAGTTGCTCAGGTGTTGATACGTGATGTAACGCGGTCATACCAGCCGTGTTTTCATGTGCAGGTATAGACTCCGGATTGTCTGCGACGTTTGGACCTTTGATAATGCTCTTTTTCCTTCTTTGCCTCTGCGCTGTTCCCAAATATCTAGTGGGCGCGAGAGGATCCAAACATGCAGACGGCTGTACGGTTAGTCAACGTTGACGAACCCTGCGAGCGGCAAACTTTGTGATGCTCTTAAGCTTATTTACATTGATAAGAAATTCAAGTCCGCATTTCGACATATGAGAAAATACCATCCCGATCTTGCAGTTAGAAAAATACTTGACGGTCAAGTTGATGGAAGGATAGCTGGAGTATCTAAGGTCGACAAGATTGGAGATTAGAGACAACAAAAACGGGAATATGTACAGATGCATGCTGGTTCTCAAGAGTGGAGAAGAAATACTGCTGTGATGGTAGCTGTATTTGTGAAAGGACTTTGGAATATATATACAAACAACCGGGTCAATACAGCAAGCTCAGTAGCGATTATTGTGCTCGTCGGCGCACGGCTGACCTGTGGTAGCATACCAACCGCGAGAAGAAACCTTCATCTCGCCTGCTCTACCGCAAGTTTCGCAGGTTTTGCTAGCTTCCTCCTCGGCCCATTCGTAGGCATCAGATATCGGTCCGCCTTCGCCGTCTCTAGGGCCGTAAATCTGTAGCTCGCCAAATCTTTCTTTGATTTGTGCGAACGCCCATTTCGTTGTTTTGGGATCTGTCAAGTCTTCGGCGTCAGTAGCTTTCGTTATGCGAACACACAGCTCGCGGACAATGGGGTACCAGCCAGGCCCGATCATCGGGCCATAAGACATGCTAGATTGGGGAATCTGTCTCTGCCAAAAAAGATGCGGGAAGTCGGCATAAAGCGCGGCTTTCGCGGCAGCGTAATCGAATTTACGCTCCGGGCCTACCATTGCTGCAGGCGGTGGCTTTGGGAGCAATCGAACCTCGTTTGACGGTTTCAAGTGTAGCTGTGCTCGGAAAGCAATGGAATTAAAATTTCTGAAGGGCGCGATATCGATATACGATTCATGTTGGAGTGGAGCCTTCAAGCCTCTAGTTGAATGGAGGCTACTTATACATCTCAATTTTTAATACTCTTAAGCACAGTGAGTCATATGCACGGATTATCTCCCTCGTCATGGACAATCTGCATGCACCGTTTAGTTACGAGACTTGATTCTCTACGCCGCAGTCTCGGCTCACCCAAAACTTTGATTGTGGAGCCGCTGGGAATAGCAATCTCGGGTCCAGCGTGGATAGCTCCCAGTCTCGACCACCGAACTGACAACACACCAGGTTCAGGATACAGACTTAGTTCAAGCTCATAGCTCATTTGAGCGCTTAGCATTTACCATTGTGCATACATACTATTGTATCTGAAGCCTCGAGACTACATATAAAATCATCTGTTTTGAAGTGTTAATACACAAAGCCTTTTTGAAAAACCAAACATATCGTTTGGAGAATTTATATCTATATTTGAATCTCTAATACAAAGCTTCTAATCTACTCGCACCCGCACTCTCTTTTAAGGACCCTTTAAAGCTTTGGTCGAGACAACCATTTGGAATAATAAGTGTAAAATATAGTAGTATTGCCGTCAAGTAGGTGGTTGCCATACCTAGTCCTTTGCCCGTTCCTAAATATAATACTTCTGACGGACACATACGCCATCTACGCCGGGAGCAGCATTCTTCGCGAGAGTGCACGAGAACCCCGAAGGACATTTCTTTGGTGGATTTATGCTTCCATTGCACCTCTGACGTATGTAGACGCCAGGCTGACCAGGAGCTGAGCCTGCTATTAAGTGGCACTGAAATCCAGTAGGGCATGAGATCGCTGGGTGTGCAGACCCATTGCATTCCTTACGGAAGCATTCTCCACCAGCTCCAGGAGCTGTAGATCCACCTTTTGGAACCTTGCAATCCCAACCCTCAGGACAAAGGGAGGGTGGATATGTCGACGCATTGCATTTCCTACGGTTGCAAACACCGCCTTGTCCGGGAGCTGGGTTTTTGGGTAAGTCGCACACGAAGCCAGCAGGACACAGCTCTGGTGGGTTGATAGATGCATTGCATGTGATACGGACGCATGTTCCACTTGCCCCGGGTGCTGCATATTTCGGGAGCTGACATTTATATCCGTCGCTGCATCGAATTGGAGGGTTTACAGATCCGTTACACTTTTGAGGCTTTGGGTATCAACAATTTTAGCTATATTCGCGACTATAATCTTCCTTTTGGTCGTTGTAACTTATTGCAGCAACTGTCGCCGCCATGCTGGTCGTGGCCAACGCCAAGCCATAACAAAGGTAGTATACTTCATTTTGATAATTATTAATGCTCTTGACGAGATAAGCTTTTAGGTGGTAAGATATATGATCGATTAAATGAGCGTATATCTTAAGAAAACAAGCGTGATAGCAATGAGCTTGAGGATAGATGCTGCGGCAACTGTAGCGGGAAGCCTAGAGCGAAAGGAGAATCGAAGGGCTGGCCGATTGATTAACGTACTATAATGGGAAGTGAAACATTGCAGGAAGTAAAACACAACAACAACAAAAATTGGATTCGATTTTATAGACAGGTTATTTTTCAGCTGTATTATAGGTACCATTAGTATCACTATCATCATTACTATCACTATTATTATTATTATTAATAGCCTTGGCTTTTCTTTTTAACTTATTAGCCTGTTTAGCGGCCTTTTTATCTAGATCCAAAGCTTTATCACCTTATAGATATTTAATTTCATTATTATTCAAAACACGGGCTTTTGATAACCTGGGCCTCCCAGCTCTATTATTTGACTTTTTCTTGTTGGCTGCGTACAGCTGTGTGGTAGTAGCATGTAATATTATATTTTTATCTAACAGCCTCTCTGTGAATTGGCTTAATTTCCGGATATTAGTAATGGTAAGTGAGTTTAGTAGATACCCAGCTTTATTTAACAGGGTATCCACTGTTTTATACACTGATTATAATTGCTTGGGAGTGCCTGGCTGGCTAGGTAGCTAGCTGGGTGGCTGGTTAGGTGGCAGGGTAGCTTGGTTATATTGTAGTTTTGAAAATACTTTTTCTAAGTTAAATAGTAAAAGGCCTGTAGCCAGCCAAACTGCCTTCACTAATTTAATTATTATAATATTGGATCTAGCTTTTGCCAACAGTTTAATAAATAGCTGTTTATTAATTCTTGTAAAGCTATTGTGTATAGTATTATTCACAGCTTTTGAATATTACTTGTTATATACTGAATTATAGTCTATACCTAGTGGTTACAACCTAGAAGTACTATAAGCTAGCAGGCAGAGAGCTATAATCCTATAATATACACAGTATAATATAAATTTAGCACAAATATAACTACCATAACTATCCAGTAATAATATATACCATTAGCTTTTAGCCAAACTTCCAAAAATAAAAGGATCAAACAGCCTCTCCAGCTATTGTACACCCAGATCCTTATCCATCCATTTATTAGATAAGGTTGCAAATAGTTACCCAGCCGCTAGGCCATTAGTATTACCAGTATACCAGTTGAATTAATAGTATTTACCTTTGAAAATGATAAATAGTAGCAGTATACTTCCTTGGGCTTATATACATTTAATTATCATCACTAATTTATGGCTCCTATCTTGAATAGCAAATCGGTTTTTAACCTTAACTGGAATTACTATTTTGAAAGACTATAATATTCCTATCATAAAGCCTTTCTTGTCTATGTTGTATAAGGTATTGTTATTGATGCCATACTAAATCTTAGTTTTAATAAATAATATATAAAACTGGTTGATAGCTGCTGGGTCATTAGTTCTAGCTCTGGAGTTATCAAATATACACAAGTAAACAGTCCGTAATTTAGGATTGCGGTTCAGAAAGTGGTATATCTATAAATAATTAAGCTACCTACCTGCTACCTTATCGGCCATATATTGAAGTATATCTATTCTGGGAGGGAACCTCTAGTTATACAGCCTGGTAACCCAGTAAACCAGTGCCTTTTTAGCCCTAAGTGGTATAGTTAACTGGCTGTGGTGGGCAGCACTCCTGTTACCAATATTACTATTTAGTCTCCGGAACATAATTACGTATGACACACTATATGCGGCTACAGCTGTATGAATCAACGGGAATTGCTGCCATTTGTAGGCCAGAATAGCCAACTTAATCCGCTTTTCCATTGGAATTTGGGTATCACGCTTTGTACGGGACTTGGGCCTGGGCGGCATGGTGGTATGGTGGCAATAGCGGCGATGGTGGTGATTGTTGAAGTGATGGCGATGGTGATGATACGTGCCGGAATCGCGTTGATTTTTGTTGTTGTGTTTCACTTCCTGGGCCAGTGAAGGCAAGACCGGAAAAGCGACCAACTGCAATCCATGGTGAATTATTCGCGTAAAGAGCGTTAATACAGGTTACACCAATCTCGTGTCCAAGAAGCTCATGAAAGTGATATTTCGAGCTCATTAGCATTCGAGCAGGACTAGATCCGATGTTTTGTTGAATCGGTATCTGCTCCGGTATGATGACCAAGATACTCAACGAGATACCCCACTGTGGGTCAATTAGCGAAGTTGTTACAGAATGCAACGTTGATCGAGTTGCACGAGACTGCGAGGTGTATTTCGACGACACCCATAAACCACAACCCTCTCGATGTCAATCCCCATGGATCCACGGATTTCGAAACGGGATTTCGTTTGAAAGTATTAACCTACTGTAGCAAATCCAGCCGGTTACTGCTCGCCCATCTAATTATATAAGCGGTCGCTCCACTATAATTCAACCAGTCCATCCGAAAACACTTTTAATGCCCAACCCCTTAGGTTGGTACTATGAGGCCTGTAAATCGCATGGAAGCTAATGTTAAGCTTATTGCAGTATTGAAACAAATCAAACGGTTAATGCCAACTTAGAGAGGAATGATCCGAGAGGATTTGGGTCGCTATCTTGTCTCATAAACCGGGTCGCTAAAGCACATTCTTTTACCCACGCACATCCACTAGAACAATATCCCCAACCAAATTTACACATCTCGATTTAAGCAACGCGACGTTTATTTGTCACTCCTTGCCGGCTGGTATATGATATCCGAACCGCAGTCTTTTAGCTTTCATCCAAGCTGAAATATAGATGAAAGAAGAACATCGCCTTGTTACCAAATGCCTCTTCAGCCGCGACCAGCCGGTGCCTTAGGGGTCTTACCTAGGGTCGAGAAAATTATCATATATTAGGCCGCAGGAATTTCGGCTGTTGGTGAAAGGGGGAAATATTCGCAACCAGCTTTCTTCAATGATATTGGAATGAAAACGCCGGTTACTTTGTGCTCAATTTGGGTTCAGAGAACTCGGAAACAGTGTCAATTGGGATGCAAGCCAAAATGGCAAAGGCGTCAGCTAATAGCCCTTACTGAAATTGTATTCACAACAAATTTGCAAACAAAAATCTACGCATCACTTTAGAATTGCTCGTCGTGAATAATCACAAATTCAAACCCGCCTCGAATGGGAACCTTCAGCCTCCAAACTGCATGCCATTTTGTTCACGTGGTGGTTCGAGAATAGTTGCCTGCAGCTTCGGGTAGGGCTCCGGTGATAAGTAAGCTCAAACAAAGCTCGAAGTTCTATGGTTTCAATACATATCCGTCGGAGGCACGTGACAGTTTGAAGCCTTGTTCCTCTAGTTTCCCCCATTGAGTAAGTATTTGAATGCTCTTTTGGCAGTGCTATTTTTTCACACCGTTGGTTCACAGCCCCTGCGCCATGGCATCGGGTGACAGAATAAACCGAACAACAAATCCCAAATACCACATCAATTTTTCAGAGTGGATACCTTCAAACAGATATATTTTCAACAATATTGAACCAATTCTTTAAATTCAAATAGCATCAAGCAGCCTTTTATTCAGAGATTTATAATATATAAAATTCTGACAATTTTGTAGAATATATCTGATGAGATTTCAGGGTTAAGAATGTTTCTGTTTTGGAGAGTTTTTATGCGTTGTTCAGTTTATTCTGTCACTGGGTGGCAACCCAATTCAAGCGCTTCGTTAAGCGAGTCCTTAGCCTCGACGTCATCCCTTCTATATTAAAAGCACGCAAGTCGAAATAGCAAGATGAGCCTTGCAGCGCTACACCGAAATAACGCCAAGTCAATCTAACATGGGATACCATTTCCGTATCGGTCCAAGTTGGAGCCACAAGAGGAAACGTCGACTTGCTGATTAGTGGCCAAAACGACATAGTACCTCGCGAGCCTCACACACCTTGTATTAAGATGTATTGACAAACCAGCCGCAGTTGGCTCCCCAAACATGTTAATTCATTGATACAACACGATATAGTGCGACAGTAAAAATAAATAAGCCTTGATTCTTTGCCGACGCTGATAACGTGGTTGACGCCTGAATAAGTCTCAGTGGCCTAGCAGTGCCGGGTGATCATTTCATCATGCTTGTTCGTTTGTTACCTTCGAGAATGTTTACCCTGGAATGAGCCTCTTTTCGATTGGCGTAGCGAAAGGCCGTCGTCACAAACACTTCATGAAATCGTCTTGTATAAATAAACGCGAATAATCCCACCACCGGGTTATAAACTATCTTTTCCACACAAGAAACAAGAAGAAGCAATACCTTAATATTTCCATTTATCTAAATCTCCAACTGCGTATACAAAACTTTATCCAAGTCGTACCCATTGCAAAAAAATACCACACAAGCAGCACACACATAAATCAAGAATCATCCCTCCAGCGTCTTTAACAGGCGCAAATTACCCACAATGTGCTTCGGTTCCAAACCGAAATACGAATATCCCAACGCCCGTCCCTACGGCAGCGGGAGCATGGCCAGCGGAGCCGCCTACGACAAGAAAGCCGCACAAAAAAAATACGGCAAGAATGCTGTAGCTCTAGGTGGATTCCTTAAGAACGTGGGACAACTCAGTTCCAGCCAACCTCACCATCATCATGGTGGAGGTTTAGGTGGCGGCCATCACCACGGAGGTGGTCATCATGGGGGATGGGGAGGAGACGGTGGTGGTGGATGGGGAGGAGACGGTGGTGGTGGATGGGGAGGAGACGGTGGTGGATGGGGTGGAGATGGCGGCGGCGGTGGATTTAGTGGTGGAGGAGATGGTGGTGGTGGAGGCGGTGGAGGAGATGGTGGTGGTGGAGGCGGTGGCGGAGGCGGTGATGGAGGTGGAGGAGGTGGAGGTGGGTGTTAAGAAGAGTGGGAACATCATTTTCACGAATCTTCTTTGTTTTTCATGATTATATGAATGCTTTGAGCTTTTTCAAGGATAATATTGAGGCATATTTGCCCTGCAATCCTGTGGCATAGATTTGTCATTACAACAACAATCATTCTAAACTCCTAAGGTCACATTTCTCTATTCTATATCGTTAATAGTGCCCTAACTTTGTGAACGATACTAAATCGATTGCTGTCATTACATTATATCAATTTTGAAGGATATGATCCTGAAGAATAACCACCAAAAATTGATAAATACGCCAAATTTATTGCTGGGATCGTAATCGTAATTGTAGATACAACGAAAAAAAAAGAAGAAATTAAATCATCGGAACCGTTGGCTGCGTCACCGTTGCTCCTAAAATCTGCGATGCCATACTCTGAATGGTCTCATCCTGCCTCCCGTCAACCTGCAACAGCACACTCGTCCAACTATCCCCAATTGTAATCAACGGCCAGACCACCCACTCCTTCCTCTTAACCATACCACACAACACCCTAATGTATCTCTTCATCTTCCCTCCCGCTAAAAACCAACTGTAATTATCAACCTTGCAAGCCGTAGCCATATAATGCGCTACAATAGCAATCGCTCTCTCGTCCCGTTTCGCTAACAGCCCGACGAAAGCGCCAGGACACATTGTCGGAAATGTGTTAACTCTCCCAGCGAGTTCAGCTATGGTGCGTTCGGGTATCAAAAGCGCGGCGTGAACCCATTCTATCAGCCCCATTGTGTTCATATAGACCTCTCGGAGAGCCGGGTCGGCCACTTCATCTTCTAATCCTTCCTTCACTTTGCTATTGATAAGCATCAATCGTTCGTTTCTGAGAAATTCTGATATCTCCGCATCGATAACCGTCGCGCCCTCTCTCTGCTCGATCAGGTGCCGTGTTCTGGTACCGCATAGGTCAGGCCAGTAGTTCACTCCTACAGTCTTGGGTCCCTGACTCATAACAAAAAACCGAACGAAATCATCATAAAAGTCCTCTTTGTTCGAATGGTGGAATGCGTTCATGCCGTTCCATAATGCAATCATCATGGACGCAGCAAACACTGCCTCGATGTTCGCTTTCGTCTTATCAGGATGGGCGAGGATTTGTTGGAATTGTCGTAGTGCTTTGTTGAAGTATTTTTCCGACGTTGAGCCGACCAAGCTTTGAGGCTCGCTGGAGGAACGGTCGAGGAGATGTACTGACGCGCATGCTAAAAGAGCGTCTTGAAGGAAGGGATGTGACGCTGCGAGTTGCGGGATAGCTTCCCGCATCAGCTCCGCGGTTGATGAGCGGTTCGGGAAACGAATACCGGAGCATGTTACCGTGATCCAGTGGTGTATCAGCTTTGATTCGTTTGTGGGACGGCCCGGACGACCGGGTACGAGTGCGAAATGAGGGGATATGTCGACTTTTATCACGCGATTGGCGGTGTACTCTAGCCCTACACGGGGGAGGATTTCGTCAAACTCGCCATCGTCGTAGACTTCTGGTGGAGTCGTGGGGTCGGAGTCTGACGAGTTTCTACCATTGGAGGTGCCGCGAAAGGTACCAGGTTTGTGCTGGCGGAATTGCGTCGGGTTTGGGTAGATGCATGTTTCATTGCGGTCCATGCAATTACCACAGCGAGGTTTTCCTTCGTCGCACTAAATATAAAAATGGAAAAGAGAATTAAGTATATGTATGCGGATTGAAAAATAATAAAACTAGCATTTATCATAGTCTATTTAGATGGGAATAGATATATGTACTTTAACCTTCCGTGTTTTACACATGCCACACCCCATGCGGCTCTTCCGGTGCGTCCGCCGATGCGCCTGTTTAATCACCGCATCTCTGCCTCTTGGATGTCTACTCCTCGAAGAACTTGTAATAGCACTACTGCTACTGGGGGCATTGATCAACTCGATATCTAGTTCAAAGTCTGATCCAGAATTTGAATGCGACACTGCGTTGTGACCGCTGCTGTAGTCGCTGGATATAGGGGACGGGGCCTGCTCCTGGAATTGGATGGGAACGTCTAGAATGTCATTAAACGTCGCAAAATCGGGATCCACTCTTTCCATGGCCTTGTTCTCAACGGCTATAAGTATGCACGTGTGACTGGGTATATAATTCGTATATTATTCGAGAAGGTATCTTCGCTGCTTCCCTCTAACAGCTATCCCTTTTACGGCACGTCCAGCACAGTCTTGGGCCTCGGTCGCTCTTGCTCGATCTAATGTTCGCGGAATTGGGAGTCCCTGGATATCCGATACCGTCGCATGCAGCGACAGGGCAAGCCTGGCTTTAGATGCGAGGAGTGAGTTTAACGGCTGCGAAAAATTGGACCAAATGGGTCGATTTTGGGTTTGATTCGAGCCTGTAAAATGATGACGGGAGAGTGTTTGTGGAGGTTTAGTCGGACAATTGCCAATTTCGTTCGTATTCGGGTTCCAAGCTGCATTCAAACAGAAGTGGGAATTGTAGCCGGGCCAAGGTTGCTTGGTATTTTTTCTACATAAGAGTAGGGTGCGTTCCTGCGATGTGTCGAGGGGAAGTATATATATTTTTCGAAACGACTTCACGAAAATTTAGAAAATTTCTAGGGATGGTTCAGATTTGATATATTATATAAGGTCAGCCTCATAAGGAGAATCCAAAACCCCGTTTCACCGACTCCGCGGACTTCCAATCGCTCGAAATCAAAGTGGACCGATAGTTCATTGGCTCGCGGGATATCCGTCTTAATAAGCACATTAATTGGAGAAACGTCACCCTTCGCTTCGAATCGTCTACACAGCCATGCCGAGGTATTGCCTAGGTACCCCATAGCTATCTAGGTTAACCAAATCGATCAAGAAAACCCAACAACTTGTTCGAAATCTTTAATTCCCTGCCTTACTCCGTGGCCAAACTCCCAGAAGAACGCCTTGTTGACACTCGGCCCGTGTTCCTTCTCTTCCAATGCTTCATACTCCGTCTCTCGTCTCTTCGTCCATAAATCCGACATCCCAATCTTATCTGCCCCTTTTCTCCGACTCCCATGATTCAGTCTGTATGTGAAAAAGATCAGAGCATCGTCAAACCCAATCTCCCACCCGTCTTGGTATCTCCAATGCTCAAAGTATTGCCCAGGGGCAGCGGCATTCCAATAGTTAACGTGCTGCGCAAGCGACGCGCGTTTCAAGTCGTCACGGGATTGTTGGGCTCTCGCGAGGCGACTTTCGATATCTGATTTCTCCACTGTCGCGAGAATCGGTGCAGGTACGGCCCCATTGGTGGTCTGTTCGCTGAAACCCCATTCTCCGCCAGGCATCCACGCCTATCAATCGTTTCATTTCTCTCACGTCAGCAAAAGTGGTTCTAAAAAGTTTGTTCGCTGCAGGTATATCCGCGGCGGATCCAAAATCCAGCCCGACGATTCGCCCGACAGACGACAAGCTTTTGGATAAACGACAACCTACCATTTTATACGTCCAAAAAAAACTTCCACCACTCTTCTGCTGCCATGTTTGCACCTCCTTTTGCCCAAATGACGTTGCCAATTCTTTCCTCTGTTCCCCTTGAACACTCCCCCAACTGTTCCCGTCCATAACACAGCTATACTCCCCGACTATAACAGCAGCACCCTGACCCTGCACACCGTCAACCTCGGAAAGCACAACCTTATCAATAATCTGCCACGGATTCGACTTTTTATCATCATCCGAAAAACAATAATACTTGTGCGTATCAACAATCACGCTACACGAGCCCCTAACCCCATTAACTCCCACCGAGTATTTCAAAGCGGTACCCAAATCCCATCCATCGGAAATATAAACATTAGCGTGGCTGTTGATTTTCCCGACCTCAGTTATCACGGAATCGTAGAATTGATACATCCCTGGAGCGTTATATATTGCCTCATTCACAATTTGGATGCCAACGACGAAGGGAATATCTTTTGTCTCCAATGCGATGAATTTGATACACTCCACCGCTAACTGCAGATTTTGCGGGTTATTCCATAATGCTGCTTTATGGTTCGACGTGCCAGAATGGCTATCCCCGTTTGCGCCGCCGGGGAGGGCGTGGAGATCAATGAGGGTGCCGATACCATAGGATGCGGCGGTGGTAACGAATTGTTTGATGTATTGCCATGAGTTAATGTAAACTGCCGAATATGGCTCAAACGGTGTGGACCGGCAAAAGTTGGGGCCGAGGGAGAAAAAACCAATTGGTAGACGGACCGTGGTCACGTTTGCGGTGGTGGCGAGGAAGGTCCAGTCTTGTGGTGTCATAGTGGTGGACCAAAATGATTCGAAAGTTTTGCGGGCAGCATCTACGCCGTAGGTTTTTACTTGTCTGAATTATGTAATACACGTTATTATATACATGTCTTCAGAGTGAAGTTACGATGGATTGCATTAGATGGAAAGGAAACCCACGATGCAACGGCGTCCAACTCGCTATCGCCTTGTGCGTTTGGAGCGAATACGGTTCCGAATAACCATTTTTCGGCGACAAATATCGCACCTAGGTTTGTACCATGATGGTATCGGTATGCTAGTACATCCCGTTCTAGTGGTTCGGCAAGTAATGGCTCGTTTTCGCCGGCAACAAGAACATTCTGGCCAGGACGAGGAGGGACAGGAGGCGGCCCGTGGTGTGCCTGGTTGCCGCGATGCTTAATTGCATCGGAGATTTCTTTTAGTGCATTGCGCATCCTGCGGTAATAATTCTTGAGGTTGTGGCGTCCTATCGCCGCGGTTTCAAGATACTTTTCGCGGATGTATACTTCGGTATTTATGAGACTTTGATATCGATTCAATATAGCGAATGCAGTTTCAAGAGAAGGTAATATATAGATCTTTGAGCCGAATTCCTCGCCGTTATGGGTCTTATAGTGATATATTCCAGTGAGTGTTTGTGATTTAAATATATTAATGCACTCTCTTCAACTATAAGCAAAGGGCATGAGAAGTCCCGCTCACTAGGAATTCAATTCCGTGTGATATGTGGAATTTTGTGCGTTGTGATGTTCGGATTCATAATCCGTGTTATCGATTATCAGGAAGCTACCCCACGTGGATCAGAATAGCATATGACGTAGAGACGAGGCTGTGAGTTTTTCCGTGAACCTACCATCCGGAGACATGCAGGTGCATCTAGTGGGTCCCGTGGAGTAGTGTCAGCCTCGCCTAGTCGAATTCGAATATTCGTTCGTCGGAACATCCGAGATATCCCAAGTCGAGGGGAGGTATTCGATCGTTGAATAAGTACCTGCTTAAGTGCTTACTGTGCTTCCTAGGTACCTATGTTCAACGTTTTCCGGTAACATGTCTTCAAACCCGTTATATTGTCAGATGGCTTTCATAATGTTTTTCGACTATATACGTGATGAATACAGGCTTTGATGCAACCTTTGCCGGAATAAAGCTTGAAAAATAGTAATACACTAGTAGTTTTACATATTATAATGGGATATACACATGCTAAGGCTTTTCTTCCTTTTCTACTCTGTTTTCCTCCAACTCCACTTCTTTCTCCTCAGATGACTCTTCCGTAGCCTCATTCACACCTGCTACTTTTACTTGCTCAGATTCTTCCATAGCTTTACCCTCACTCTCCGTAACCTCTTCGCTAGATTCTTCACCAGCGATAGACTGATCTTGTGTTTCCCGGAATGCAGATTCCACTCCCTCTACAAAAACCTTCTCTTCTTTAACCTCTTTGACCGCTTCAATTGCTTCCTCAGTCTGGAACCGAGCCTCCTCAAACTCTATAATCTTCTTACACCTAGCGAGTATGTTCTCTGCTTTCCTAAACACAGGTCGATCCACCATCTTTCCATTAAATTCGAAAGCTCCATCTCCTGGTCTCTTTGATATCTCATCTAGTAAATCTCTCGCCCACTGCACCTCTGATGGGCGTGGAGAGAAAGCCTTATTGATAATATCGATTTGATCCGGATGTATAGTTTGCTAGAAACACAATTTAAGCATACGCGATGATGAAAAATGTAGTTTTTAGTTTACCTTGCCCTCGAAACCGAGGTATAAGCCATCATTACACTCTTCGAGAAGAACATCCGGCCGTTTGAAGTCCTGGCAGACCATATCAATCGTTGAGAGGCCCATCATCTTGCATAAATTGACAATACTCGATCTTGCGAATAGCATGTTTGAGTAATCTTCTGTTCTGGGAATACCAAGGCTGGCGCAATAATCCTCTGCTGCGAACTATATAGACGCAAAAAGGATTAGATAGACTTCTTCCCTTAATGTAACCCTGAGATATGAATTAGTTGAATGTAAGATGTGATGATTGTAGTACGTACCACCATTCCGGAAAACCAACCCCTAAAGCTTGCGTATTTTGCTATATTCATTACTCCATGAGGGGTTTCGATGATTGGGATCATGTTTAATCGATGAGCTATTGCCTCTTCGTAACTGGTATGCTGGAGTCTTTTCAACATGACAGCGTTGCTAATATACCGTAAATTGACCGGATTGTTGGCTTTCGGAACGACAGCAGTGAGTCTGAAGCCTTGCGGTAACCCCTACATAGCTCGAAGGCTTCATTAGTGATATCCTATATCTTTTTGGAAGCGAAATCTTAGAAATAGAAAGAGAAAAGGATAGGATACTCACTAACAGTTCTAAATCTTTATCGAGGGTCTCTGTAGGTGCGACTATGTTGACAGTTCCTTCTTTCCTCCATACGGACTCCCTGAGCCAGCCCTCGTTATTTATACGTAGGCATAACTCGGCGCCCTTATTCTCGCCTGGTCGGTAACCTTTATCTGCGAGTCGGTGAAGTAAGTTCCTAATGTTGTCTCGGGCGGTGTCCTTTTGTGATTCTGCGACGCCATCTTCAAGGTCGAGGACTATACAATCAGCTGTAGATGTTAAAGCTTTATTGATAAACCGTTCGTTATGTGCAGGTACTGTTTTTTTTTTAATATAAAAAGACAATTATTAGCCATGTCTTCGTGGGTCTTGTGACAAATATTGCATTCGAGGAATGGAGTTTACCATATAAAAACGACCGACGAAGAGTTTGCCCTCGTAGTATTGAGTGTCCGACAAGGCTACTTTTGCTCCCTAGCATGTCTGCATAGTTATTATGGACTTTTAAACGAAGCGGGTTTCCCACGAGCTTGCTCTCCCTCCTGCTCTCCTTCCCGGCTTTATAACTCTTAGTGCCCTTCGAATGAGATCTGGGCATCGACTGAAAGCTGCCAAGGAGCCGGCGACCGGTTACCGCATTTTGTATGACATCGGAGAGCCTGATAACCGGCCGCGACCTGCTGTTCATCGTCTGCCTAGTCTGTCTCGAGGCTGGACAGGTCTTTGCCAATTTGGTTTCCGATGTCGAGATATTTTAAACCTGCAAATCTATACGCGAGGTCGAGTTGGACTTTAATTTTTCGCGGGTGTTGAGATGCCTGCACGCCAGCGTCATTTCCCCGGAGCGTGTTTCTCCCATCCATCCATCCATCAATCCATCCATCCTTCCTTCCTTCGCCATGCCACCGGTCCTCCCCTCCACCACTCCCTCTGACACCACGACAGAAGACCAACCGCACCAAACCCGCATCGTCTGCTACCACCAAACCCATTACCACAATAACGCCTACGTTTCCATCCTCCCCCTCCTCGCCCCAGAATGCGGCGTCACTCATGTCATCATCGCCGCTATCCACCTAAACTCCACCCCGCAAGACATAACCCTGAACGATGACCCCTACGACGCCCCTAAACACCACCCACTCTGGGCAGAATGCAAGCAACTGCGAGGTGCGGGTATAAAGGTCCTTGGTATGCTCGGCGGCGCCGCGAAGGGTTCCTACACTCGTCTCGACGGCACGCAGGAGCAATTTGAACAATTCTACGCGCCACTGAAGACCATGATCTCATACGCTGCTTTGGACGGGTTAGATCTCGACGTGGAAGAACCAATGTCGTTACTCGGGATAATCAGACTGATCGATCGGCTGAAGTCTGATTTCGGAGTCGGGTTTATCATAACCCTAGCACCCGTGGCTACAGCGTTACAGCTATCCCACCGACATCTCTCTGGCTTCTCATATTTCGAGCTGGAGAAGGCGTTAGGGAGGCATATAGCTTGGTATAACACGCAATTTTACTGCGGGTGGGGCAGTGTGCACGACACGGAGGATTACGAGAAGATATTGATGAATGGGTGGGATCCGAGGAAGGTTGTTGTTGGGGTGGTTACGAATCCTGGGAACGGGGCCGGGTGGGTTCCTGATGATGTTCTTTGCGACTCATTGAGTGAGATGATGGATAAGTATTCCGGGAAGTTTGGAGGGGTGATGGGGTGGGAGTATTTTAATAGTGTTACGAGCACAGCTGAGGAAGGGGAGGGGCCGTGGGTTTGGAGTCGGTTGATGGCGTTGATGCTGCGGCCGGAGGTTTTGACTTGAAAATTATATGCATACAGATATAGGGTATGGAAATACCTGAATGGAGTTTACATATGTAGCATTGGGATGGAATGATTGATTTTATTGGCATTGAATTGTATTGATATATCATATTACCATCCGCTCTGAACGCAGCGACTTGAAATTTACACGGATATGGAAAAAAGGTTATTGTTAGACTATCTGGACAATCATAATTCGGATAATATAATCTATAAAGATGCAGCTGGAAAATTAATGCAAGCTGTCTCTGTAAGAAATCGATATATCTGGGAACAGACATCGTAAGAGGCATGGGAGGCTGATTAATGGCCCGACCATTCAGCTACTAGCTAATTCAATCTTGATTATGATGGTTCGAACGAGCTCATCGTGAGCAAGCGAGTTCCGAACAGCGGTCGCCCAAATAGCAAACAAGGCCTCGAAAAACTTTTGCACACCGTGGTCATTCATTCCTGATCCCGGGTTCGATAACTCGGCTCGCGGGGTCCATTCAAGCAGGCAAGTAGGTAGTCACTGTCACATGCGAAAAGTTGACATGCTGCAGCGATTGGAGATGATAGCGTGTGCCCAGGAAGCTAGCTCCGGCAGCCGAATAGATGCAACGACCGAGACCGAGCGCGAGCAGTTGCACCTGTATTAAGTGATTTTGATAAATTCAAAGATAACGTTAGTATGAGCGCTTCGCTAACCGATTGGGCTGCAACTAGCTGACTTCTCCCACCGCAGTCGAATCAAACAATGTGAGCGAGGGAGCTGAAGCAGGGAGGCGGGCAGGCGAGCAAGCAAGCTCTGCTTTAAGCTCCTGCCCTGGTTGCTAATAAAAACAGCTGCCCCCGGTTAACTGGTTAACGAGGTTAAATATCCTTCTCGACAAAAAAAATCTAAATTTTGGAAAAGATTATAAAAAGCTTGTGATGATGGTTCGGCGGTTAAGATAGTTCTTTGTGTGTACTATCCTTTCAATTCGGTCCTTTGATTTCTTTCGTTCGTACATTTTTTGAGAGAGATGCAATGCTCGCGGTATACGTCCTCGCATCAGTCGGCCTTGTCCTCGCCGTTAAACAATTGGCCTACCGACGGTCGCACCGAATCAGTCGCCATGGGCGCTCGCTGAGGCAAGTTAAACACGGCTGATCTAACACATCGCGGGCTCCAAAATATCACACGAACAGATATACATGGAACTAAAGAGTCAACTCACACTGATAAATATATTCTCGTAGAAAACCGCCGGGAACCCTCCCAGTCGTCGGCAATGGCCTCAAATTCCTTCTGCTGGACCGTCAAACCCTTTTTGACTGGTTCAGCGAAGTCCATAACGATGTTTTCGGGTTCGAGACTTATGAGATTAGCGTTCCTACCTTACCCCCCGGCATCGTGATTAGCGACCCAGAAGTACTGGAGTTTGTGATGAAGAAGGAAGGGAGCGAAGGGTTCGGCAAGGGTCCCTTTTTCGAGGAGAGAAGCCGGCATTTATTCGGTAGTACGAGTTCTTTTCGTCCCGGGTCTTCCGTTTAAAACAAGAAGATATGATTTATATCAAATCAAACTAAGCAGTGCAATGCCTCGTTGATACTTTGGTATAAGAAAACTAACTTGAAAATTTTGGAATATGAAAGGACACGGCATAATCAATGCATCGGGCCAACTGTGGAAAATGCAGCGGAAAGCCGGTAACAAGTTTTTCGCCGGCTCGCATCTCCAGGTCCTCGTCGATGAAGTCTTTCCTGTATTCTGGCAACGGGCGAAAGAAGAACTCGACGAGGCTGCTGATACCGGCAAGGTAGTCGATATCGAAGAGCTATACCTTGAATTCACTACTCGGGTTATGGGGCGAGTCGCTTTTGGGGTAAGTTATTATTCACCATTCCATCGTCTCCCTTGTATATCAATTATAAGCGCTGGTTGTGGATACGAATGAAACTGACGTGGCAAAAGATGGATCTCTCAAACTCCCATCCCTTCTCTGCAGCCTTTGACTATGCATCCGACCTCACTGGCCTTCGATTCCAAAATCCCCTCTGGAAAGTAAACTACTACCTCTTCGGCTACAAATTTCGAAAAGCAGTATCAATAGTAAAATCCTTCGGCAACGAAATCGTCCGCCTAGCAGTCTGCCGTCGCGACCTGCAAGACCCGTCCGAAAAGTCCAACCCTCAAACCAACGACGAAGGTGGCGGCGATCTGGTAAACATGCTCCTTGATGCATTCCCCGAACATCATGTCGTCGCAGACTCAGCCATCAACTTCCTCTCCGCGGGTCGCGACACCACAGCCAACTCAATGACATGGATGCTTCACCTCCTTCTAGAACAACCTTCTTTCACAAACTACATCACCGACGAACTCCCACTCTCCGGCGGCTTCCACACATACGCCAGTCTCAGCGCGGCACTAACGCCTAAGAGCCACGCTGTATTCTTGGAGACGTTGAGGTTATACCCACCCGTTCCCTTCGAGCTGAAACAAACGCTCAATGCAGATGGTATGACATTACCAGATGGCACGATATTACCGCATGAGAGCGTGATAGTATGGTGTCCATACGCTTACGGGAGGAGCAAGAAGATATGGGGAGAAGATGCGTACGAGTTCAACCCTGAGCGGTGGATCGAACGAACTGGCGGTGAAGTAGAGAAGTTGAGGATTAGGTCTGCAGCGGAGTATCCTGTTTTCAATGGCGGGGCGAGGAGTTGTTTGGGGAAGAGGATGGCGGAGGTCATGGGAGTTTGGGTATTGAGTGAGAGTTTGAGGGAGTGGGAGTTTGAAGAGGTGGAGAAAGTAGGCAGAAGGAGGAGCAGGAACAGTTTGACGTTGCCCATGGAGGGGGGTTTGAAGGTTAGAGTTAGGAGAAGAAATCAGCCGGCGTCGTAGTGTTTTGCACTATTATTTCATTTATGCCAATTTTCTTATTATCGGAAACCGTACTGCGGCTTATAGCGATTTCGGAATGAATAATCCGAGCTCGAGGATTACGTGGCCAGCCCTATATGCAGAACCAAACGTGCATTTAATCATAACGTCACGCAAGGTATAATACACCGGAAAACCGCAATTGAAGTAGTACAAAGTTATGGACACACGCACGTTTCGTTTCAGACCGGGAATGGTTGACCAAGCTAAGCTATCGCTTGGCCTGCGCCGACAGGGTTACGTACCTTCCAATCCGCCAAGAGTTTCTCGCACGATATCAAGAATGCACGCATGCACCACGACACGATATTTCGTGATTGATTGAGTGAGGATATATTGCCGTGTTTCCGGAGCTCAATCGATGCTTCGTCAATTCGGATAGATTCTGGCTAAATATTAGTAAAAAAACCTAGTCCATGAGACAAAGTAAATACTAAATTTAGTTGTGGAGTTGAAGTCTGCGGCCTGCAACACATCATCCTGTGTTATTTTGCGCAGGAAGAAGGACATTCAATCGTTGACCCCAGCCCTACGAGACCTGGACCAACTGCCGCCATATGAGAGTGAGATGTTAGAAATAACACCTAAAAGTCGTGAGCTTATTTAGTTGTGGGACTCTATAGTTTGGACATTTAAACCTGATACCGAGTTTCATTCTAATTGAGCTTCTATAATAAGTCAACGGTCGTCTTATCTTTGTTTCGTTTCTGCGATTGGTGATCAATTGGTGTCGAGACGTTGATATATATTTGCAAAATTTGTAAAGTTTGTTTCGTGCGCGCATCCGCGCTCGCGTCCGCGGCAAAACCGCGGGCGCATGAGACCAGATTCGATTAGCTCAACCCTTTGGCCAGCTTACGACGCTTCTTTCGAGGCTGAGTGTATATTATTCCGTGAAATCCTCCGCACAAAGCGTGGGACCAATTCCAATATGCAACTGCCTTACAGTTCCCAAACGAAACCTTTCTAAATCTAGGAAATTTGAGCACGCATGTGCATATCTTTGTCATTCCTTTGGTAATCTACCTGGTCTCAAGGCTAGGCAAGCTAGTCAAGTATATATTGCCACGGTTTAACGTTTGTCCACTCCTGTACAAGGGTTGTTCGAAAACGCCCGTCGCCGCTGCGGTATCCAGGGATTCACATGATTGACGCTAAGAGCGAAGCCAATGGATTTTGTCCAGCTGGTCAGAACAATCGACCAATAGTACATAAAATGTTGTCTTTTCATTATTGGAGACAAAGTCACGTATGTTGCGTAAGTTTGGAAGGCTTGTTAGATATTCGAAGCCTGGAATTGGAGGCGGCTATGGCAAATTATCCTTGCTTGATAAATTGCGGATCTTCATGTTCGTATTCGACAATAATTAGTGGTAGAATAATTTTTTTCACTCTAGGCCTTGAGAAATCGGAATTCATATCTACATGTAGACTTGGCTCAAGTGATCCCTCTAAAATCCGCCAATTGTGTGAACACCAGAGAATATAAATATATCCAGGTGTACCGGTTTGATATTACCTTTGGAGGGTGGAAAATAGGGGTCGTCCATTGACTTTTCCGTTCGATGGGATCCTTTTAGTTACCCTTCATTCCCAAGTTTTCTTCGAATTAATTCTCTTTTACTTATTTCACACTTTTTCGACTATTCAACTTTTTTTTTTTCCTTTCTTAGTTCTCATACTTCTTCGATCTTCGCTAGACAACTTCTACAAAATGTCTGGAAATGCCGCTACTCAGAATACGCAATTCTGTACCCTTCAGACATGCCCGATCAGTGATAGTTCGTTCGGGTACAAGCCAAGTCTAGGGTTCAATGCCGTATTATTGGTACTCTTTACCATATCTACCATCAGCTTTGTTGCGGTCGGCATCTGGAAGAAGACTTGGGGCTTTCTGGCCGCTACCACGTTGGGAGGACTTCGTAAGTTTTCTTCGCAAGCTCTACCAATCTATACAAGTGATAAGTATGGTAAAAAATAGCATCTAACGGTACGGGATACAATTTAGTCGAAGTTGTAGGCTATGTGGGTCGTGTCGGGGGTAGTCGTGATCCCTTCAATGGACTAGGAGGACAAGCCTTCCTTATCCAAATCTGCTGTTTAACGATCGCACCAGCTTGCTACGCGGCTGCCATCTACCTCTGTCTTGCTAGGATGTAAGTTCAATTCTTCACAACTGCTGGCAACTAATCTTCGTCTGGAGAGGACTCGAAGAGTTTAGTCTTTTAATCTCGCGAAGACTGACACAAGCTTTACTCGAATTTAGTGTCATGGCATTCGGAGCCGACATCTCTCGTATCAAACCTCGCTGGTACACCTACATCTTCATCACTTGCGACGTCCTCTCCCTCGTTATGCAATCCGTCGGTGGCGCCATGGCATCCCTCGCTAACACCGATTCTCAACTCCACGCTGGCGAACACATCTCACTTGCGGGTCTAGCGTGGCAAGTCTTCACGATGACACTGTTTATAGTTCTTTGTGCTGAGTTCGCGTTACGTTGCCTGCAACGTAAGGGACACTTTGACGAGAGCCAGCGTGCGTTGAGAGAAAGCAAGAGGTTCAGATACTTCTTGTTCGCTCTCGGTGCTGCTACGGTTTTCATTTACATTCGGTGTGTTTATCGTGTCGCGGAGTTGGCAAACGGGTGGGGTGGGAGGTTGATGACTAATGAGAAGTACTTTTTGACGTTGGAGGGCTTGTGAGTATTTTATGTCTTCTTCTTGTTTAAGAATATATATCTTTCATCTTGCGAAATTGTTTGCTGACAGAGTTTGTTAATGGGCTGATGGTAGGATGGTTATTCTCGCGGTTCTTTCGATGAATATCTTCCATCCTGGTATTTGTTTCGAGGCTAGCTATTCTTCTAGAATGCGTGCTGCGAAAGAATATCAAAGTGAGATGATCAGTTCAGACGGGTCTACTAAGCAGTAGTCCACTGTAGTATGCCACACTATGGGTTGCTGCATGCTTTCCCACAGCTGACGGGATCAATGTTGAGGGATCAGAGTATGTACCCTATACTATCCTATTGGGACCTCTTCATCGTGTCTGCTAGCCTCGAAGCCTTGTCTACTAGATCTAGAGCCTTTTTTTCTCTTTCTTTTCTCCTTTTTTTAATATTTCCATTATTATCTTTCGCTCTTTCTCACGAAATTGTAAAGATACTTTCATAGAAAATTTAAACATTCCTTATATTAACAGGAGCTTTTCATTTCAATTATAAGTAGAAAAAGGAAGATGCGCGTATGCGCTATCCAAAGACAGTAAAGCAAAAAGAATTCGGTAAGATACATGGAGGCTCAAGTCAGAAGGATTATACCTTCAGCTCTGGCGCAGCTCTCCTCTCTCTTCCACTAATCAAATAAATTGCCGCTCTCATATCAATCAAAGGATCACCACTCGACTCAACACCTTCAATCCTGGGAACGGGATCATAGATTATAAACTTTTGATCTGCCTCATTCTTCCCCGCCTCCTCCACTGCGACTAAACTTAATGTTCCTAGCTGCTCAACATTTCGTTCCTCAGGCCAATGAACAGTTGCATCGTCGGTCACGTCACCTTCCTCCGCGATCTGAGCCTCAAGTCTAAACTCAATAGGCCCACCCTTCAACCGTTCCGGCAACTCCTCGAACAAAAAGTTGGGACCCTTCTCCTTTAGCTCCTCCGCGCTCAGAGCTGGTATATCAATCGTAGGTCTAACGCGATACCTCACAAACGTCACGGTTCCATCTTCAGCGATAAGTTTGAACGCATTAACCCCGAAGTAACTCAACCCGAAGAAACTCTCAGTGGTAGGTTTGGGAGCCTGGACGAACGCTAGAGCTGCCGGGTGAGATTCCAAAAAGGCGCCTAGTGTATCGCCACCAGCTCCCAGTGCGCCGAGAAGGGCGAGAAAGTCTTCGCCGGTCTTGACGGGGAAGAAGGGGGTAGAGTGTGTGATTATGTCGGTATGCTTGCGGCCGCCCAAATGGAAGCGGATACCGAGACCGCGAGGGCTGGCGTTGGGATCCGTGTCAGGGATTAATGGGATACCAGTGGAGTTGGAAAAACGGACGGTCACCGGTGTGGATGATGAGGTGAAGTGCTGCGCTTTGCTGAGTTTACTGGCGGTGGGGGTTGGCGTGAATGTTCCGGTTACAAGAGAGCCCTTGGCGTGTGCTGTGATTCGGTTAATAGAGGCATGTGGATTAATTGAGCTTCTTGAGATGTCATACCTGGTCTGTAGCCTGGATGTTGGCCAAAGGCTGCCTGAAGGCCTTTCACAAGAGCTCCGGCGGTAGTATTTGTTTGGTCGTTCTCAGAGAGAGGCATGTTTATTACTGGTAGTAGATTATATTCTTAAGTGTGATATGGGGTATAGAGATATTGAGAATAGAGTACTGCCTGTGAAAATCGTTCAACTTTGAAGGGAGAGCTAGATGGTCGATCCAAGTGATTTCTTATATAGATTTTTCCTATTGAGTTCTCCTCTGGTATAAATCCTATCTGATCCGAAAGAGGGGTATCTTTGATGCAAGCAAAAAGCTCATCCTGAGCTGCCTGATTGCGGGGAATTTCACCATTCTGGTGACATTTTTTCTCCACGAATTTCAGGAAATTCAGTAGGTTTTTTGACTAAGCTTCGGTTGCGAGCTATCAACTCGGAAGATCCACAACAGCGGGGCTAGCTCTATCGGATTAGCCAGGCCCCACCTCGTATTGCAAAAGTTAGATTTATTTCCAATTAGAGGGCTCCCATAGGTCAATGCAAAATTGGCGGGTATTATTCAGTTTAGTGTGCATGAGAATTGTAATATACAGCGTCAGGGATGATATGCAGAGATTGTTTACTCATCCTTGGTGCCAAAATTTTGGTGTATTGCGTAAGCAAGAATGTTGCAATTTTTGCGTTGGTCAATTGAGGGACAAAATCAGCCTCGATATCAAAGAGCTATCTCGGGACCAGATCGGGGAGCGCCTACAAATTTCCTCAAACTCTACTGATGCAGTGGTATTGGTTCGTCACAAAGTGATAATCTCTACAATTTTGAAAGGACTTTGGCGTTACGTAATTAATTGGCCAGGGTCGATATGCTTAGAGCGCTCTAAGACCAATGCAAAGAGCGGGTTGAGATCTTACCAAATCCGATGAGCGCAGAGACCTCGAAATGGACTTAATTCGAGCTAAGTGAGGATAAACCTCAACGCAAAAGTCTCAACATGCCTCGCGTCGCCGCATTAGTGCTACGTTGCGAACGTTTTCGCACGTTTCCAGGGAACCTTTTCATACGATCATGCGATCTGAGTTTCTCGACTTTGCTGTGATACCTCGAAACCGGCTAGTTGAAGGGCAAGGCTGAGAAAAGCTCGTTACGGAGTTATCGTCTCCAGATATCCGGGCCCTTCGACGTTCAAACACTCAACGATTAGGCTATTTTGACATCTTCCCTCTGCCACTCGGTAACCCCCTACCTTGGAATGCTCGTTCAACGCTACGAGCGGACATTGTACACGTTAGCTGCGCAATGAATTTACTTATGTACATGCAATTCCATAACGACGGATCGGCCTGATCAATCGCTCGCCACCTAACTCCCCTCACACTCGACCAGGAGCATTATTTCCCGTGGACAACAGACCGCTTGTCGACATCATAACCTATTTATCTTGAAGGACTAAAAACTTCGCATGACTACGAGTTTCTTGTGAAGGTAAAGGGCATGGACAGTAACAATAGAGAAGATAATAATTCGATAGGGGTTTGGACTCCGCTAAACATAAGCCATGCTGATTGGCTTCGTCTACCTCATGATTCAAGAGGACCAGCCTTGATAGGAGTGATGACCACCGCTACTTGCGTCGCCGTCGTTGTCATCTCTTTGCGGTTATACACCCGAAGATATGTTACCCAGACATTTGGTTTAGATGACTGGCTGATAGCTGTGGTAATGGTGAGAAAGTCTCAATTCAAGGAATAGCTTCCGAAGCACTAAGTTTAGACTGACAAATTTTTCAAATCTCCCTCACGGATCATATAGTTTCTTCTCCTCGGGCCCTTTATAGGATGTATTGTTCGTGAGTATTACTACATCAGTCAAACTTTGTAAATGCGTTCTAATTTAGCGATAGTTTTCACAAGTATCAGGCCGGGTATTACATATGGGATACTTATCCTCTGAATGTTAGCGTGATATACAAGGTAAATTTTAGCCCTGCTACCCCAATTTAATGAACTTAATTGATAACAATCTCCACCATGAAGGCTGCATGGTGGCTTACCATAGTATATTTCCTCATCCTCGGTATGACACGCTTTTCTGTCCTGGCCTCCTACCTTCGGATGTTTGGTAGTATCACGGCTTTTCGAATCGTTGTTCTCGTATCGATGGTTATAAACGGTTGCATGACGCTATCTTTCGTGGTGGCCTTTTGTTTGTCCTGCCAGCCGATAAACCTCGCGTGGGATCCGTACATTCATCCTACGCAATACAGACAATGCTTTGATGAAATAAAGTTCGTCGTTGCAAGTAGCATTTTGAATATAATAATGGACTTTGGGGTTTGCTTTCTGCCGATACAACCCTTATGGAGTGAGTATATTATCTTGAGCTTTTCTTCGTGATGATTAATAGTTCGCTTTGTTTGGGTGTCTTGCTTACTGGGTCGATGTATTGACTATAGAGCTCTCACTCCCATTGAACCAGAAAATAATAGCAGCAGGGTTATTATGTATGGGCGCGCTGTGAGTTCGACCCTTTTTATGTTTCGGCCGAACTTCATTCAAATATTCAGAGTTTAATGAATGACCGGCAAACCATAGAGCATGCATCGCAAACATTCTGAGGCTGAGGGAGCTACAGAAATCGTTAATAACTACTCACAGTACCGACCCAACATGTATGTCTCATTCATTCTGGCCTACTTTCTTGTGAGAATAAGAGTTTTGATGTGCAAACGATTAGATGATTCACTCGGATACACAGTTTACACCGTCCTCGAACAAAATCTGGATGCGATAGCTGCGAGTATACCACCTATAAAAGCTCTTGTGCGAAAGCGCTGGCCCAATTTCCTACAAGCGAAGAATTATGGTGGAAGCATGATGGGTAAGGAAGAAGAACAGTTAAGAACGACTTCGGGAATGATATCGAAGGGAAGTAGTGTCGGGACCGCAGCGGACGCGAATTTAGAAAATGGACTTCAGGTCCCAATGGTTCAACAGGGCCAAGGGAGGCGGAAGTCTCACTAGATGTGAAAAAATCAGTTTTGTTGTTTAGCTAAATTTAGTTGTATCTTTCAGATAATTCATGATGTCAGGGAAGCTTTCTTTCCGTATTAATACCTTTCTTTAGATCGCATCATAAAACGTTCAATTATGTATTTTTAACGGTTTGCAAGCCAGCGAAGTAATGTTATAATGCTATCCAATGGCGACGGATTGAAGACTTACCAGACGCGGCTTATGATTCCGGATGTATCGGGTAGTCGAGAACACGGGATGAATAACTTCCGAACAATAAATCCTCGTATCTAGTAAAATATTGTCGCGCATGATAATTCTAAACTCCTAAAGATAATATAATGTCGAGCTGTCTAGATAATAGTTCAAGTCTTAATTTGCTTGAAAATACACCAGCAAAACTGCCATTGCATTGAGAGCGACCTGTGGACGAAGACGGACACGATCCAGTGCTCATCATGTATCGTCGCAGGGATTTTGGGGGCAGTCTGGGGGTTCCGGAGCTGGAGGTTGAGGATTTTGGAATAGCGAACTCGCAATCACTTATCGCGCGGGTTGGCCGAGCTTTGCATCCTACTTGAGGGCGAATTGGTCGTTCGTTGTGTTGTGTCTGGTGCGCGACGCGTTACATTGTTTGCTCGAGGACGACAGCTGGATTCCGAGCCCGGCAGTTGACGTCAATTCTTGTTGGAGAAAGCAACATACAAAAATATTTAAATAGACTAAACTCAGCTCCGAGATTGCTAAGATTTTCGTGATAATAGGTATTTCAGACTCGGCTCTGTTGCATTGTGCTCACACGGTAGCTACTTTTGGGCTCCATCCAGCTTTCAGTTGATCAATCGGAGACCCTGCCAAGTTTTATCGACAGACGGGCTGGGGCTTGGGCCAAGGCGTCCGCGTGTAAAGGTCAACTTAAGTGTTAGACTTCGGAAACTGCACGGGTCGCACGGTTAAATCCATCGATCTCAGTGCACCTGAGGAGAAGTTGATCTTTCGAGATCTTGATTGCCGGCTTTAGCTTCGACGTAAAGGTTAGAGGAAAAGGACATGGACGAAGCGGCCGCTCGAAAAGTAGCAATGCATCCGCTTCTTTCGTCCTATATTGGGGGCCACCGTTCTAGCCTCCCAACTCCTTCGCTTTGTGTATCATTGCCAGCTATCAAACGAAACTGCGATATCTTCCACAAGAGCTTGGAAGGATTGGATATATCATTCAGAGCTCACGTTAAAACACATAAGGTATCAGTCTACAGGTTAGGTTGGGCACCTTGGATACAGAACTGATATCTGTGTTTCGTTACGTAGACTGCAGAGGTTACAAGGATAGAACTAGGCACGAGTCACCACGCTGTGATCACTTCGACGATTCGAGAAATTCGCGGTTTGAAACCCCTTGTTGATGAAGGAGTCGTTACCGACGTTGGTACCCTTTATTTGTCATACTTTGGTTTCGCGTCTTTGCTAACTACGGAATAGATACTATATGGTCTCCCACCGGCCGCTTCTTATGTTGCGACCCTTGCTTCGCTTTCAAGAGACATACCTAACCTTCGTCTCTTAATTGACAATCCGGCCCAAGTCGAATCGCTTTCCTCACTACCACCGCTCTCCGGTAACGGTTGGTCCGTATTCATCAAACTTGATGGCGGGTATCATAGAGCTGGTCTGGAGCCTGCCTCGGAAGCTCTTCATGACCTTCTCACGACCGCTTTGAAGGCCAAAAATATCAACATCTATGGATTTTACGCCCACGCGGGGGACTCATACTCTGCAAAGTCTTCAAAAGATTCCATATCATATCTCAAACTAGAACTAGAAACTGTTGCTGCTGGGATCAAAGCTCTCAATTCAGCAGCGGATTCATTGGGCATTGGTTCGGGAATTTCGGCTCAGCCACTCGTCCTATCGATTGGGGCAACGCCAACGGCGCACGTGGTTTCGGAGCTCAAATCTTTAGCGGACCAGGCCGGTATCCAGATTCCATCGAACTCCAAGCTGGAGATACATGCTGGTAACTTTCCCTTCAATGATTTACAACAGCTCGCGACCGGTGTCGTCCCACCACCTGATTCTGTGAATCCGAACAGCAGCTCATTGGCCTGTACTCTTAATATTGAAGTGGTGTCTATATATGCTTCGCGAAATGAAGCGCTTGCCAACGCTGGGGTTTTGGCAGTTGGTAGAGAGCCAGGGCAATCGCCGGGATTTGCAAGAGTGAGAGGTAAAGAGAGATGGATCCTTGGGAAAGTTTCACAGGAGCATGGCATTTTGAAGCTCAACAAGGACGATACAGAGGGAAGCGGCGATGATAATGTTGAAAGGGCATTCAAAGTGGGCGAGAAGTTGGTTTTGGACGTTCAACACGCATGTGTGTCCGCCGCAAGTCACGATTGGTATTTCGTTGTCGACGAGGAAGAGGTCGTGAGAGATGTTTGGTATCCGTGGCGAGGGTGGATGTAGATGTATTGCTATTGTAAGAACATAGTAGGTCGTCTCTGTTTGCGCAGGTATCCTATGTAGGAACTACGCCCTGTAACATGAAAACTTTTGGTTGCGCCGAGATAGTTTCTGATGCTTGATATTGGCGTCTGGTGGAATTGCAGGCTTTGATAGCCCCTCTTTTAATGATTCCTGAGGAATTACAATTTTGATACGCCAAACAAATGCACCATTTTCTCGTTCACCACACCTAGTGGTTGGGCCGAACCTACGCCAAAACATAAAATCCTCCCTCCTCTCCAGCTTCGACTTTGATGTCAACCCAGCCTTCGCCCTTTGGGATTTCGATGAATTTACCATCAACACAAACCCACCTCTTCCACGGTTCCTTATCCTCCATATTCTCGATCCTAAATCCTTTACTCTCCTCATATCCTACAATATCTGTTTTCTCGATATGCTTTCCACCAGCATACGCTCCATTAATCACGGTATCGATCATCTCCTGCCCGCTGATATCCCCCGTATACAAAGCCCATACTTGACCATCTTTACTCTTCGGACTGATCACAAACGTCGGTTCCATTCTATCGACTAGAGCTAGCATGAGATACGAGTGTTTAGTGCCCTTAGCCGATTCGATTCCCTTCACGGTAGCGTGATAAGGCTGGAACCCTTTTCCAGAGCCACCCAAGAATGTCCCTTTCATGATTTCTTCAGCAACCATTCTGAATTTACTGATTCCGTGTTGGCGGTATTCCGGTGTCTCCGCACCACCGACAATGGAAGCATGGAAGCCATAAGAGGCAACAACACACCCACGTATGGAAGATGTTCTTGTCAGAGATTCTGAGATCGGTTCACCGTTTTGTCGGGAACCGGGGGAGAATGTGGCCGTGAATGTGGGGAAGAGGGTCGGCGTCCCGTGAATTAATGACCTTAAGGAAAGATGATGGGCCGACGCGAAGGCATTGGCTGTACCTAGTGGTAGAACGCATAGAGTAGTCTTCTGAGATGTCTTTGGGAGGGCATTTAGATATTCCGTAACACCAGTGTCGCCACTGAGAAGAATTATGAGGTTCTCAAGACCGTTGGATGTGATCTTGACCGTGATCTCCGCGATTGACGTGGGGCTGTCGGTGGTATGTAATTGATGTCGGACACGGAGATAGCTAAGTAACGGCGATAGAAGGCCGCTGTAGTAAGCTTGGGCTGTTTTGAGTCCCGAATTTGTGGATATAATGACGTGAGTTTGAGATGCGGGGAGTTTGAGGTGGGGCGGAAGGTCTGCGGGATCGAACAACAGCGGCCATAGAGCTTGGTCTATAGGTTGTTCGGGACTCGAGGTTTCGAGGGTCGGAGGGGATCCTGCCGATGCCGTGAGGAGTATGTAGTCATTCGTATTGCCTTTGTCATCCTGACGCCGGAACATCCCCAGAGGTGTGGAAGTCGGCTTTGGGGAGGAGTCGGTCGACGTCATTTTGGCAGTATATTCTTGGAGATACGTCTGAGAGAATACAATAGATTAAAGTATTAGATCTCTCAAAGCCTGAAGAAACTTGAGCTTTAATTCTTAGAGCTGGGGTGCTAGAGAGAATGGATGTCGATGTTAGGATCTTTAGGGCTTACGAATGGCGGTGGTCTGGAGGGTCCCTGTCGACATGCACGCATTCGTGTTCGGCAGTTACACAAAATCACAACACGCAAAATGCCACACACCCCGGATTGCGTTGTACATGTTGTTCGGATCCAAAAAGTCAGTGACACTTAACATAGAATACACAATACCACGCGATCCTCAGTCTCATCTTCGCCATGTTTAAATTTATTACCAACTCGGGTGATAATTGCGAATAGTTTCTAACCCATGTTACACCTAACAGAGCCGGCGCGGGAACACCAGTAATATTATTATTGTTTGCTTGGTAGTTCAGTTTATACTTCAGGTCAAAGCTATCTTTATCGTATCAATTTATCTACACATATGGATAGCAGCGGGTGAATATAGGTTCGGGTCTTGCCACAGGTGTTATTGACGATGAATCTCTGCCTTGGGCAAAGATCATTCGGAGAATGCATAACGATGGACATCAAGTCGATTTAAATGGGGCCGGGCTTCACACGTAGGAACCTTATATTACCACGAGGATATCGATGTATCAAGACTAACTGACAAAAATTTGTAGAAGGACACATCGATATCTGGAGGCTCTTTCCGAATCCGACCGCAGAGCTGAGATGTCCTTTCCAGAAGTTGCTCTTTCTGATATACTTGGCGTGATCCGTGCCTACCAGCGACTACCGTTTCCAGCTGTGGGGATACCTGTCTTGTGACAATAAAGCTTTAGAGTATTGCGTCGTACCATATGACCTTGATGCTGACAATTACGAAATCGCGCTTCCCGATCAAATCCATAACTCTGTTGCCATAGCTCAAGAGATAATGGAAGGGATGGGTCGAACAACGAAAGATTTGTTATGTTCGCACATGATATCACTCATCAGCAGTTTCAATCTCACCGTGGCAATGCTAGAGTTTATAAATGGTAAGGGGCCCCAGAACGAGTGGTATTTGTTTCTGTCTTTCAGTCGTCACCGTAGGCGAATGTTAGGAGACGCGCCTTCGCATTGGTGCCGTAAAGTCTAGTACAATTGCATGGAAAGTTTGCTGTTGAGTTGGATAATTTAGGAGCAGTATTTAACAAGTCTAATTTTTTGATTTTTTTTGATTTTTTTTGATTTTTTTACTTTTTTTTAAAATTTTTTTCAGATAATTATATAAAGAAGTCTAGATATATTAGTAATTTATAACTAGTCTTGGTCCCAGAGGCTGTTTGATGAAAGAGATAATTGAGTATATTCCAGAAATTTCTGCATCTATAGTTGTTGGCATAGACGCCATATTCTTTTATTTCCATCAATGAAGAAAGCACTAGCCACCAACTTGCTAACTCAAAGTAGAAAAGCCTGTAGTGGCGCAGACAGTATTCTCCTCAGAGGCAGTATCCTCGTTGGACATGAAACCAAGACTAGAACTTATAGCTCAACACTTCCGCATTCGTCGGTGCCTACGCAGCCTCGGCTTTGTCGTTTCAGCTACTATCTCGTCTAACCAAAGACTTCAGCAAACCGTAGAGATTCCGTCTGATATTTTTTTGGGCAGAAGATAAAGTGAATTCTACTTCGTTTAAAGGTTCTTATGAGGTTACGGCCTCGAAGCAAAAGCCACACGAGATAGCTCTTGAAACTCGGGAAAGACCGAAAGGTATGTTGACTATCGGATGACAAAGTATCTGGTGTCGTATTAACTTTACTTGAATAAACATCCGGTTGAATAAAAACACCATCGTTTGAACCGCTGTGTGAGAGGAGCTCAACGTTTTGCACAGCCAGCGGGTTGATAAACCAATCCATGATCTCATCCTCTAGCCCAGGACCGGCGGTAGGCACCAACTACGCAAGCATAAAACGAAAAGTTTCTTGTTGTTCATACAACCGCAGGTGCCGATATCCTTGCAATCTAGGTTATTACTTCTCCGGTCGGAAAATTCTCGACTTATTGGAGGTGTTTGCAGGGGCCTAGTGCGTTTATAATGCGGCATTCCGACACGGGACCAGCACATCCAGGTGGTATTCCTAGCTCGGTAGCGTTTCGTATGAGGCCAAGTCGTAACCACATCCAACGCAATGGGACACCCCACGACACATTGCTCCGTCTGTCGACGGTTCTATGTTCAAACAAGTGAGAAAGACGGGAGGAAAAAGCCCAGAGTGGTGCCATTGCAGGAAACCCGGGGTAGGGGGGTGCATTAACAATACCTAAAAATATTTAATCTCTTGGTTGCCATCCTAAATTTGTTTCCTTCTCTTCACACCTCGCAATTCGGATATCGAGCATTCTCTACTTTCTCTTAGCAAAAACTTCAATTCTCTATCACCTCTGGCAGGTTGATCTAGGCTGGTTCCTTGTTTAGGTTACTTTTGCTTCATTCTTATTTTTTCTCGCAAAGCTCTTAACAGTTGAATCCTTTTCTCTCTCCAACAAATATTACAATTATCAAAATCAAAATGAAGGTCACTGTTATCCTCCTCACAGCTGTTCTTGCTTTTATGGCCTCTGGTGCTCCTCTTGAACGTAACGCTAGACGCGCTACTACCGCGGACCTCGTCGATTCTCATCCACATTTGGAGGCTCGTGGCTATGAGTACTACGCTTCTGCGAAGATGACCGAGCGAGCAGTGTATGCTGATATCCACAAACGACAAGATAGTGCTGGCTTGAAGAGTATCGTTAGCAAGTATCTAACGGATCACGGAACTCCCCAAATTATTATCCAGTTAATTCAAACCGCTCCTGATGATGTCCTGGCAAAGATCATGGCCCTTCCAGCGGAGAAGCTCCAGGCCGTCGTCGAGCAACTTAGATCTGGTCACATCCCAACCATTGAAGGAATCACTCCCAAGCAATTGGTTGTTGCTTTCCTGAGGAATCTCGGTCTTCCGGCTCAAACTATGGGTATGATCTCTGACGCCCCGGATACTCTCTTCAATGGTATCGCCAACTTGCCGCTCGACCAGCTAGCCGCTGTTATCGAGCAGCTCAAACACGGTGTTATTCCAAATATTCCAGGTGTCTACCAAGCTCCTGCCCAGCCAGGTTTGGGAGTACAGCAGGCTGCTGTGGCACAAGTGCCGGGTGCCGTGGCAGGTGCCCCACCAGCCGCCGCCGTTCCCGCAGCGGCCGTTGCCCCTGCTGCTGCTGTTGCCCCTGCCGTTGCCGCTGCACCACCTGTTGCCGCCGCCGCCCCGGCTGCTGGGGTCGCTCAAGAGGGCGATGATGGACCGATGTTCGGACAAGAAGCCTCAGCTGCACTTGCTCGTCGTCAAGACGAACAAGCGTCTGCCCCTTCGGCCTCGAATTCTGCTCCGTCTGGCAGTGGTTCGCCACCACCATTCCCAGCAGATGGCGCTGCCCTCAAAGCTGAAATCCTTGACACAATGAAATCACAGGGAGCACCTGCTGAGCTTCAGACGTTCGTGAGCGGTGTTTCGAATGATATCTTTGACAAGCTGCGCGATCTTGAGTCCAAGGTTGGCGGTGATGCCGGCCAACCACTCAATCAAGCTGTTGCGAATCAGCTTGATAACGCTTACAGACAGTTGTTCGCTGGAAAGACGCCAACATTCGACGCCGCCCCGGCTGGTACAGCACCTTCCGGATCCCTAACTAGTACCTAAACATGTGTAGATTTTCCTACGTGGATAGTTGTTTGAGTGTGTTCAATCATGCTTTGTAGTTAACTTAATAATGAAAATTCTATATACTCGACTGTTTCGACTTCTCTATGCAAATAACTTCTGTTCTACGCTCAAACGTGTAATTTTTCAGACACCCGGTGATGTTGAGCGACTTGTGAAAGCCATCCGCTTTCTAGGCCACGGTTATGAGATTTCAACGCATTGCGTGCTGTTTAGACCTGAAACTAGTGGTTCCGTGATCTTCAAACGTAGCGTCAGACTGTGGCATTCATACAAACATTTAAAATTACATTAAACAAATAGTTCTTTCCATAGCATTCTATATATACCTATAAACAAACAAGCATCAAAAATTATTTAAAGCGTACACTATTCGTCACAAGATAACTTCTATAAACACATAAAATTAGAAAAAGCCAAATAGCGACTATCGTCGATATGAAATCGAATCAAGCAAATCCGGGTTCGCCAAGAATCATGTTTTTGACGAACTCCAAACTGAACTCAGGCGGTGTAAGGCCTCTTTCTTGCAAAATCTCAAGGGTCTCAGTTGCCTCAAGCCCAAAGGGCAACCAACCAGCGTCATGCCAGCGGGATAGAACCTCTGCCATCATTGTAATTTCCGTATCATTGAGGTTTCTCAGCGCCATAAACCATTCCTCTGGGTCGACAGAAACCATAGGAGCGCTCTTATACGAAGTCTGAAGTGTTTTTGGCAAATCAGCGTAAAGATTGTGCTTGTTGCTGACAACGTGGTAGATCTTGGAAGTAGCTGTAGTTGGGATTTGTGAAAGGGAATAAATGCTTTGGATCATAAAGTCAACTGAAATCCACGACATGCCACCACCATTCTTGCTTGAAAAGTCTGGTATCATGCCGACTTGGAAGCTAGCTTCGAGAATACGACGGTTGATGTCAGTTCTTCCAACAGGCTGGCCAGTAGCAATGGAGCCACCACACATGCAAGACCGATAGATGGTAACTGGGATTCCTCGCTCGGCGGCTTTCAGGAGCACCATTTCGCAGGCCCAACGACACTTCAGATATCCAAGGGTGCTATCGGATCCAGGTGTCATGTTGTCCATCTCCTGTTCGTCCTTGCGGATATCTCCTTTGAGTTGCGTTGTATTCCAGCTCTGTAAATGAGGAACGCCCCAAGTTGAGAGGTAGTGAATGCGTTTCGTTCTACCAGATTTAGCCAATTTGATGAGGAATTGAACGGATCCTAGATTTGCGGCTCGGATGTCTTGATAGTTTTTTAACAAGCTAACTTCGGAGTCGAGGTGGTAGATTGTGTCGACTAGTTTGGAAAGTATCGCAATCTTGGTAGAATCGAGACTTAGGGTTTCACTCGCACAGCTTCCAGAGTATACAGAAACTCTTAGGAATGCTTCTGCGGGCAGAGTATCATAAAGTTTCCATTTTTCGAGAGCATTGATAACGTTCTCAAGAGCCGCATTGTCATTTTCTCCAGGAACAGCGATACAAAACAATTTGTGATTTGTATTCACGAGCAAGTGATGTAGAAGGTGAGCGCCTGCCATACCACAAGCTCCCGTGAGCGCAACAACAGAGGTCTTAGAGGGGCTTGTAGTAGGAGAACTCCAATCAATGTCATTTGGCAGAGATGCCTCCGCTTTCCAGTCGATATGCTCCTGCTTAATGTTAGATAAGGCTTTGAAGCGGTTGAAACAATCGTGGAGGCTACTTACTGAACGTTTGGTTGGGGCACAGACAAGCTCAAAATCTCCCTTGTAATTTGGGTGCGACAAGACCAGATCCTCCATGCCCGCTAAGGTCGGCTGAGCGAACATGTCACCAAGGGATATAGTAATTCCCAATTTAGCCTCGATACCTCTCTGAACGGAGATGAGGACCAAGGAGTGGCCGCCGACTTCGAAAAAATTATCTGTTGGTTGCACGGGTTGATTCAGGGACAGGGTTTGCTTCCAGATATTAGCGATAGCTCTTTGGACCGGTGGAAGATCTGGCTCCACAATGCTCCAGTCATCCGAACTAGAGGTAGTTTGCTGAGGTGGAACTAGAGCACTCAATGCTTTGTAATCGGTTTTGTTGGAAGTCGATTGAGGCATGGCATCCAAAAGTTTAAAAATACTTGGTACCATGTGTACCGGAAGCCGAGCTTTGAGCCCAAGCCGGAAGAAGGAGATAATCTCGTTGTAGATTTCAGCTGATGGGGTTTCCGACGCCATATATGCGACCAACTGATCGGTTTCTCCGTAATAGACTACCGCAACTTGAGAGATCTTGAAAGTAAATTTCTCATCTCCATCGCTGCGAATAATGTCCCAAATCGCATTTTCAATCTCCCCTAGCTCTGTACGCATTCCACGAATTTTTACTTGTCTATCACCCCCAATTCGACCGAAGAATTCGATGGTTCCGTTCGATAGCAGGCGGAAAGAGTCCCCTGTTTTGTATAATCTTCCCCAACCTGCCGCATATTCTTCTTCAGGACAATATTGGTCTTTTAGAAATGTTTTTGCGGTTATATCGTCTCGATTGATATAACCATCATTAACCGTCAACCCTCCAATATAAAGCTCCCCAGGGAAGCCTACTGGTGCTGGATGAAGATTCTCATCCAAAATGTAAAACTTAGAGGGCTGAAGCGGACCCCCTAGAGGCATCCTCCGTTTATTTATATCATTGGATGTTAATCTGCTTGGGTGTTAGCACGGTGTGGTTGTCGTTGCAAATTTAAGGGCCACTTACTCAAGGAGAGAATTGACAACGGTTGTTTCTGTTGGTCCGTATCCATTGTAAATCCGGGCATACGGAAGGTCTAGAGATAGGAGAGATGAGATCAAATGACCAGGGACAGTTTCACCACCAACAACAATGCTTCTGAGAGACTTCCACGATCGAAGACGATTCGCATTTGGTGCCGAAAACAACGCCTTTACTTGTGTTGGCGTGAAGATGCATGAGCTAACATTATGATTTACCAAGAAGTCGACCATCAAAGGAGGCGAATATCGAACTGAGTTTGATGTAAGTAGAAGAAATTGAAAATTAGAGGATTAAGTTCTTACCTTCTCGAGAGGCGACAGCTATTGTTGAGCCTAATAGCATCATGCCAAAAATGGCTGGGAAGGACATATCAAACACCATCGCAGAGGCCAGAAGTAGAACATCGTCGTTTGTATCCTCGATTTTCTGGTAATAGCCGGTCATTTGGTGCTTCAAACTACCATGTCGTACTTTGACTCCCTTCGGACGGCCGGTGGAGCCACTCGTGAAAATACAAGCAGCATAGTCGTCGTTCTTCAAAGGTCTGGTAAGCTGCGGGGTCGAGGCGTTGCCTCCGACAAAGCTTGCTATTTCTATTATATTAGAAGCCTTGATGCCGCAAGATAAGAAGTTCTGGACTCTACGATCGCTCTTGCTGTCCACTAAGACTATGGTAAGGTTTGTATCTTCAATCATTGAATTTATACGGTCCTCAGGATAGTCAGGATCGATGGGCGTGTATACGGCACCAGCTTTGATGATGCTAAGGGCCCCAACTACCAAATCAGTGCTTTGTTCAGTGCATAGACCAACAGAATCGCCAGGTAGAATCTTCTGTTCCACCAAGTAATTGGCAATTTGATTTGTCCGAGCGTTCAACTCTGTAAAGGTAAGGCTACTGCGGTCGTCAATGACTGCGATTTTGCTTGGGTGTCTGCCAACAGCTTCTCCAAAGAGTGTCGGAAGCAGTGGTTGTGGAAGGCGGGTCATGTCTATCTCGGGCTGTAAGTGCTGTTGGATGATTAATCTATCGTCCTCAGAGACCAACGGGATCTCTTTCAGTACGGTAGCAGAATCCAAGATCACGTTGGAGACCAGGGCCTTGAGGACATTGGCAAAATTTATCATCCCTTCCAAATCGTAGAGAGAACTGTCAAATTCGAAAGAACAGTCCAAGGAGTTTCCACCAGTTTCCTCGATCTCTAAGGCGAGATCACATTGTGTTCTTGCATTGTAATGATCATATTTCGTAAACTGGAAAGAGCCATAATCAACTTCGGGGAAGACCCCCTCGACCAAATAGTTGACAACTATCTGGAAAACTGGATTGTGACTAGGGTTACGTTTGATATCGAGTCTTTGGAGTAGGTAATCCAGTGGAACGGCTCTATGTTCGTATGCTCCCAAGCAAGAATCACGAACATTTTCCAACACATCGTCGTAGGTGTTACCATCATTAAACCTGCACCGAATAGCCAGCATGTTGACTGTGAAACCGACAAGACGGTCAAAGGCAGAATGCCCTCGGTCACCATCAGCGATACCTATCACAACGTCCATATCGTTTGTAAAACGGTGTACGAGGGCCGCGAGGGCTGAAGTGAGAAACATGAAAGGTGTGACAGCTTTCACTCGACAAAACTCTTTGATATCTGCGGTAGTCGTCGCATCAATGCTGAAATGAACTTTGTCGACCGTGTGTTGCTTCACTGAAGGTCGGGTTGAAACGAGAGAGTTTGGTAGAAGAGAGACTGCATCAGGAATATCTCTCAAGTTCTCAGTCCAATAGTCGACATGCGACTTGGTCACATTGTCGTCAGATAGCCAGGACTCTTGCCATAAGGTATAATCAATAAATTGATATGGAACCGGCTCAAGTGGAATTTCAGAGCCAGACGTGAGAGCTTGGTATATCTTGGAAGTCTCGTCGAAGATAGTTTGTGAGGATGCTCGATCCCAAGCCAAATGGTGGGAGGCGAGGAAAAATCGCCAGTTGACCGGTGATTTCAGGATCCATCCTCTAACGAGTTCCCCTTGCTCCAAGTCAAAGACGTGATTGTTGGCTAAGTTCGTGACATAGGCTACCTTGTCATCGGCTTTGATGTCATCCCATTCGAATACTGTAAGGTTGAAGGCTGGGTTGACGATGGGAATTTGTTGTAACCCGTCGACGGTGTTTTGGATCTTTGAATGAAGCACCTCATGGCGTTGTACAAGAATAGACCATGCTTTTGCAAAATTGTCGATCTCGAGAACTCCGGTGATATGGCAAACCAAAAGAAGATTGTAAACTGTCTTGTCTTCTAAGAAATTCTGCAGGAACCAAAGTCGTCTTTGCGAATGAGACAGTGGGCGAATTTTTAAATCCGTATGATGTTTTGGTGCAGGCATCAATGATGCATTTGACGAATTTGCCTCGCCATCAGGAGCGAGCTTTCCCAAAACACGAGCAATAAGTGCATTGAGAGATTTGCACCCCAGGATATCGAAAACCGGGACATCAACGGAAGTTTCTACAGATTATTAGCGTGTTCTCGGGTCTAATGTGACGGGAAAACTTACCTTTGAAGAACCAATATCGACATGTCACCGCACTTAGCGAGTCAAGTCCATATGCTGCCAAAGCTGACGTTGGGTCGATTGCCGACAAATCATATCCAAGCATTGAAGCCAAAGTCTTGCTAAATGCGGCAAGCAACGTGTTGTGTGCTGTTGGCGCATCTTGAGACTTAATCTGCTCTAGCAAGGAAACATCAGAATCTTTAGAGCCTTGAAAATCGAGAGTGTGTGAGAACAAGAAACCAAAGTCTGGATAATCCGTCCAGAACAATTGAGTCTGCCATTCTTTAGCCTGAATTTTGTCATTTATTCTTTCGAACATTTCGAACCCGGTAGAAAGCAATGGAGTAGTTCGCTGCACATGGGGTAGAACGGCGGCTTCCATGATGTTATCGAGATGGCGGCCTTCTAGTTGTGATAGTCCGGTCTGCTTGAGAGTGCGCAGGATATCGTCTTTACCCTCGATGATACCAACTCCGGCTAGAAATTAAAATTGGTTAGCGCTGCAAGTTCCAAGGTTTCACTGTCTCTCATATTCTACTTACTCATAACTCCTAGAGCAATAGCGACAGCTGGAAGGCTCTTCGAATGACGATAGTTTGCCAAGGCGTTTTGGAACGAATTTCCAACCACATAATTTCCTTGTGCTCGGTTTCCGATCAAACTGCTGATAGAAGAAAACATGATGAAGAAGTCGAGTTTGTCATCTTGGGTCAGCTCATGCAAAATCCAGCTAGAGACTATCTTGACCTGAACGGCTTGGTCCCATTGGTTGCTATTCATGCTAAGCATCGGAGCATCTCCGAGAACCATTGCCATGTTAATAACTCCTCCAATACGTCCGATCGATTCGCGGATAGCACCCAAGGCGTCACTCATTGCCTGTCGGTTACAACCATCAGCCTTCACCGCAACAACAGTATTCATCCCATATTTCCGATTGATATCATCAATTTGTTGTTGACTATCGGGAGAACTGGAGCCAGAGCGGCTGATGCAGAATATGCGGCGGGCTCCATTTACAGCCATCCACGCGCATACGTGTAGTCCTAAGCCTCCCAGACCACCCAGAATGATGTATGCTGCATTGCTATCGAAGAGTGTTGATTTTCTCCCAGCTGGGATCAATATGCTCTCGCGCAAAGGCTGGCTTGTAGAATGAGTAATAACTGTAGAGAATATGCGACCATTGAGATCCTTGTTCGAAGTAGTTTGAATTTCGGAAACGTTGATTTGGTCGACTGGCATCCTAATAGATGTTTTTTCCATTAGACTGGCGGCCTTCTTAACGACGCTTGGAGCATGCTTAGACAGAATTTCTTCTAGATACATCACACTGTCGTTAAGAAGAATACCCTTCTCAGAATTAGTGTCGAGAATAAAATCCGAGTCTACCTCTTCGCAAATTGATGTTTCATAGCTGCTGCACAGTTCGAACAAAACTGCCAGGAGTATCTCAGATTTGGTTCTAACTGCAATTTTGTCGCCGCTGCGAGCGCGAATTCCGTATTCGAAAATACAGATGCTGACAACGAAACATCCAAACAAAACTGCCGCGAATGGCTCTCCGAGGCCTTTCGGGGTGCGGACAGTATAACTTGACGGAACCGTGATAGTAGACTTATGAGCACCGAAATGCCAGCCTAAAACGTGATCATAGTCGTCTTGACCCACTGTTCGGCCTGCAAAGAATTGCCCTAAGCCAAGGAATGGATAAAGATGGTTAAAATGACCGTTTAGAAGCATCAGGTCCCTCAAGTCTAAGAGTGATGCACCCACGGCAACTTGAATCATTCCATTTGAGTGTTCCAGCTCGTTTGACACTTGAGAAACGACTGAAAATTCCTGAGCAGAAGACACGCGAACTTCGTGGCTATAGTCCTTCGAGAGAACTGCTGTTTCTCTGGCTGGCAGCAGGCCTAATGTGGTGGATATGTCGTCATCAGGCTGAAAGCGAGGAATTTGGGTTCCAAGCTTTGTGATGAGAACCTCAGTTTCGTAGTCCCCGTCCCGCAGCCGCTCAAACTCCTTTCTAACGAAATGCTGTAAGAGGGATGGATTTGAGATGTCTTCTAAAACGAGATGTGATACTCTTATGTCCGGTTGTTCGTTCCTAAAAGTTTTCAAAAGACCTCCTGCAATGCTAGTATATGGATTTGCATCTGTGCGTCTTGACACCCATAACAAACTCTTCGCAGCTCGCAAAGTAGACTGTAGTAATGGTAAAATATCGCTGCCTGGCCAGCTAGCCAAGATTGACTTTTCGGCGTTGTCGATGATAATAACGTCTGGTTTTTTAGAGCTCTCAGTTGTAAAGGATGCTTCCCAGGTAGTATTAAGGTCGAGTGACCGTGATCCTCCAAGTAGGCGATGCAGAAGAGAATACTCCGACGAGCTCTCCGAAATAATTATAACGTCTGAGTCGTCATGGCTATTGTTGGATGGTCGTCGCTGTTTACACAACACCCAATCGTGTTCATCGTGTCCGACCTCAACTGAGGATATGACTTCTAGCTCTTCCGATATTATTGTGCGCTCGAAATCGTCAGCAATCCTCACGCAGATCAAACCGGAAGGGGAGAGACGATTTGAAAAATTTGATGTCCAAGCTGAGGTCATCAAAAAATGAAGCGGTATTGAGTTGTCAAGTTCTTGGGTCTTGTGGATATGTCGAGAGGACTCGAGCGAAGAAGCCCCAAGTATTTGGAGAGAGCGGCATCTTGCTCGTCTATGTTTTTGGATCAGCCCAAGGGTTTCCGCAACCATCATGTGGAGACTTTCCGGGATGTCGATTCCAATGTCCGCCATGGGCCATTTGTGAGTGAGCAGCTTCAAACAAATTCCTAAGGACATTGATTTGGAAGACGCGAGTCTTGTTATGTCAAGCTCGTACGTTGGCCTGAAAAACAGAGAGCTCAATTCTGGGTTCCGGTGAGCCAAGCCAACAGACTCCCAGTCCATCCCCTCCAGCTGGATCGTAGAATGTGGAGTCGTTATTCGAAGGGAGCTGTTGCTCCTATTCGGACTTACCTGAACAACCTCCATTGCGAAATCACTGGCAGGGACAGGACCTTTGCTGGGTGAAAATCGGATCATACCAACACGCTTCAAATCATAGATCATTGGAATGCTTTGGCCAAGGAGGGAGGCCTTGGGTAAGCTAGTGATGAGATCGAGGGAAATAGGATCTATCGGCCAACTTTCGGAACTCTCTGTGCTATTCGGGAATTGACCATATGCACCTTCGCTAGTGAGAACGAAGTTGTCGAAGTCTTTGAGGTGTTCATTGCGGAGCAAACCTAAAGCGGTAGCCTCTTCGACGAGAGGAATTTCATCCGTGGACTTCAATACAGACGTGGTTTCGCTTTCACTTATGAAATCGGTAAATCGAAATCGCCCTTTGAAGTGTCGAATCCATTGAGTATTATTTTCGGAGCTGATTTCGAAAGAATACTCCAGATCACCAACAACTTGGGCGTCTAAATGCAACTCGACAGCTTGATCCTCGTCCTTGAAAGATGAAAGATAGAAGGGCTCTTCAACCTCTAAATCTCGAAATTCTAGTCCTGAACGGTCTTCGGCAGTTTTTATTTGTAACTGTCGCGCCGCTTCATATGTCATAAGAAGATAGCCGGCCACGGGGAATTTCTTCTCACCACTCTCTTTCATCTCTTTCAACCACGAGATTTCTCGAAGCATTAATAAATTCCGCCATCTTGGATGTGTTGGGTTGTCATCAGGACTTCTAGCACCAAGCAGTTCATGGCGTGGGAACTGCCGAAAACGTTGATTTTTGCTGATTCTGCTCTCTGCCCAGTGAACAGAAGCGTGATCCCAAGCATACCGAGGCAGATTTGTGAGGACTCTGCCCACACGATGTTGGCATGTCAAGCTACTGACCCCCTCGATGCCGTTAACGAGGCCTCCATTGCAGGGTAGGCCGCCGAGAATCAGGCTCGCAGAGGATTCAAGAAGGGTTTCGAAATCAGGTTTTCCACGAGAACAAGATCCGAAATACAAAATGTCGCTTCGCTTCAAATCACCCAGGATATCGCCAACCGGTCCTTTAAGTGCTGGGTGAGGACCGAGTTCCAACATAGCAGTAACATCCGGTGTGCATCTCAGGAGCTCAGTTACGGCTGGAGCAAATCGAACGGTGGACACCATGTTTTCTTTCCAATAAGATGGAGTGCATTCACTGAAATGAAGGACTCGACCAGTAACTGATGAGAACATTTGGCAGTCGGCATGTCCTTCTTTTGGCTTGACCCCTGCCGCAACCAAGGCCTCAACATATCTTGAAGAGAGTGGAACCATATGATGAGAGTGATACGCTAAACGTACGGTTAGTCTAAATAATGGTACACGATGATTTTAGGAGTAGCTTACCCATGTCAACCCGTAAGGCACGGCAAAATGTACCATCTTCGCCGCAGGTTTTAACGACTGCTTCGATGGCATCCTCATCTCCAGAGAGCGTACAGCTCGTCGGAGAATTTATTGCAGCTAACGCAATCTTTCCTTTGTATTTTCGAACTATCTTGCTTGCTCTTTCTTGGCTGAGGCCAATTGCACACATTGCACCTTTAGGACCCCCCGATTGGGCTTCCGGAGATGTATTCAAGAATAAACCCCGATAGAACGCTGTTATAATTGCGTCTCGGAGAGAAATGATACCAGCGGCATATGCGGCAGCGATTTCGCCGGAAGAGTGACCAACAACGACATCAGGTTTGATACCCCAAGATTTCCATAGTTCAATCAGTCCTAGTTGTAAGGCGGTGCACAAAGGCTGAGAGAATGTCGCAATGTAAATTCTTGAGGATGTTTTGGATTCTTCTAGTTCACCGATGATCGACCAGTCTGGACCATCTGGAAGGCTCTGCAAGATGCGGTCGCACTCTTCTAAAATTGATTTGAACAGCGAAGAGGTTTCAATTAAGCCCTTGCCCATTTGGACCCTAGGAATATATAATTTTTAGCTACTGTGTCAATATATATTCAGCTTTTCGGTTCTTACCATTGCGCTCCTTGGCCCGTAAAAACGTATGCCAACTTCTCAAACTTTTCGGGGTTTTTCGTGAGAGGCTTTGAACTAGAGTGATCCTCTCGAAGCTTCGCAGCCAGTTGAGAACAAGAATCCGCTACGAATATTCTTGATTTTCTAAAAATAGTTCTCCTAGCCGTGAGAGTGTAGGCAAGGTCAACAAGGGACGGCTGCTCTCTTTCAACGTAATCTGCATACGATCTACAAAGCTGATCCAATGATGCCTCATTTTCTGCGGAAATAAGGAATAAGAAAGGTCTTTTTAGTCCTCGGTCCGTGGAATACTCTTGAGGGCGGTACTCCAGCACGGCGTGACCATTCGTTCCTCCAAAGCCAAAGGAGTTGATTGCAGCTCTCCTAACGCCGGAAGCAGTATGAGGCCAATCTTCTACAGTTGTAGGAATGTGCATTCGAGTAAAATCTATCTTGGGATTTGGGGTTTCGAAATGCATCTAAGTTGAGGGGTCAGCGACTCAAAAGTTTTAGTAACAACCGTGTTAGAGATACATACCTGTGGTGGAATCTTGCCCCGTTGGAGAGCTTCAACAGTTTTTATAATACCCGCAAGTGCGGCACACGATTCAAGATGACCAATGTTACTCTTCACTGAGCCAACAACGAGAGGCTGCTCAACATGAGAAGCCCCAAAAATTGCATCCAGAGCCGACATTTCTATCGGATCACCAGCAGCCGTACCAGTTCCCTATGCGATATTATTGTTAGATTTCAAGTTTCACAGAGAACAATAGGATTGGGAATTTCATACATGTGCCTCGACATATTGAATACCAGCTGGATCGATATTATAATCGTTGTACAAAGCGGCCATATTGGCCCTTTGGGCCGCTGAAGAAGGTAAGGTGATACCTTGAGTGCGTCCGTCTTGGTTTAATCTTGTACCTTTGATCACGGCGCGAATAGGATCGTTATCCAAAATGGCTTGTTTAAGAGGCTTCAATAGAAGTGCCAAACAGCCTTCCCCACGGACATAGCCATCACCTGAGGCGTCGAAGGAATGACATCGACCCCTAGGACTTAGGAAACCAAGCTCCGACATATGCACAAACATGTCAGGATTCAATATTAAATTTGCTCCACAGACAATAGCCATAGGAGCTTCGCCACTCTGCATGGCTTTAACCGCCATGTGGAGCGCAACAATCGTGGATGAGCAAGCAGTATCCAGAGAGACGCTAGGGCCAGTAAGGTTAAAGGTATAGCTAATTCGATTTGCCGCAATAGAGTTAGCAGTACCAGTAGCTTGATACTTCGGAGTAGCATCTATGTCTCGAAGTAAAGATGTATGATAATCAGTTGTAAAAATGCCAGTATAGACTGCGGTAGGCGTATTACTGATTTCATCGAGTCGGATGCCTGCAGATTCGATAGCTTCGTATGTAACTTCCAAGAGCAAGCGCTGTTGAGGGTCCATAGCAGAGGCTTCCACAGGGGTGATGGAGAAAAATGCATTATCAAAGCGATCGATACCATCCCGGATGGTGTATGCGTGCTGAACATTAGTAAGGCCCTTACGAGGACCGCCTTGGGGATGGTAGTAGCCATCAGCATTGAATCTTGTTATTCTGCTTCTGACATCTTGGGATTCCGCGAGGATATCCCATAACTCAGATGGGGTGTTTGCACCAGCCACCCTGCACGACATGCCAATGATGGCGATGTCATCGTTTTGCTCTTGGGCCATCGTGAAAGTTATTTAAAGGTTAAGATTGTGTTAGAATGAGATAATCTGAGAGTAAATATAGATATTATAGCAATCGTAGCTTTTGACGTGATTAAATGTAAAATTAGAGCTCTGGAGGATTATTTTAAAGTCTATAAACGAAGCAAAGATAAAGAATAAAGGATCGGTCGCAAAAAAGCGATATGATATAAGTGGTTGTGTGATTGTGGATTATATATGACAGCTTCGAGATATTTATTCTTGGAGGTGAAATGCCCGCATATTTATATTGAAGCTCTTCCTACGGTTCTTTCTGAGCTCGTAGCATCCGGTATCAATAACGTAATAAAGCTGGTAGCACCGGAGAGACCAACTAACATATCCAGCTAGCTTTGGAACCTTTGTAACCAAAAACGTGGCTGCAAAGCGTGATTATTATGCGTTCTCAGCGGGCCACAGGACCGAGACTATGTTCTCATTATAGTTTCGCATTTTGAGTTTCATTATTTCCATATCCATCCAATTCTCACTGCAAGGGCCGCAGTCGCCATAACGTCAGCATTCGCGCCGAGATGCAGATATTTTATTCAACTAGAGCAGGGGTATTCAGGTACAATCAAGTGTAACATTACACCCTAGTAACCTTAAACCTGGGACCTGCCATTTTATCGCCGACATTTTATCGATAGCCTTTGCTCATTCTTGTGTTGTATCAGATGGATGGTCCGTTTCAATGTATCGGGCCCACCGTATTTTTAGCTGAGAAGCCCATGTAAAGATCCCGTATTCAGGACAGCCCTGTAAACCAAAAACACAGGAGGATCAGCTTCTAGAAGGGATGGAGCTCCTGGATAAGGAAAAATTGCGACGCAGGAGCTATCAGACGATGAAAATTCCAAAACTGCCAAGGGCACCTACCACCATAGAATTAACGATATCGTATAGGCGACTCACTCGTCAAATATATATGGCCGCATCGCCGCTCATTGTCCGCTTAACCGCTTGACCGCTCCCCAAAACCTGCAACGATTAATCCTTCGAATATCATCACGACAGTCGTGAACTGGTACCGGAAATGGCCGCCGTTGACCGAAGACCCGCCCTGTCGCGAAATTCGGCTTGTCTAACTTGCAGACAGCGAAAGAAAAGATGTGATGTGAGTAGTGTCCGCAATCCAAACACAGATCGAATTGTGAGTCCATGGGCATCGCATTCGTGCTCGAAGGCGACGTCCAGAGATTAGTTTCGCTCTAGGGAGCTGCGAGGGGCCCAGGAGAGATCGCTCTGGAGGCAATCTCCGAAATGTTTTGAATTCAATCAACATCCTTCACCCAAACTGAAATACCACAACCTCAACACAACCAACCAAAGCTAGGCAATCGCAAGACTAAGCTGCAAAGTTGAGCCCACAATACTGAAATTGGATACCATCACAGGGACGAAAGCCTATCTGCACCTCTTGTACTCGGTTAGAATACACTTGCACCTATCAGACATCATCTAGCAGTAGGAATCACCGACAGAACTCGCAATTAAATCTTAATCTTGACAGTGAGTGCCAAAATCACATCAGCCATGTGGCCTTACGCAAATTGAAATTAGCGATCGAATTCCTTATAATTTATATAGGTCCTCTAACTAGTATTACGTCCCCTGGAAAGATGTCCTCGACTTCTCCGTTAATCCAACTCTCACCGCCAATGTCCTCCCCAACGAATAGCATAAATGACATAGACATATCAGACGCCGAGCCACCTCAAAATTTCGAGGATGTCTATACGACAGATACACCACAGCATGAACAAGCTTTCATTCTACCATCCTTTGAGAATGAATTCTTCAACAACTTCCCATTTGAGCAGTTTTTACCGCATGGTCAACTTGGAGTAGCTGATTTTACGATGCAGTCAGGTCATCCATCATGGCTGATGCCAATGTCCGAGGTTCAATTGGGATGGGAGTCTGCATCCTCAGAAGGCCCCGCATTTTCATCGACGAGCTCTTACTCGACACCAACAACTGTCGCATCGGAAAACCAGAACAAATCGAATAGGGTTTCGAGTATTCCCACGAATGAAGAACTACAACACTTGTTACGCGATGTCTTTTTTTCACGATTCCATACTATTTTCCCCGTCCTGCATAGGAGAACTTTCTTGGATAGTCTAGAAGATAGAAAAACTCCACTGGATGATGATGTACTCTTATTATCGATCTTAGCCCTTACTTCCACTGGTCACCACGATTCCTTAATTTCCGAAAAGGGAGAGACTTGGCTCAGCCGCGCGAGAAGGCTTGTCGACAAGGCTATAAAATCTAGTACAGCCTCGATACAACACGTTCAAGCAGGCATTTGGATTACTTTTACTCTTTTTCTAAGAGCCGATATGTCAGAAAGTTGGATCTATCTCGGAAAAACATGGCGCATGGCTTCTCCACTAGGGCTACACCGGATTGACTCTAAAAAACGTAGGTACAGTGGAGGAGGTGGAAATATTGAGAACACCAGAGCTATAGAGGAAATGCGAAGAATGATGTGGGCACTATTTCTTCTAGATAGGTGTCTATCTTTCCTTTGCGGATGGCCTTTCGCGATTGATGTAGGCTACAACTCTCCAACCGCGACAACCATGTTGAGGATGCTAAATAAAGGCAAATAGGATCGTCAATTTGCGGTCAATTTACCAGCAAATGATAGGTTTTTTCAAGACTCAAATCCCGATGTAAGGACCAAGAATCGTTCCTTCCAAAATGAAAATGACTAACAAGCGATTAGCTCCTGCGTGACCTCACTCCACAGCAATTTCCAGTATCCGTCGACAAAATAATAGAGCCAGTAGATGACTGTTACGCCCATATTTGTTATGCGACCGTTTTACTCGGCCGAATAGTCGACTACAATAATTTCCCTGGGGCAGATGATGATGAATCAGAAGCTCGGCGCCAAGCATTCTCGAAACTGGAAGTTGCTTTGGCACGGCTACTACTAGCCACTCCGGCACAGTATACAAAGATCACATATCTACAATCTACGCAGGAGCAAGAAAATACATGTTGGCTCATATGCCTACTACAAACTTGCTCCATACTGTTGCACCATCCCACGGTGCGTACCACCGCGCATCAAGACGACCCTCCTCGTGATAGCAACAGTGCGTCTCCAGAATTTCTCCGGTGTCTAGCAGGGACCAAACATATCATTTCTGCTATAAAGGACTTAGTCACCATTGCCAACCGTAGCTTTCTGAATCCCTTAGCCGGGCCCATCTTATTCCTCTCAGGTAGAATACTCATAATACATTGGCTGGAGACTAAGGATCCCTGCACGAGAAGCGAGATCGATTTGATTCTATTGAGTTTAGATAAAATGAAAGAGTTCTGTGAGCCACTGGCTAACAAATACAAGCGATTATTACTTTTCGATTTATCAAGGCCGTCAACAAGCATAGAGGACATCAAGATGAATGATGGAACCTATGTTGGTCCGGAATGCAGCACTGTTATGGCGCAATGATTGTCTTAGATTTTTATATCACGAGATTTTATAAGTTCTTTTACTTTTTAGCGAACGAACATGACAATATAGACCAATCTATTAATCTAAAAGCGTGTATCTAATATCTAATACTATATATAACAGTACATTCTCAAATGGCGGATGTCTCGCAACATCCATAATATTTCGCTAAAGGATCTTCAATCGAAACCAGATGCCCTTTCCGATACCTCACTTTTCGTCGCAATTTGACCAGGTATACAGAAACTAACCAAAAGTTGTAGAGATGCGAAAGAGGAGAGGAGGAAGAACTAGTTGAAGTTCTCAAAAATCAGCATAGTCACATAAGATGGAACTATATTATACTTCGGCAAAGAACTAACCAGGAAAAAGCTATTCAACGGGAACCCATGGTTGTTTGAGATGCTCCACGACCACACTATTCCTCCGAGGGCTGGACCAACGGATCGGGCGAAAGAAAAACACGATTGTCCTAAGCTACAATGCGAATCGGGTTGCCATATATTAGCAAATCGAGGCGCCGAAAGGGGAATATGCAGACATACCCATTTACTAGTCCTCGACTTCCGGCTTCTGTGCTGTTATTCATCTTCATCATCAAAATCGTTAGATTCATTCGTCAATTTTAGCAAGGAGGTGTCTAGTTACTAACTAGAATATTTATGCTAGTATAAGCAATCACGATCAAGGTAAATCGCGAGGCCATGCACGATAGCAACACTATTTTTTGGAAATAGTACCCGAGGCTCAATAATCTGGGTATTAGTGGAAACAATGGATAAATGACTATGAATGCCGCGGTTGATATACGCCAGAGGTGAAGAGTTGTCGAAGATCTGTTGAGAATAGGGTATAGAACCAATTGGCTGAGAAATATAAACCCACCCATTAAAGAGAGACAAGATGCGATTTGACTAGCACTATATCCAAGACCGACGTTTCCCTCACTGCTTGCAGCTGCGAATAATGGAAAAAGTTCGTCAAAGATAATAGAATGAAGGCACATGATGCTATTTAAGAAACGACTAGTTAATTATTTGCCGTGGATCCTTCATCTAGAAGACACATACCTTGCACCAATAATGCACCAAAATGCAGCCTTTTCGATTTTGGGCTTTTTTATGTTATTTTCATTTGGTTTTTGGCCACTGCGATATTCACCTGTTGGTGGAGCCGAAAGTAATGGCTGTCTTTCTCCATATTCTCTAGATGAAATTATGCTACGACTCCGTACAGCAGCATTTGTCTCATCTAAGAAGAATATGCTAGCAATAAATGTGCTACCGCTGAGCATAGCTCCAACTATACAAGGTAGTAAGTACGGGTATATGACGAATATTTGGTTTGGGCCAGAAATTCCCAGGCTTTGAGCTGGGTTCGATAGAGATCCACCAATTAGTGGACCCACTAGAACACATGATTTTGTACGTCAGTAATCTTAACAAAAAACGGTGAGAGGAAATTTCATATGAAGGCTTCAACAACGTACCTACAAAGCCCAAGGCACTGCAAAATCCAAATAACGAAAATGCTTTTGCTTGATCTAAGTTCAGTTGGACGGCCAATTCTCCAACAGAAGTCCTTGCGACGGCGATGTTACCTGCGATTGATGTTAATAAGTGTGCAGGAAGTCGATTATCAAAGAGTAGGATGTTCCCAATACCATTCAGAATACCACAGAAACTTCTAAATAATATCGCATAGAAAAGACTTTGTGAGGTTCCAAAGAGAACAAGAGACACGGTATTCCCCAAAAGCCCAATCAACAAGATATATCTTCTGCCGTATTTATCGGAAAGCGCACCCCAGATCGTCGTTGTTAACATCTGGGCAAGATAAAATGAAGAGGCTGTAACATATTGTCAGTAACCGTTAACTTAAAATATTGTTGATAAACGTACTAATAAAACCAGCCCGAGATCCGATAAGTCTCTCATCTTCGTTAAGTCCAAAATCACGGACCATAAAATAAACAAATGGCAGTAAAATAGTCGAAGATAACGATTCCGATAGCACGATGAGACTAATTAAGAATAAAATCCTTCGAACATGAACTGGGCCATCGGCATGACGCTGAGAGCTGTCTAACAACATCTTTAATCTCAGCTCCGAAGTTTCCACCGTAAAGAAAATATTTTAATCCAGTTTTTATGAAATTCATAATCTTTATGTCTAATTTCACTAGAGATACCCAGAGATATATAATCTTATTGCGAGACCAGCTAATTGAAGTACATAGCTCTCCAACATGCAACATGCAACACATGCAGCTAGAGCCAGAAACAAAAATTTGTGCATTTGTGACGGCGCTCCCTATATGCGGCCTCAATGTTTTCTGTCAAGCCAGGGCGATTCTTCATACCCATGAACGCTTTTGTTGTAGAGTAGCCTCTCTTACAACAGATCCACTTCTTGACTCTACCCCCAACTACCCCTGTACCGGATGGCCGACCCTTGCCGCTCTTTCGTTCCAATACTTGCTTTTTCCTTGATTTGTAAAGAAAATTCACTCCCAGGATCTCGCACATGCTGCAGCCTGCGGAGTGACAGCCGTACCATCGGACCTTCCCGTAATGTTTGAGATTTTGTAGTTGTTACATTCCATCTTCTTTCAAACCTGCTCGAGATTGCTACCACCTGCGAATCGCTATATGGCGGGGTTCAAAAAGACGCTATCTTGACGAGCGTGCCTCATACAATTTGTCAATATTCCACTTTCTCCGCACCAGAAGTGGCACAGACCGGACAGCGGCCTCAAAAGATGATTAATTATTCTCCGGTACACTCAATATTTGTGCAGATCCGCTTGGCCGACTGCATCTTTATCTAAGCTTTGACCGCAAGACCGCTTCAAATGGCATGAACTTAGCGATCATAGCATATGCTTTCGGGCAAGCAAGTCAACTTAAATACATCCACTAATAGCTTCCGGGTAGATATCTGAATGATAACTTTACAAAATCATTCAGCCTACACAGAATTCTATACAAATATTCTCCAAGTAAAACAAGCCAATATAAATAAAAAAATGCAGACTCTTACTTTTATCCTTCTCTTGACCTCTTTGTTGGCGCCCACTTTTGTCAACGGGCAGGTTCTTTTCCATGGCACAACCGTCATGATTCAGCCTTTTAAAGGCCGGCACCCATCGAATGCAACCTACGAAACCGCAAATTTTTATTGTTATTTCTCACTGGAGCATTTACAATATGTTAGCTTCGGCTGGTAAGCGATCAAATTTGCTTTTGTTTTCACCTGATCAAGCTAGGGCTTGGTTTCTAATTCTGATACCCTGGTCATTTAGGTTTTTAGGCGGTAGCCCTGAGGACCTGGACGGTTCTGGATGTCATCCTCGCCCAGAATCCTATGGCTGGTGGGAATACTCGACGAGCGCGGACTGCACCTCTAATGGGAGAGAGTGTAGGGTGCACGCCGTCAACTACTTAGTATCGGATACATCGATACCCTTCATCGACGACGATTACGTGGTATTGCAGCCTTTTGCTATCGGAAACTCGAACGCCGAGACGTTGTATGTCTCCTATTTCGATCGACCTGGCGGTGCCCATGCGGTGGGTAGTCGGAGGGTTTTGGAAGACGAGGCTTGCGAAGATGCGTTTACTACCATTCAGGAAATAGTGAAAGAGAGAAACGTACCCCTGGGTTTCGAACTCACGAATCCATGTAGGCAAAAAGCTAGGAAGGAAGCGTCTGGTCAGAAAATAATGTCATAATTTGTTAGTCTTTGATTTCTCCGCGGATATGCAGGTACTTTTAGCATTTATCATGTTCGTATAATTTTAGCGAAAATAGAATTCTATTCGATACAATTCATGTGCTTTCTAAGAAATACAGGTGAATGATGCATATAAATTTACACAAGGAGTCTTGGCTAGCTCTGGGCGAGCTGCAAAAGGCAGCCGGTCTTATTATCTGACCGGCTACCCGTCCTTGGACCAGCTCGACCTTTATAAAATTTAATTTATTTATATCTCTCTCCAAATCTGATAAATGCCATCGTAGATTGGTGAATTTGATTACTATCAACATTTCCTCTTGTTCCGATACTTAAACGAGTACAAATTATGCTCTGAACGGGTCGTTGCGATGCCCATTGGCTAGCTGGTTTACCAACTTGCATAGGACTAGGTAAATATGCATTCTGCGATCAGGTCATCTGAATGCCAGCTATAATGACGACCGAAAGTGGGAAGTAACATAAAAAAAATGTCTTACATCTCTTTCCGTCTGTATATGTATCAAAAGTCTGATCTATCACATCTCTGTTACACAATAACTCTCCAAATTACGCAATTTTGGTGCCACACTCGGAACCACCTCTTCGCAATTAATGCAACGATAATAGTCGCAAACGACGAGTAGTGATCTAGGATCCAGTGATGTTACTAAAGGTATCAACTGTATCGCCAGTAGCAGCAGCAACGAGTTTTAACAACTATAGTTGGAAGTCAAACACGTCACCACCAAGATAGTAAACTAGGTTGAAGCAAATCCTGCATGACTCCAATGTTTTGTCGGTAATTACAAAACTCGGACAAGTCACAAGCATATCATTATGGCTACTCAGTATGCTACATTTGAACAGAAAAATAGAGAATTTAGGGTTAAGATTAATCGAAATCTATAAAAGGATCCAAGATGCTTAATATTGTGACCAAATAAAGGTCGCAACGCCGACGCTATATTTTTATTTTACGTGAATTTTTATAAATTAGGCGACAATGCCATTCGAGTAGGGGAGATTCCTCTTTTAATATGCTCAGGTAGCCGTTAATTTCTCTTGTGAGTTATAAAATGCTAAATCCCGAACGCTACCGCCGATAAAAATAGTTAGTCATCGGAGCTCCGAAAAAGCTGTAACCGCTATAGGTATTCCCAAAATGAACGAATCCTCGCCCAGTGACAATATTATTCTGGTAAATATTGCCTCTACTCCCGGTTTGGGGCATGAAACCATCCAAATATTCGTCTCCGAGTTTCACACACCCTTCTCCTCCAATCTCATTCCCAATAAATACGTGGGTCGAGGGCTCATTCAATCGCATTTCGAGCCTGTGTCTGAGGATCCCATCCGTGTTGGTGGATGCTTTGATAACTAACTCTGCTGGGATATTATTCTGTGCAATCAGCACGTCCAGTTCATCCTCGCACAAAGCTTCCTGTTTCTCTACAATCATGCTCGCCGAGCCGTCAGGTGCTTGGGATGGAAACAATTCCAGCAGCCCGTCAACCAATTCGGTAACAGCATCGAGCAATTTGTTGAATTTATCCTTGTCATAAACAGCCCATATCGTCTTTTGGAACATGCGAGTGTTCCTTTGCCTCTGCGATATGACTTTCCTGACAGTGGTGACAAACTTTCTGACGTCTCGACTAGTACCCTCAACGGGGTCGTAGAGTGCAGGGTTTCCCTCGTATTTAAGCGATAACTTTTTAGTTTCTTCGAAGAGGTATTTGATTCTTTCGAGAATCCTAAGCGCTGTTTCACCATCTCGCGCGGTCCCTATATCCCTTTTCTGATCCTGAACAGCTGCTGCCCATCTCGATAACCGCAGCCTAGCAATACTTAATCTTGTCAAAGCGGTTTCATATTCTTGACCAAAGGTTTTGCCAAAGTGCACGCACTCGCAGAGACCAATCACGGCCGAAAATATGGTAGTGAGGCTTACGCCACCAATTACGAGGCCCACAATTTCTGCCATCGAGAAAAAATGGACTCTCAGGGGTGAGAGTTTCAGAATAGGTAGCGACCTCGAAGCTTGAGGAGACTTTAGGTATTCAAAACTCATATCGATTATTGGGTTAGCGCTTTTCTAATGATGGTGTCTCGCTCTTAAACAATCTAACTTACAATATATATCTTTGGTCTCTTTAAGCACTTTACTGTGATACCATGGTATGATTTACCGTATCATTGGGCGAAAGCCTCCATGGATTCTGTGTTGAACAACCGGTTTTCTACTCCTGCTCTCGCATGTTCACAGTTTGGAGGTAGGGAAGATTTAGAAAAGACTGCAACGACGGACAGTGAACTCAGTGCTATTTATTAGCTTATCAGTAACTTTAGATAAAAGCATTCCTCCTCTTGAGCCTCTCGTAGAAACCACACAGCCCCGGTTACATATCACTGTATCGGGGTTACATTGATGCCCCGCATCGGATTGAGCAGGAAGGTCTCACCCGACAGACAGTTTCACAGAGTGATTTTCTGCATGGACTCAAATATTCTAGCCTGTCATACCATTCCCGCTACTAATCATTTTGTGTCTGTGAGAAAGCCACATCAATAGAAAGACTAAAGTCACAAAATCAGAAGTCAGCTAAGCCTTGCAAATTTTTGTGGAGGATCGAGCTCTAGAAAGTCAAAGAGAAGTGTCTCTCTGAAGAGAAGGATAAAGATTGTTACCTGGCTCCCAGAATTTTGACCCCCGAAATGCTCTTTGCCCTCCGAAATGCTCTTTGCCCTGATCTCAGTTTTGAGCTCTGCCCCAAACATTGCTTAGTCCAAGTTCAAAGCTCAAGCCGCAGATTTGAGAGGCTATCGAGTCGCGCATTGACCAATCTGCAATATGCAGCATATGCATCAAAAATGACCAGTCATATACGAACACAACTCTAAAAAGATTAAAAAACGATTTCGCCACCTAGATTGTGACAACACTTGACATTCCAATCACTAAAAGCGTTCGCCATCCAAACTGGAATGAATACCCACTGCTGACATTTTGCAGAGGTTATTCAGGCCCACTCTTTTGGCTTGGCGGCGCAAAATCGCTCAAAACGTTCGCAAAGCGCACTTGAGCGATGACCGTTGTATTGTTTCAAAAACGCTGTAATGAAACCGGAGACGAAACGGGACGGGAATGCCGATATTTGAGACGAAATTTAAATAGAACCGGGACTGGTGGTATAAGCTTCCGAAAAGTTGCCGGGCAATTGATCTCCCGGTCAGGTAAGCAGTTTGACACTTTTCTTCTTATCAAAGGCAATAGACTCAGCTTCGATGAAATACAGATAGCGATCTATAAAAACTGGTGCACAAATGTGCTTGCAAAGACAGCCTCGAAAGGCACGGTACCTGTACGATATAGATGCGACTTGATCGAAATGACAGGGTTTCCCACCCCAACCTATCCCACTATCTGCAGCTGGTCATCAGGTCAATGAAGAGGATGCATCGACGGAAGAATTAAAAAAAACAAGAGGGGCTCCAACTTTCCGTGATGAGGCTGCTATATTTGAACCTACAATCGTGGATTGGGCTAGCTGTCATCATGTTAAGCAATCGTCTCTGAGTTCCAAACTCGACTAACAATCCAGTTTTGATTGTTCCAGATAAACGTACAGCAAATCGTGCATCGTCGTTTCTTATGAGGATGGCTCTCTTCGGTTCTAGTGCGTGTCGATGGATGTGACAGGCGCATTGGGATATGCATACGGGAGCATGGTCCAAGATTTAAGCTCTCAAATTTCCGGCTCAGTCTCCATCGTACGTATCTAGAATCCAGCTTCCCCAGAAAGCAATTCTTACTAGCAGTGATCTCCTCCCTCTCTAAGCTTACCGAATACTCATCTTTCAGATTGTGGGATCGAAATATTGTTCTACAAGGGTGCAAATGCAACAAGGTTCTAGCATGATTTACCAAGACAGACCACTACCAGCGTCTCCAAGGGAGAATAACCCAATAAACGTGGCACCAGCTCCTCATATATCTTATAGCGGTATTTACGCAGCTGGGAATGCGCGACTTGGAGCTACCTATGGCGGGATTGCTATTCATGCGAGCTCATCAAACGAAGACAAAGATGGGAACCCTTACGCATATAAAATCGTAGAAGCTGCAATCCTCAATGAGGCCGCGAAAGACCAAGCTCGCCTTCGTCAAAACGAAATGCCCCCATGCCCTGTCCAGCCTACGAGACAATACGTCGCTCCTGCCCCGGCATCAGGCGCTTTTGGGCAGAATATATCACTACCATTTCCTCCGAGTTTGCAATCGCCTCTGGCACAACCACCAGCTCCGGTTCAACTGAGCTTGACGCGTCCGGAGAATCCATTTCCGAATAGGATCACTTCCAGCGGTATAAGTGAGAACCATTTCTTTAATTATCAAAGGACTCTGAACCAAAGAGCGTCAGCCTTCATGGCAAAAGAACAGCCGAAACATCTACCCAACAGCGTTTGCGTCTCAGTATCTGTTGCTGGTGTTGCGTTATAAGCATAGTTGGTTATCCTATCGCAAATCCAGTTTTGGTATGAGTTGACAAACAATAGCAGAGCGCTCACACATCCAACCTCTCGTGTATTGTGTCGGAGAGGATAGGGCTAACTCTTTGCGCGTATCATAGGCTTTCATTCGATTCGTAAGCAGGCCAAAGAGACAGGAAACAGCAAAAACGAAGAGGAAATACTCTTTTCAGAAGCCCAGAACACTTACGAATCCGAGTTCCCTAAGGATCCCAACCCGGAGAGGATTGAACACTATGAAAATTTGATATATCGCTTCGAGCAATACAAAGAGATCCAAAAAGCGAGCCGGGAGTTCGAGTACCGGGTGTGCTTGGCCGGGATTCACCAGCTCAACGGACGCGCCTATGCTGCGATGGGATTGGTAAAAGAGAATTGGAGAGAAATTTGGGACGCCTCTTTGGAACAATTTGATGCTGCCGTCGACCAGATTCAGGGAGTAGACGACAAATTGATAATGGATGAAAAGAAGAAGATGCGGTACGACCTGATGCAAGTTTCCATTTCGATAGGTCGGGCCGCCGTTGGCGTTGCCAAGTTGTTGTTGATGAGCAAGGATACGGCTGGGGTGGTGGAGCACCTACAGATGACCACTGTAGCTGACTACGTGGGAATAGCGAGAGATGAATGTAAAGGTTTGCTAGGGCGCCGCCCCGAGTTGGAGGGGCATTCAATGTTCGAGGAGTTTAAGGAGATGGACAAGGCATATGAGGAGGTCAGGAAGTCTATTGGGTCCGATTGATATGTTACCATGTACATAACAGACTACATGTACGGCTGTCGTCCGAGAAATTGAAAACAATCCTCTTTCCGGCTAGTGTCGGTGAGAACTCATTGGGTAGGAATTCCTAGCGGTCCTAGTTTTCCCCGATATGATAGCGTGCCTATTTACAAGTAATCGCTACAGACAGACCGGTGAACGAATGCTCCATGAATCCATCAAACACCCTGACTCCCTTCTACATTCTTATAACCTAGCCACGATGTCGTATGCGTAAGAAAACCATCACGAACGTCAATATCAATACAGGGTCGCCTTTTATCATTTTGGGTTTACCATCCAGATCTGTTCGACTGCTGTAGCGGGTGACGCGCAGCTGCCCTGCATGGATGCTGCAGGAACCGGCCTTGACATTCTAACGCCAATCGTGGTTGTGATCAATCGCTACTTCCTCCTTTTCGAGGGTTCTCCCCAGCTTATATTCCCGTCCGCCAGTCCAAGCCAAATGAATCGAGCAGATGGGTGTATTTCGCCATCGTCTTCATCTGGCGATGAGCTTGAGGATGAGATGGAGGATGAGCGTGAGGCTCCTTCGGGGTTTTTGTCACCAATCGGCTGGCCGTTCGTTCGTGGGCCTGCGCTTGTCACGATCCTGTCGCACAACGCACATGTCCCCCCAGCGCTCCCGATGCTGGACCCAGAGACGTTGGCGAAGGAACTTCTGGCCCACCTCCGGAAAGCTAGCCAGTTCCGTTCCCGCAGAAGAGGTGCTCGAGACATGCTCTCCCACTGCAAACCACGCCTTGAATATGTTAACGGGTACCTCAATGGCCCTACTGTCGGCGCTGATTTGGAGCCTTACATTGGAGTGCTCTCTGTATTTCGAGCCGAACTCTATTTTGACCAGGCTCGGGCATACCTAGCTCTGGCTTGCAAGAGCCCATTGAGCACTTCGTATCGTGACCGCCTCGACAAAGCCCGTGCAAACGCTACCTGTGCCCAGCACGATTTCGCAATAGTCTCGAGCGGCAACAGCTATTACCGTGATCACGCAAATACGATGCGACGCCACATTCCTCAACTCATAAGAGAAATCGATCGAAAATCAAAAATACAAGGGCCTGCTCGACGACCTTCGTTACGAGTACCTGGGGAAAATATCGATATCTTCATCCCTATGGAACAGGAGCCGATAACTTATCACGCCTCCGAAGCTCCTAATCGTGTCGCCTTTTACCTTGCGTGCATTTGTTTGGCTTTCCTTTGTACCACTCTTTTTCCACGCGGTGGTTAACTCAGTAGCAGTCGAGATGGGCGAAATGGGCGTACCTTAATGGGCCTTTCCTTATGATACCACGGCTTATACGGTTTTTGGGGTCTTTATTCTCTCTTCTTAATTTCTTAATGTCTGTTTCTCTTGTTCTCGGTTTTCAATTCTCTATCTTTGCATTGCGCATCATGGTGGTATTTTGATTTATTACTAGAATATTTGCGACGTCTCTCATGTTTCTTTCCTATTTCTCTCTCCTTTGTTGATAAACGATATCCATGGAGGTAGATTCAAGTAGTCTTTTTTCTTTTCTTCAGTATAATAGCATAATTAAAGGAGAGGGCTTTCTTATCTGTTTTCGTTAATACCCTTGATGTTAAACGTCACAACACAATTTGGGATATTGTACCCAGGCACGTGCCAGGGCAGCTCAGCTAAGCTTAGGAGCAAGGAGTTCTGTAATTTGCATTCTCTTGGCTAGGCTCTGCCTAACCTTTCAATCTGAACGCATAGGTTTTGAGTGACCTTACCAGAACTGAATTGGAAAAAAGTACTCCGAGGCAATGCTACGTATAAATACATTCCGTTCAACTTGAAAAATGATGGGATAGATATCTAGATGGCTGGCTCAGTATCCTCAATATAAAAGCTGATTTCTTCCCAGCTTCCTTACAACATCATCCTGCACTCTAGACCTCTTAACACATCAATTACAAAACTGGTTAATAGTAAATCTTAAACCAAACGCTCTACTTTAATCCAAAACCCACAAAGTCGATATCCCGTATACCGGCAGAATGAAGTTGACATCCATCCTCAGTATCACACTCCTTGCTCTCGTTGGAGCCGCAAAGCCAATCCCAGATAGAGATACAGGTATGGGCTAACTATTCTTCAGAAGTTCGTTAACAACCTTGGTAGACTTAGATCACCTTATTAACCAATACGCCTTCCCTACTGTTTTTTTCTCTCTTTTAGATCCGGACGATATCATGGCCACCCCTTTACCTGCTGGTCTCGATATTACTGCCCGTGAGTATTAGAATCCCCATGCGCATGGTTATAAAATATCAAGAATGCGGATACCAATAAGACAGTATGTTGGTGAAAGGCGACGAAGTCCTATGCGGACAAGATAGGGTCAAATAGCCAGAGCTTGGACCACATACGTCTTGTGGCGTTCGAGTCGCTCGTGAATGAAATACGTGGGTGTGGTAACCAGTCCAGTTGAAACAACGGCTAACTTATATTTAAACCTTGAATATGCCTAAACTTTAGTCAAAGAATGCAACGTTGACGCTGATTGTGAGGTGGAGGGCGAGACTTGCGTTTATACTCAGGATAGAGATAAGGGGTTTCGCGAGTACTACTGTCGCAACTTGAACACGGAGCCCCAAGCAAAAGTGGCTAATCTGCCTGGGAATGCTTGCCGTAACAACTGGAAGCGTAATCACACTGCCAGTCAACATCAAATGTTACGGCAAGTTAGCACATTTTGGGTGAGAGTATAACTCTGAATCATGTAACTAACAAAATTATAAAACCCAACGTAAAATACATATTTGGTATTAATACATCTACATGTATTTACTTAAGTATTAAGTATATATATCTCTATTCGAAGGATGTGGGAGATATATAGAACTCCTAGTATTATAATAACCCCTGAAAGTCGCGTCCGCTCATTATATATCTCTGATTACCTTATTATCCAAACAGCATACATTAGCAATGAACCAAGAATCATTTTAGTAACCCTGGTATGGTATTTGATATATAGCAAGGGTTGGAGAGCATTCTTTGAACTAAGAAGGCAGCCAGTAGCCCCGACCACATCCTTACTACAGACCACATTGTCAATAATGTCTTTTCCGAGGTTCATGTAGTATGAAAACTTTTATGATCCTGGACCGCCCTACGAAGAGCTTCCCCTCTTACAGATAAATGAGCTCTCTGACCACAATGCTCAGGGTAAACAGCACTATAGGCTGGTCCATCTTGAAAATTGACGATGGAAGACGGCATTTCATCTTCTCCGATGAGGTACAAAGTCCCTGGCCCGTCCTTGCAGCTGCAATCCGGCCAGACAACAACTATCATACCAAATTTGTTAGCTCGGCCAACAATCTACCGGCAGCATCGTAAGTGAAAGGTTTCAAAACGAACGTACTTCCGGCCATGTGGTATTTTTGAAGCTCTCGCACAAGACTATCTGGATCGCTGCGGTCAAAATAAAATGAAGCGCCCCATTTTCTCGTGACTTCGTTTCCCATAGTCAATGATAGCGGAATTCGATCCGGCAGACCCACCGACCCTGGATATACATTGTAGCGACGGATATTGTGAGGAGAAATATTGGCCAATATTGGTAGATTTGAGAATAGATTATAAAGAGAAAGTGGTGGTTTTTTTTGATCGACGATTAGAATATCCTCTGGGTATACTGAATATATTTAGCTATATATATTAGTAAATATCGAAGTCGTAGGATTTCTTGATACTTGTCTGAAGTCGGACCAACTAGCTAATTATAGCCTGATGTTAGACACTGACTTGCCAGAACCGATGCGATGCGCCACCGCCTCAAAAGCAGAGAACGCCCGATCAGTGGCGCACGCAAGGCGCGGGTGTAGGTCTCCACACAGGTCGCGAGGAAGATGCGTACCATACACATAATATAATTGCATCATGACGTGACAGTAAACGTTGACATGTCCTAGCAGATACATTTTTATATAGCGCTAATAGTTACATCAAATCTAATTGTAAACCCACATAGTTAATGTATTAGTATTTTATTTGAGAGAAAGAATTTGAGAAACCAATTCAACGCCTTTTAGGTATCTAAAGCCATTTATCTATATCCTCCAATCCGAAACCTAGAAAAGTGTACAATTCCAAACTAGCAAAAAAAAAAATCATAATATTTCAATGGATCCAAGAATCAGCGTAATGATAGTTCGATTGATTCACAAGCCGCTATCAGACCATTGGAGGTGGATCCAAGCTAATTAATTAGATATTAGAATAAAGGTCGGTCACCTAGGCAATTCCAAGTTACATTATAGTTCATAACTCACATTTTCTTCCATAAATAAGTCAAAATGATTCCCGGGAATCGGAAGCACTTCGGAGATCAGTTGGCACTCTGCTTTCTCCCAGCCCAATGCCGTGAATTCGCGGAAATAGTCGACACGGGCTATACGCTTCTGCGCGTTGTTGGTCTTTGTTGTTGGTGAGTACTCTTCAGCTTTGAGAAGAGTAACGTGAGGAACGAATTTTTTGTCTGATTCTTCGTATAGTAAAGTGCAGTTCTGCTCTCCTTCACCGTGCCAGTCTCCAGTGCTAGTTGGAGGCAAATAGTCATGCAACATCTTCACCGCAACTTTCATATTAAGTTGCACTAATAACCTGATCTCCAGACGACAATGATCGTGAAACCGCAATCGCGGCTCAGCAATCATGTCTTCGGGTAGTGAAACGGGACATGGACTGTCAATCATGATTGTCCCCGCAATTGGTCCATATGGATATGTTCCGAGAGCTCGAGTAATCTCCAATGCGATTAAACCGCCCAAGGACCAGCCTATATCTCATGATCATTAGTTGGCTGTCCTCAGTATACAGAGATGTGAATGGATTTTTTGCATCTCTTACCTCCAATAATGAAAGGACGTCCATGAAAATCAAGCAACTCAATTAGTTGAGCGTATATCCTTGCCATTTCTGGAATCCCTCCCTTGAAAGCTCGGCCACTATAGAACCTTGGATTATGAATCCCATAGACCGGGCGATCTAAACTCTTTAGACCATGGTAAGAATAAGTAGTTCCACCGCCGTCGTGTATCAGCACAAGTGGTATTCCAGAACCATATGGCTGTATTATGCTAGGATTTTGTTCCATAAAAGCAGCGCCTTGGGCGCTCTCGCTGACCGTCATTTGCCCGAGATAGAAAACCGAAATTAAAATACCACAACTTTAAAAAAAAGAAAAAATAATATCAGAAACTTGGACCAAGGCCAAAGAAATCAGCATAGATGATGTAACAGATGGCAGGCGCATGAAAGTAGAGAAAACAAAGGCTGGTTCGATGTTCTACGGTTACTTCACGGCATAATATATTCTTGCTCGTAACGTATATAACGTTAGTATTACAGCTCGTCATTTTACATCTGCGCCCAGCTCAGTTGATCAACTCATTGGCAATCATTGACAATGAATATACCCTGTAGTGAGAATTGCAAAAGCGAAACAAAATTTGTCTTGAAACGAAGTCAGATACGGCGACCACACAAGACGTCGGCGCTCTTCTTGAAAGACGAAAGTCTTAGGCGAATTAGCTAATCACCCGCGTGGCGTTCTGGAATCGCCGCTACTGCTATTGTTTTCGCAAATTTTCGATCTGAATTCTCAAGATCCTAGTGATAAGGCTGATGCCGAGTGTTCTCTGGTTCCTGATGACATCTCAATTACTTTTCGCCAACGGTGAAACCGTATTTGCTGACGCCCACGTTTTCGAAGCAAGAACCTAATTTGGATTAATACGAGAACATCTACTTTGTAGTTTCCTTGGTGATTAAAAAAAGCAAAATCTTCCTTGCCGCCCAGCTGCTGTTACTGCGCAGGAAAGCTGACGGCTTCGGTGTCGCTGTAAGATCGACAAGACTCTTACCGCATTTGCTATCCCTTCCAGTTGTGGTTAGCGCGGACCCGACAGCGGGGATAGCTCGACAGGGCGAGCGGCGGCGATCTGGCCGCCAGTGTGCAACGCCCAGCAAATGATACAACAGATTCAGGTTCATTATTGGGGTGAATTCCGGCCAGTCGCAAGGCCGCTGACCTACAATGTCATTTGAGGGCAAGAGGTTTCGGTGGCCGATGGAGCAAACGAGGGCACAGGAATTCAGGCCGCCTATTTACAATTCCTCCGACTTATCGCCTATTATCAGTCGGTTAGCTATACCTGAGCGGCGTAAATGTACTCGAGCATTATGTTCCTGCAGCGGCTTCAGGATTCAGAATGCGGGTTATATCAACCTCAACGTTTTCCACTTTATGGTGGAGGAACAGACTTTCAAGACAGAACTTAACAATATCCTGTGCAATCGACAAGCATTTAGCTAATACAATAATTCGACTGCATTCAGTTCCTCCTCAAAATGTCTGTCGCGCACCACGACGAAAAGCTGCCAGAGGCAGCAAATTATGCATCTGATCTCGAGGCAGCGAAACCTGCAAGCGTCGAAAGCGGTGTCGAAAGCCAAAACGAAATTGATGGAAATAGTGGTGCCACCGAAAAGCCAGAAGCCCCTGGTGCTAAGGCAGGCTTAAATCTAACACAATTCTGGATTGTGATGGTTGGGTATGTATCGTTTTTATCCAGGAGATTTAAAGTGCCAAGTGACTGAATTTCTAATACTTTGGTTGGCAAATAGATTGAACATCGGCATGCTTCTTACAGCCTTAGATTTCAACATTGTCGCACCAGCTGCACCGATCATCTCGTCACAGTTCAACGAGTTTACAAACTCGGCATGGTTGGGATCAGGGTTCCTGATTTCGTTCGCCCTTGTGCTTCCACTATACACAAAACTTAGTGATATATTCGGAAGAAGGAACTTGTTTATTTTTGGGACCGTATTGTTCATTATTGGCAGCGCGTTGTGCGGGGCCTCCCAGTCGATGGACATGCTCATATGGTCAAGGGTTGTGCAGGGGGCTGGTGCAGGAGGTATATACGGTTTAGTAAACGTTAGTCATATTCTTTCTTGGTTTTCAACTGGATTGTATCAACTCTAACTTGGTTTTGTAATAGGTCATTATCACGGATTTGGTTCCATTGAAAGACGTAGGAAATTATTTGGCCACAACTGCCCTGGTTTGGGCCATTGCAGACGTTGCTGGACCAGTAAGTTCTTACCATATATTTTTCTTGGGATTCAAAATGCATGATTCTAATAATTTAAACTAGTTGTTGGGTGGTATTTTCTCTCAATATGCCACTTGGAGATGGTGCTTCTACATCAATCTTTGCATCTCCCCAATCAGCTTGATCGTTACAGTTATTTATCTACGCCTTCCCGCTCCAAAAGTGGCTATAATGGAGAGATTAAAGAACCTCGACTACGTTGGAATGATCACCATGCCCGGCGCAACTGTATGCCTTCTTTTGGCTTTGCAGTGGGGTGGTAATACATTTGCTTGGTCTGACAGCCGAGTCATTGGATGCTTTGTTGGTGCAGTTGCACTCTTCGCCGTTTTCTTGGTCAACATTTTCAAATTCGCCAAAGATCCTCTCCTACCAGCGTACTTTTTCACCAACAGAACAATTCTGGTGATTAACGCAGCGGAATTCTGCTTTGGTGCAAATCTGATCGGTATGATGTATTATGTTCCACAGTTTTTCCAGATTGTCTTCGGAGACAGTGCGCTCATCTCTGGTGTTGGATTGATTCCAATGATGGTCGGCTTGTTGATTGGAAATCCCATTGCGGCTCAAATCACAAGTAGGAAAGGAATGAGCAAAATCAACATCATCTGGGGTGGTTTGATCATGGTTTTGATGTGTGGTTTGATTACTAGATGGAACACGCATACATCTAGAGCAGAAGCTGTTGTACTGCTAGTGTTCCTAGGCATCGGACAGGGTGCTGTCTTTTCCGGGTTACTCCTCACCGCTCAAGTTGCAGTACCTCCACAAGAGTAAGTTTAGCACACTATATTCACTTCCTTGAGTTCATTAGCTAATAGTTTCTAGAATTGGAGTTGCAACTGGACTTGTTATCTTTTCTCAAACCGTGGGTGATATCTTCGGTGTTGCGGTATTCTCTACACTCTATATCAACAAGCTCCACACCGCACTATCCCGAATTTCAGGACTGACAGCAGCTGATATTCTGAACATCTCTCAAAATATCCACGCTATCAGGAAGGATTTTACGGGCCAAACGCAAGCGATGGTTATTGACGCTCATGCAAAGGCTCTCCAGAATGGTTGGTGGTTGATGTTCGCTTTTGCTGCCGCAATGGTCCTTTTCTCCCTGATTGCGAAACAAAAGAAGTTCGCTTAAAACTCGCATGTTATTCGCTTCTACCAATTCGATGTTTTATTTTCTTGATACGATTTATTAATGTTGCTTGCTTTGTTTGTATATAAAAGCATATAGAGATTGATTTATACGAGACTGATTATGACGAAGTTATGTACATCTATATATCTATATATTTACAATTTAACCAAATCGTATGACTATCCGTTCTCCTACCTATCAAGCCGGATTACCGCCGATACCGGTATTCAGAAGGAGATTTGGGCAGCCCTTAGTATCTTTGACTACGCCCTTAAGTACCTGTCCGAGAATGAGCTTCTTCATTCCTATTGGGTAATCTCTGAGCTCTGGGTGCTTTACCAACTGGCTTGCGATAACACCAGCTGTTATCGGAGCAGCAAACGAGGTTCCAGAATCCACCCTAAACTGAGGGCCTGTTTTCTCGTAGCTATACCAATCCGCAGACGCCGGACCCGTCACATTTACACCAGGCGCAAAGAGATCAATACAACGCCCCAATCAGAAGTTTCGGCCCTAGTATCCGTAGCATCCGTAGAACCAACTACAATCAACGATGGGATATCTTTGACGTATCCGGCAGGGAAGTTATTGCAAGCGTCAAGATTTGCATTGTTAGGTGCGATGGTAATGTGCATGCCAGCCTTTGTTGCGTTAACCATTGCTTCTCGTAGCTTCGCATCGAATCCAGGTACAACTGGCATTTCAATTTTATCATAGCCCCAGGATAAGTTCATAACAGAACCTTTGAAATCCTTCTGCTTCTTACGCTTATTGTGGAACTTCAGCGCGGCTTGGAGGCCCTTTATTGCCGCATTTGCTTCCATTTCAGGATCAATCTCTAGCATTTGCCCAGGTCCATCAGTGATTTCTACTGTTTCGATTTTGAAAGCCCAAAGCGAGGCCTTTTTAGCGACGCCGTAGGTGGTTGATCCAATGATACCACCAACCAAAGTTCTAAACAAGAATTATATGTGAGTGGATCTTCGTTCGACAATAATTTGTGTTAACAAGGAAAAAAAAAAAAAAATAATAAAAATTTATTCATGTCCAGAAATATCCCATAAATCATCGGGAAAAGCGGTGAAACGGGTCTTTGCTCTACCCTCGAACTCTGGATGCAACATGTCGATCCCGGAACCAACGATGTAAACGTCAACACCTCCAGCTGTATCCCGTGTATCATATCGGTACTCGAAATTCAAGGCAGTGTCATTTCGTCCTTTGAGATCGATTGGATTTGTGCTGGAGATTCTTTGGAGACTCCAAGGCGCGGTATTTTGCTTGATTATGGTAGTAGCAGTCGCACTCCTTTTCAAGATTGGGAATCTTGAGATGGACTCTGATGTTGGGATAGCATTGATCGGAGCGATCAATATGAGAAGGGAAACTGTGGAGTATAGAGGGAGTGATCTCATCTTGAAGCCTAATTAATCGTAGCGCTGAATAAGAATACGAGATGGTAGTAGACTAGACAACTTTTTCCTTTAAAATATGTATTTGAATTTTTAACAACCTATGAAGAAATATAATTTATGTCAAAGCTCCGACACAATATATATACACCTCAATTCATAAGTATATACACTTGCATGCCTACTCAATCTGAAGATCTAGAACTTTTCAGGATGCCACTAACAATTGCTAACAAGCGAAGTCGGAGCTTACACGTTTGATACAAACTTTAAAAAATTATAATATGAGGTCTACATGGTATCTCCTTGGTCCATGAAAATCACTGGTATAGTTGTGGTTGCGACTAGTCTTGGTGACGTTCTTGGCTGGTCGCGACTCAATCCAAGGGTGATATATCCGGGAAGGATGTAGTATGTTAATTTTCGTCGCAACTTTGAAACATCCGTGAGGTTGCGGTGACGGCTGCGCTAACTCGTTACCCTCTTTTGGGGGCCGCATGACGTTTCGGGTGCTTGAGGAGTCCCCCCAGCGGACCGTCTCCTCGATTGAGCGGCACGCTCTTGCAAGATCTTAGCGTTAAAATGGAAACAGGGACTAAATGAGTCGTCTCATAAATCTACCGGAGCCTTGCCTGTCTCTCACGGCCAAATCACGAATTTGAGGATACCGCCGCCGCCACCATGGCGTGTTGGGTCGATTTAGTTTCTTAGAAGTTAAACGATAATTGCTATTGACTATCTAGGAAGTCTGCTCAAGTAACTGGGTAAAGTAAATTCTAGTATGTTGCTCTAATAGACGGTTCCGTAATTCCACTGTTGGGGCCAATATCCAGATTTCTTCCTCGAGTGGCTGACTAAAGCGACTATATGGCTGCTATATTCCCATCCTCGCACTTGGCTTTCGTTCCACCCCTCTGGTGGTTCAACTTCCACTCTCAATAGAGCTTCAACAGCTCGTCTATCCTTGAGATCATAAGCCTTCCGCATTTCGGTATCCGCCACTTGTTCCCAGTCTCCGATGAACCTTTTCAAAACTCCCAAGCATTTCACCGCCCCACCGTTTGCTGCGGCGCAAACAACTGCATTTTTATCTTCACCTTCCAGAACAACCTTATTTTCTAGAATCCACTCCAGATGCTGCGGTCGCTCTTTACTCGCCGCATCGAAAACTGCTTTCAGGATCTTGCGCCTAGTCTTGTTTCCCTCCATTTCGTCGTCTATTTTTAAGCCTTTTTCGAAATATAGTTGAACCATATCCAGCCCGGCGTACCTCATAGCCCATTTGAACGACATGACCAAATCCTCTTGGGTCACGAAATCCTTCAGATCCATCAAAAACCTGACAACCTCCACATTACCACTTTGCGTAGCTTGGCACAACGGCCTGCCATATCTCAATCCTTTCCCTTTTGATCCACGTCTTGGCTTCAAGTCCGCTCCGCGCACACACCACAGTGCGACACTGTAATGCCCATGCGTGCAGGCGGCCAAGAAGACCCAATCCAGCTCCTGACGGACATCTTCGTAAACGTCGAAATCGTCACCATCGTGTAATAATGTATGAACCATTTCCAATGCTCCTGCACCCGCTGCCCACCGCGGACAATCTCCAAAGCTCAAAATCCTCTCGCACTTCTCACGGGTCTTGCTTTCCTCAAACAACTTGATTATGATGGTCTGCCTCCCGAAGATTGACGTGTACCGTAAAAATTCCTCTCGTCTAGTTCCACCGTATCCACATATAGTACTGTTTTCGTATGCCCATATCGCCAATTCCTCTGTTGCGAATCTCACCGCCATGATTGGGATAGGTCCAAATATCGGACTGATGTAATCTATCCGCCACGGCTTCTTTTTATCTCCAGCAGGCCGCTCTTTGATTCTTTCGCACACCCGCTTGAAATTGTCAAGCTCGTAGAAGACAGTATAATACATGGCAAGAAACCAATCTAGAACCTCGTCGTTGAATTCGATGACCTCCAGTTCTTGTATCCCAGTTTTTATTGCTGATTGTCTGGGGTCGTAGTCTCCCCTTAATCTTGCGAAAAGGCTAGAAGCTGGAGTTTCCATTAAGGTAGTCCAGCAGAGACATTTGTGTATCTTTGCTATGTCCAATGCTGGCTCGTGCGCGAGAAGCTTCTGGGAGATGGTACGAATGGTTGAAACGATAGGCGGCGAACGAGCTACGGAATCGATTACGCGCCTATGGAGTGCAGTGTAAGATAGCTCGTCGCTTATAGTCATGCTATCGGAATCTTTATGATATCTCCGCGGGGTGTCGAGGACTTCGTCGAGAGTTATCGTATCAAAAAGTTCTATTCAATTATGCATGTGAGTCCTCGATAATATATCAAGCTGCGTTGTGTTGCGTTGGCGGACTCACTATTTACAAGTCGGATTTCGAGAGAAGCGTAGAACCCGGTCGTGAGAACGACATGGTTGATGATGTTGCGAAGGATCTCAACAGGTAGGCTAAGAAGACCGATGGGATGTTCGAAGATGGTTAGAGACTCCAGCTCTTCCGTTGGGATGGTTTTGTCCATAGTAGCGATGGGGCCGAGCCTTTGAAGTCCGTATCGATTCGCATGTTTGCTTTGGTCTATTTATGCGAGGTTCTTCAACCAACACCGCGTCAGTTACAGAAGGCAGCGACATAGCCAGTCGTCAGCACCGGAAGGCCGCGAGATAGACCACGAAATTACGACTTCACTATGGTTTCTCACGTGAAAAGGGGTATCTGATTCTATTTCTATTCCTGTTCGCCTTTTTGCAAAGGTCAAAATTAAAATTACTTGGCGCGACACGCAATTCTATTCATGAGTCATATGGTCCTCATAGCCAGCCTTCACGCCCTTCTTCCTCTGTCGCTCCTCAAACCTCTCTCTCGCTGCCACGATCCTATCTACGATCGTGCCAGCGTTTACATGCGAGAATTTGTGCTCGCTAACTTGTATAAATAAGCCCATCTCTCTTGCATCAGCGTACGGGTCGCCTTCGGATGGCATGAATGCCGTGGGGCCGTGGTATACAGCCTGGACCTTCGCGCCAATGCCGCCAGATATCGTGTTCAAGAATTCCTTGGTAGGCTCGAACGGCGCGTCCAAAATTACAGCACTGACATAACGGCATTGTAAAACGCACAATGACCGCTCAAGCGCATTCATAATGGGGTAGTTCAGCCCCTTCTGCTTGTTTATGGTGTAGTCATCGTGAATTCCAGCTACAACGTATGGTGGTGGTAGCGATGGGTTCTTCTCCTTCTCAGCCTCGACAACCAGTCTCAAAAACTCAATCTGACCAGAAGAAAAGAGATCGAATCCACCGTCGACGTAGATTATTCGCTGTTCGGGGGTGGCATCGATACCGGCGACGAGTTTCTGAACGGAGTTTTTGGATGGAGAATATGTCCACACGTTACTGCCAGGTGCTAGACCAGTGCTATCAGTGGCGTACATTTCGAACCGACGCATAGTGTCCTCATCTTGCTTCAACACGGCACTGAGGTTCTTTATATGATGCTGTTTCGTACACAGCAGCATTCGACCAACGAGGTCCGTCGTTGAGATTCCTGGCGTGCGTTTTACAATCTTAAAACGATCTTCAGCCTTGACAAGCCGATAGCAGTCGTTACCATCCGCGTCCGTGGTAACATCATCGCCGTGAACGACATATTTACAGCCAAAGTGATTCAACCAGGGAATTTGTGTGACGTATGGCGCGTAAGGGACAGAGAGATCTGACCACTTGCAAGCATCGACAGCAGAAACCCTACGGGGTGTAAATATCAGCGTGAGTTCATTACTGCCAATTGAGATATATCGTGAGAAAGTGTACCGTTCTTGGAGGTTCATGACCGTGGGCCCCTTGTTTGCTGTGATTTCCTCATCGGAGTGGATTCCGACAGCAAGAAATTTCCCAAGCTGCTTCGCTTGGAGCATAGCTCCTGCATGGCCTGTTCAACGAATATTAGCTTAAATGGTAGCTCCTGTGGAGAACAACTGCTTACCGTGGTGGCTGAAATCGAAGCAACCATCGACCCAGATACGATCTTCGGATAACGGAACAGCCGGGGTGTCTGGTAGCGGTGTTTCAGGTTGATCTGACATGGTTGTAATTGAAGGCTGTTCTTTGAAGTTTTTGAGGAGCTCAAATTCGTGGAAGAAATGGTTGGGAGTATTTCGAGCTGCTTAAAAGATGCCCCTTGCAGCTAGGAAAAATACCACCGCAACACATAACCAAAGTGCTCGGTTTTGGATAGAGTCTTAACTGGTTGAAGCTGGACCTCAAGTACTAACGAAATAATTGTCTATGCTAGAAAAACATAGGTTTTAAAGCTGCTTAGACAACATGTTTTTTCTTCTAGTTATCTTTCCAACATAGTTATAGGCGCATCTGAAGGCTACAGTATCACAATTGCAACCAGCCAACTGAGGCCAAGCTTGGATCAAAACTATTCGAGGTTGGTATTGAGATGATCACATCAAAACGACATGATATAATTAGATTTCTTTAAGTCTTTAGACATGAAAGGGAGGGTAGACTACAGGCACAGCCATATAATAAAAAGCCCATAAACCACGCATCGGCATACAATCAAAATATAGCATATGCCTGGGCAAAGAGAAAATGAGAAAGAAAAATTAAAGAAAAAAAGCCGCTGATACCATGGTACCAAGTCATCCCAATCTCTACATAAGAACATCGTTCAAGTAAGCCACCATAAGTAGTAAAACTAAAAAATCAACACTCTCAAATTTAAGAGACAGTCGTAAACCACGAGTCAACAGTAACGGTCGTAGCTTGAGTCTTAACAACCGTAGCCATCGATGTGATTACGACAACACCTCCATTCTTCGTAACAGTCTCGGTAACGGTGCTGCCTTCATCTACCGTCGCAGTGCTAGTAACCGTAGGCGCGGTAGTGGTATCGGCGACGGTGACGGTAGTAGCGGCGTTGAGGAGACTGGAGGGAAGTATGCAGGAACACCAAGAGGATATCTGAGATTTTGGTAATCCGAATGAGTTGAGGGCGTTAGCTGGCATAGCTGTCGCGCGAGCAACAATATTATCCTTCTTGATCATTTGCATGGGTTTGAAGAGGAGTATTGTCTCCGTTGCTGTTACGTGGGTGGTGACTGTTGTGACACCGGTTTTGACAGAGGTGACCGCATCGACAGCTTCGGTTGTAGTGACTGTCAAGACAGAGGTGACAGTCCTTGTCACGGTTCTATTCACGTTAAATTATTTTAGTCTACATTTATTCGCAAATGGAGTTTATGATGCTAGAGTGAATACTTACGCTGTCGGTGTCACAGTAGCCGCATAGACGGTCTTTGTAGCACCTCCCGCAGTTCCACTCGTTCCTCCCAACCAGCTAATACAGTAACTCTTACTGTTTACATTTCGCGAGTGCAAGAAGAATACAAGGGTAGGGTTCCAGCAGATAGCACGTTTGTCGAGGTCGGCAACATTCTTAAAAGGAAGGGCAGTGACGATGGATACCAAAGTAACGAGAGTGAAGAAAAGAGAAGCGGCTTTGGAAAACATCTTGTGCTGTCGGGTATATAATATTCAAGTAAAAAAACCACTTTTTTGTAAGAAGAATAAATATGCGTATGAAGGAATGTGGTTGCCAATGCAAAAGGCTGATTCTAGTATAGACAAGTAAAGTTATACCAGGCCAGGCTAGCTGGAGGATATTTTTTATAAAAATAAAAAAAAATTGAACGAGAAGGAATATCCTTAGGGAATGAGGTGATGCCACGAGGGTTGGTTATCAAAGGCATACCGGAAATCGATTTCCTTTATAACCATGGACATGGTTCATACCAGAGGACTCGGACAGCGACCGAAGATCACATCGATTTCTGTGATATAGCCATATCAAGCTGTCACCCGAAAAAAAAGGGAGCCTCAGGAGACGAGGTGAAAAAAATGTTTCCTTGCGCACGGTCATTGAAAAACATGAGGTTGATGTTCCGCTGGCACTTGCAATGTCCTGTTGTGGGGTTTTGCAGGAGGCCCAGGCGCTGGAATATTGAAATATCCGCCAGTGCGCAAATTCAGGGCTTTCGGCAAGGATTGGCTCTTCAGACGACGAAAGCGACTGGACGACTCGTTCGTCTCCTGAAGAACTTGACTTTAACCACGCGAGATTCCTCTCAACCCCTTATCGAATGAAGGGTGCACTCTGGGAGTTCCGAACCGCGAAACTGGTTCACCGGATTTCGACATAGACGAGAGAGAAAGCCAATGAACATTCGTCATTTGTCTGAAAACTTTCGACGGATAAGACCTTTGTGCTCGCCAACCTTGATAATTTGTCCTGCTGCCTTTCGAAATTTCATTAACGTAATATGCCCATGAGTTTGGAGATATCTCCACTGTGGGCTGTGTTTGAAGTAGTATGTGGGCTATCAACCTAGTTAACTGGAGTAAAGCACAATAGCAAAATAATTGGAGACCAGTGCACATATGAGCTGAAGGAGTGAGTTCGAGTAAACTCCCCGCAGCGATATATTGTGGCACCGAATATATTAATCTAGAGGAGTTAGATTCAACACGGCTTAGTTGCCGTAAGCTCAGCTCGCCAGTAATCGAAATAATCTTGAGTATTGGTTATCTCCTTTGTTATTATTAAGAGATAAAAGAGAATATTACTACAGTATATTAATTGTGAAGAGAACGAGCCCTTTTTCATTATTTCCACGCCCTCCCTTTTGGGCTCAATTGTTTGTATGGGAAACAAGGTTGTTTACGCCCCAAAACTCCTTTTAAAAAAAAATTTTTTTGACAAGAAAAAAAGAATTATCACCAGTTGACCATTCAGAAGCCCTCAAATCAGCCAAATCTTGCCGCTAAACTATATCTGGGGGGCGTGGAATTCATGAAATAACCTGTAGCATGTCCACGGACACAAGAATCCCCGTGAATCTCGTGGGATACGGAAGCACGGCCGCACGGAAGGCAATTATTTCATGATCTTGAGGTCTGGATTGAGGGCTTGGATCGAGGGTTCAGCTTTTGCACGCTGCAGCAGGGATTATTTGGAAGCCAACGTCCCGCTGTTCTTCAACTCAGTGGAGCCGTATCAGCCACCGTCACCAACCCCACACCGTATCACAACGAATAGGATTGCACGGCAAAGAAACGACCCTCATTGAAATTTCGAAAGTCGAACTCGGGCTACTTGTGAGCTTCCGGAGTATTGTTTTAAAAGCATTAATATCGCATTATATTTTGTCATCGTAATTCTGGTGTTATGAAATATATTAATTATAATTGATCTATATACGAAGGCTTGGGCCAAAAGTTACCATACATCTCTTGGCATTCTTGGCAAATAGACGTCTTTCTCGGGGAACCACCGGCAACTCACCTGAATACCACACCAAAAACCTCCAAACGTTATTTCACCACTAAATAATTTTTAAACCCAAAACAAAAACAATACAACTATTATATTATATATTGGGGATAATTTACCAATTTCTTTTAGCGGAAATCGTTGATATTTCGGTAAGTTAGTTTTGGCTCTGCTCCGGGGAGCCTCTGGGAAAAGCCTCTCAACTGATGCCAAGAGATGTATGGTAACTTTTGGCCCAAGCCTTCGTACTAGTTCCGCGATTTAGCTACAAATTCACAGGGCCTCTCAGCTCAGCTGGCTTGATACCTCCTCCGTGACGAAACAGAATGCAAAAAACTCCACCATCTGTGAACGCCGCTCAAACAAAGGAAAAATAACAGGACACCCAAAATGTGAGCAAGCAATCGGCACGCCAGCATATGCTAAACCCAACTGTACTAGGAAGCGAACAGAAAATAGCCCTTCTTTCTCCGTTTCAGAGAAAGAAAGAAAAAAAAAAAAAGGGAGGAACGAAGGCGGTTAAAGTAAATGAGAGCAACTCTTCGGTCGTGCTGTTTCTAGTCTTCGATCAGAAGTGACTTTAGTCACTCCTCAGGATATCCTGTATCTTCTTGACCTGAGCATCCGTCAGCGGCGGGATCTTGACTTTCAAGGTGACAAACATATCCCCCTTCCCTCCAGTTTTGCTATTCGGCATTCCCTCCCCTTTCTTTATCACAACCTGTCCCGGTTGGATGCCCTTATTCAACTTTACGGGTATCTTCCTGCCATCCAGATGTTCTATTGTCCGGTTGAGTCCACCCAACACTTCATCCAAGCGGACATCGAGGTCGACTTTAAGGTTGTCACCATCCCTCGTGAATTTTGGATGTTTCGCTTCTTGTATTACAACCTCGACGGTTTGTTTGGTTCCCTCGGGCGTCAGCAGTACACTGTTGTGTTTTATCTTGGTACCTGCTTTGTAACCGGGTTTTATGACGTTGGACAGGATAAGAGGTTCCGCGCCATTTGGTTGGGTGAACTTGAGTTTCTTGGTAGTGCCTTTGTAGAGGTCTTCCAGAGTACAAGTCAAATTGTGAGTGTACACGGGCGCGGGCGAGGCTGAGGCGTTCTGTGTAGGCATCGTATGGCTTCTAGGTATACCGCCAAATCTGCCGGGCATCCCACCTGGCATTCCATGCATGCCAGCAAACATATCGTCATCCATACCCCCCATGTGCATATCGGAATCGAAACCACCACCTCTCGCGCCAAAGGGACTGGTACCGCCGAAAAACTTTGAAAATATGTCGTCCGCAGAGGATGGGTTGAAACCTCCACTGAAACTACTTCTAACACCACCACCGCCTCCAGGACCTGTCGAGAAACTAAAAGATTCGAATGGCATTCCACCGAAACCGCTCATGTTCGGCATCCCTCCTGGTCCGCCTGGTCCTCCCGCTCCTGGTGGTGGCATGCCGCCATTTTTAAGACCTTCTTCGCCAACTTGGTCAAATATGGCCCGCTTTTGAGTGTCGGATAGAACTTCGTAGGCTTCGCCAATTTCTTTAAATTTTCGTTCGGCGCCTTCATTGTTGTCGCGATTTCGGTCGGGATGCCTGCAGAGAAGTAAACGTTAGCAAGCAATTCAACTTTCCAGATAAATAGGGAATAACATGGGGGCTTACCATTTCATCGCCAGTTTCTTGTAGGCCTTTTTGATGTCATCCTCTGTGGCTGTCCGAGGGACGCCTAGGATGCTGTAATAGTCTTTCCCCATGATGATGGAGAATGTGTTATAGAAGAAGGTAGGCGAGTAAGATCGGAATTCGTTACGATTCGTTACGCTCTCTTTGCTGTCGATGATATGGACGTAGGCTGTTATTTATAACTCCCGCGGGAAAGAATTATTGGGAGAATTTAACCAATTGTTGGCATGAGATTGGTGTAATTTTGCGTGAGGTTGATGACTCGATGTGATCAAGCACTCTGGGTACCTGCGTTGAGATTTATATCCGCATGTAGGACAACGTGAGTCTGCAACTGATATAGGCTACTGTTGAGAAGTGATGATGAACGAAAGAGACGAAAACGGAGAAGGTAAAGAAGGTGGTGAATAAAAGTGCAAAACAGAAGTCTCAGGTCTTCGACGATGCCGATGGAAGCTTCGGGAACCTTCCTTGCTGCAACGACGACCGCAACACATCGCTCAAGAAGCCTGTGACGTCAAACACCTATAAAAGTCGGACTCACCGGCTTTTGACTGCGAGAACAGACCAGCTCCCACCAGATCATGCCACCGGAGGCAGGGAACTCCGATGAGCTTGATGACAGTAGTAATCAAGTCCCTTGTCCGAACCTTCGTACAGCAACAAGTTTTCCACATCCTCTCGCATCTTCTGAATTTAATTTGATTATGATGTATCTTATCTTATCTTATCGGACTGCACCCGAATTAACTTGTCAACGCAATGCAAAAAAACATGCAGGGTTTTGACAGGCACATATGAATACCTACAGAGAGGTTCACCATGAGAGTGTATCGGGCTGGATAGACTGCAATGGGATTTACTGTCGCGAATAAATGTTTAGACTACTTAGTGAAATTAATTGCATCAAGACCAGATACTTAAAGTATATATCGACATCAAGAGTCTCTTAGATATCCGTACGTACTTAAAGCCACCTGCCGCTGCAGTACCTAAGGTAACTCTTGACAGCTAGTACCCGGCTGCAGCTAACACCCTGGTATAATCTTGCTCTTGCCTACGCAGGGTGGTATATGATGGACCCATCGTAAATTTCGCGCGATCATAACAGTTTGAGCGAATCGACACTTTCGCAAACCCTTAAAATTGAAATTGTAATCCGGAGCTTTCAGGGGAACCTTTAACCTTCAGTTAACCCCAGATTTTTCGCCAACCAAATGATACACTAGTTCTCTAGTTGTTTTAGTTGGTGAATATTCCCAGCCTTGTGACACGAGCCATGTGCGACTATAACTATAGTTCGCCGCCTACCGTCCCAAAACTCTCGCAACTTCCCTTAAAGTATCTTTATATGCCCATCACGGCCATGGCATCTTGCCGATACAGCGTTTCGAACATGGACCCGGGAAAAGCTGACTTCTATTTAAGTGGCGGTGATAGGCATTTCTTACACTTAGATACACTTTGTCTTTCGAAGTTCTCTGTAATTATCATGCTACCTAGGTACCTACGTCGCAACCCCCTATGTACATTTTTGCCATCTAGACTGGTAAGCAATCGACTTGAGTTTCGGATAGAATTTTTGAATATTAATTTAAGTAGGAGATAAATTTTCCACGGATTTCACGAATTCTAAATTCAGAAAAAAATGCAGTATTCTATACACAGTGCTCTAGCATTGCCTTCCATCATTATTTGTATCAATTGCGCAAGCATATCAGAATGGAACAGTCGGAATATAAACTTTATACGTCCTCTGACATCTTCCATAAATTTATCACTCAAATGCTAAACCTTCAATATTAGACCTTGACGGATCGCTTCGCCAGACCAGATGATAGCAAAGATGCGTATACAGATCTAAGTAGCTATTACGGCGGTACCTGGAAGGGCATGCAGAACAAACTACCGTATATCAAGGAGCTCGGATTCGATGCCATTTGGATATTTCCAATTGTTGAGAGTACGACTTACATAGAATTAACGCACATTTTATGCTTGTACTGATGGTCTTGATTATCATAGATACTACTGATGGTGGTTATCATGGGTATTGGTGTGTTTCAATCCCGTTATGATTCTCATACCTCGTCGGGCATATCAACCTACGAAACCTTTGATCAAATCATAGGGCAAAAGATATCTACAAAGTCAACAAAAATCACGGCACCTCCCAAGATCTAAAAGACCTCGTAACCGCAGCTCACAACTTCAACATATACGTCGTGGTCGACGTGGTAGTAAACCACATGAGCCAAGGTGACATCTCAATATTCACCCCATTCTCCAACGACACATTCTACCTTCCGTGCTATCTAATCAAGGATTATTCCGACCAAGCTCAAGTCGCGACATGCCGTCTCGCGGGCGATCTCCCCGACATCAAAACTGACGATCCGACGGTTCGAAAAATATTCAACGACTGGGTTTCCGGCTTGGTTCACACTTATGGATTCGATGAGTTGAGGATTGATGCCGCACGGCACGTCGAGAAGGGTTTTATCAAGGTTTTTTGGAAGCCGTTGGGAATCCATATGCTATGGTGAAGTTTTTCAGGGTGATTCGAAGTATGTTGCTGGATATCAGGATGCGATACCCGGGGTGTTCAACTATCCGTTATATTATAGCTTGATTCGATGGTAAGACCTTATAAGAAAAATCCTCACTATATAACCAACCTATTGAAAAGTCAATAAAAATAGATTATTTGTAGGCATGCTAACAAGATATTTTAATTAGAATGCTCAAGTTACGCCCAATCAACTACTTTCCAAGACCTGGTAAACACGCATGATACCATATCCCGAGATTTCAAAGATCTGCAGTTGTTGGGTACATTCATTGACAACCACGACGTTCCACGCTTCATGTCGCAAAAATCAGACACTTTACTCAAAAACGCCTTAAAATACGTCATATTGGCAAGGGGCCTCCCGATTATTTATTACGGTACTGAATACGGATATAAGGGTAACGGTGATCCGGAGAATAGAGAGGATCTTTGGCGAATGGGGTACGATACCTCTGGTGATATTTGGAAGTTTATGAAAACTTTGAATGCGGTCAAGGTTCAAGCCGGGGGATTGGGAGCAGATGACCACGTTAATTCGATGTTTGATAATGGCGTGTATGTTTGTGGAAGAGAGGGTGAGAAGGTTGTAGTATTGACCCGGAATCAAGGGAATACTGGGAATGAGGAAAGGGACTATTGTTTTGTAGTTAAGGGGATGGAGAAGAGGCAGTATAAGAGAGCACTTATGAGTCGGATATATGCGAGTGGGGAGGATAGAAGAATATGCGTGAGTATGGAAAGTGGTATGCCCAATTTGATAGTTGCGTTATGACCATTTATATAAACGCTACGGTAAGGTAAATCTGCAAGATCAGCTGTCTCATATTTCAATTTCAAGTTATGTGCCATTGAAATAAAGCCATTACAACAAGTAAGATGCCAACTAAAATATCCAAAGAAAGAGAAACTCCAGGAGCAAAACACCAGTATCCCATCATGACAGTAACTGCGCATAGCCAATCGCTTCCAATATTTTCAAACATTGAACATAGAACCCCGGTATAAATCAAAAGCAATGCATTGAGCCGCAAGAGCAAAAAATCGTAAAATTTAAAGTAGAGTCCGCTTCTTTTTAACCCTTTCAATGATATTCCTTTCCTCCTAGATTACCTGGAGGTGGAGGTGGTATATAGGGTTGCTCTGATATTGGCATTTCGGCTCTGCTAATAGGATCACCCTGTACCTCGTGCGACGGTGTTGGAACGACTTCCTGTACTCCAACGTTCAGATACGCAGCATTTGAGCTTTCACCGGTTTTGATCTCTTTCTCGTCGTATGGAGCGACTGGAGGGGATACAGGAGCTGGTGTCGGAGCGTATAATGACTCTTGGGGAGGGGAAGGATAATATCCCTGAGGTTGTGATGAAACCGGAGAGTAATACTGCTGTGGTGGTGGCGAGACTGGAGGATAGTATTGTTGAGGTGGTGGAACATGCCGGTAGTATTGTTGAGGTGGTGAGACAGGTGGATAGTATTGCTGAGACGGTGAAGTCTCAGGGTAAAAGACGACCTGTTGCTGTTGATTTGGCGCCATAGGTGGTAGGGGCATGGCCTCCGCGTCCGTCGATACTTCCTTATTCTTTTTCTTGCGTCCCAGTAGACCTCCAATACCAGCCACAAATCCAGCAGCGCCAGCAGCCAAAGATGTTCCGACTGTCTGCCCAACTGTCAGACCGCCTCCCGTGGTTCCGCTTGCGGTAGCAAGTCCACCAGCTGATGCCGCACCTGGTGTGAAGCCTGCTCCACCGGCTGAAGCGAGACCTGGGGCCATACCGGCACCACCTGCGCCTGTACCTACAGCACCCGGGGCGGCAGAAGCGAAACCGGCACCGGCTGTAGCGCCAGGAGCTTGGGTCATGGCTGTTTCAGCACCGGGAACATATACTGGTGGTGGTGCGGGAGGAGCCATAGCCGTTGCAGCGCCTGCCGCAGAGGTAGGGTCGACAGGAGGTGGAACGGCGCCGCTGGATAGAGCACTGGTCGCACCACCGTCTCCTGGAGGAGCCACTGCCGAGAGTCCTTGTGTGGCTTGCGCAGCTCCGTGAGCAGCATGGACAGCATGGGTCGCACCATGGGTCGCTGCTGCAGCCGCTTTACCCTCGATACCAGTAGGGACATACATTGCACCAGCGGCACCAGCGGCACCAGATCCTCCTCCTGCTCCACCTCCCGCTCCTCCAGATGCACCAATACCAACCGCTGCTGCTGCTTTAGCTCCAAGAGCGGTTTTGGTTACTGCTAGGAACCCGAGCGTCCCCAGGGCGGCGACGGCGGCGACGGTTCCAACGACACCACCAGCAATCGGGCCAGCTTTGCTCTTAGATGGTCCTGAGAATCTACACTGTGCATTGCACCCAGATCCTCCATCACACTCTTCACCAGGGTCGATTCGGCCATTACCACATCCAACAGGACTGACTTCGCCTCTAACAATAATGTATGGAATACCGTTGGTGCCGTCGCTGAATTTCCTCGAACCGTCACCAGGAACATTTTGTGCGATAGCGAGGGGCACGAAGCTTTGAGACCCAGTGGATGGATAATTAACAAAGGCTTCATGAACGGAACACGACCAGTTACTTAGCGATTGGTCGGTAATTCCGTTGAGCACTTGGTTTCGAGCCACAATATGCACATCGTCATAACATTCATTTGAAGAGTCAGTATTGAGGTCGCCTCGAACTGAAAAGTTGCCGAAAAAGTCAAGAACGGGAACAGTAGTTTCGTTGAGGCCGCCGTAGTATTTAGAGAGCGAGAAATAAAGACCAGTGCCTTTGCCGGTAGCAGCGAAGGCGATACCATTAGACATGAGATCCTGGGAATTTCCATAATGGTTGGAAGTATCGGTGCCTGCAAATCATACATATTCGGTTAATATTATGAGGAGACCCACAAAATCGCCTGGGTTTTGAACAAGGGGTTTTTCATACCAATGATAATAACATTACCCTCAACCGCGGCGCCCCATGTTTGTCTGTTGGGCATGAGCTCGTCAAGATAGGATGGATCGATCTCGATTGGGTCGCCAATAATAATTGCCTTGTATTTCTTGAAATCGTTGACCGACATGGACTGCCACACCGCGTCGCTCACCATATTGTAGGTCCATGTGTAATTGTAGAGAGACGAAGATGCGACAGTGTCCTCCCACCCAGCATAGTCCGCATGAAAGAGGAGGTCTTCGACGGCGGCAACAAGGCCGCCAAGAAAGAGAAGAGACCCGAGTCTCATATTGTCGTATCGGTGTTTCGATCAAGTCGAAATATCAAAATCCTCGCCGATATCGAAAATAAATTGAACAGCCAAAGGCTGTTTGGAACAAGGATCGAAATTCGCACTTGAGTAAAGATGTAAATAATGGCCTGAGAATTCAAAAACGATCAAGAATCTATTTCAGCGGTGCGGAGAGGCTACAATTTAAGTGTTCCGACGCCCAACTGGATATTTCCGCCTCTGTAGGGGGCCCCACCCTTAAAATCCTTTGTTCTTGTCGCGGGATCACAGTTGCCTTCTCGGACCGGGGACTCGTCTGTTCCCTTTTTTTTTTATTCATTTCGAGCTCTTAGCCTTTGAAATTCTTTGCAGACAACAGATGAAAGAGAAATCGAACTACGTCCTTGCAAATTTCGTCGCTCTTTTGCCTGGGCCTTGGGCTACTTGGCCCATGCGGCTGTAGGCTGCCTGCTTGCTATCATTGGTCGCAAAAAGAACGCCCAGTTGGAAGAACCTGAAAACTGGTGGCAGGGTTGGGTCCCGTGATAAGTTTGGGTCTCTGGTTGCACAAATTGAAGAGATGTTCAGTTGGGACATTTCGGTAGCTTGTCGACTTCACGTCGAGATGTAAACAACAGACTCATCGAAATCAACGGGAAACGATAAATTTGAGTCAAAGGTATTACAAATAATCAACGCGCTGTTGACTACATCACCGTGTTTTTGACTCCAAGCGGGTGAAAATAGAAACTATTGAAAGCAAGAATTCCTGCGCTGCGACGTTCGGGATGTAGGGCCTCAGCTCTTTCGTCTGTACTACCAAGAATAGGCGAACATTCGACACGCTGGTGTAAGGAGCGAAAATATCAATTTTTGGCTCGTGAGCACAGGAATCGATCCTGCTAGTGTTCTGGTCTTTGGGACTGATCCTGTTGACGTGGACATTCCACTCAATCCCACCTACGAAGTAGAAAGAGTCTTAGTTACTAAAATCCCAGGGCCTAATGTAGGTACCGAACAGCCTGCGCCGAGTTACTGGTTGGGCGTAGATGTACATTTTGCAGCGACATGGATGTGCGGATGCATCTCGACGCCCGCATGCACCAACAGCTGCTGCTAATTCAAATTTTTTGCAGCGGTGCTTGGCCCTTCATTTCCGCTGCAATCAATTCCGAACAAATCAAGCTTTTCCAACGATCTAATCCTGATCCAAGCAGGGATGCTCTCGTTATTCTTGGCGCACCGAGCACACACTGATGCTAAACTTATCGAGAGTGTTTGTTCGACTGGCCGGTAAGTCCCGCAGAAGCAGAGGCTCTGGGTATCTCGGTTTTTTTGAATCATTCTTGTCGGTGACACTTGTTGGCCAGATAACTCCTTATCGTGGAGGTTTTCAGCCCCCTTAGCTTGGTTCATGACCGATGGAGCGGGGATATTTACCAAGTTTGCCACCCCTTGCCGTTAGAGCCTCAACGCTATTCGCCTCCTGCCTTCTTGGAACGAGACCACCTCAGCTCAGCCCCTCCGACAACGCAAGCTGAAGCGGTACTTAGAGCTTGGGTTCTTGTGATGCTACAAGAAATTAGTCTACTGAAATGTCGCCAATCCTCTTGGCCGAAGGAATTTTTCTTGGTTGTATCCCTTGGAAATATTAGGAATATACATTGGCGCGAAGAGGAAACGGTGCATCCCAAGCCTACGCATCCAATGGACGAGCAAATGGTTCTTTGCCTTTGTCCGAATCAGATAGGTTGCTTTCGGTCCCCGAAACATCGCGAAGTGAGATCTTCAGCCAGTCGAAATTCAGAGATAGTTCACTCCACGTTGGTGGCTACGAGGCTAACTTGTTGGAAATGGGCCGGCGTTTAGTTTTAGGTAGTCTGGGTCTAGGTTGGTCTCGGGTAGGTGGACTTACGCGAATTATTCATCCTACCGTGATGAGCACGCGCAAACGTATAAAATAATGAACTTTGGTATATTTTGAGAGCTTGAATATATTCTTTCTATCATATATGCATTCAACTACTTGAATATTTGAGTAAATAAACATGAGAGTCTGTTTACCAAAACTGAAACATATTATTTACTGAAATCCCGAAACAGGTCTATCAACGTATGGCTCCTCGAGATATTTCTCCTCCTCTGCCGTCAGTTCTTTTCCATTCGCATCCAAAGCCTCATCCAATCTCGCAATGTTGCTGAACCCGATAATAGGAGATGAAACCCTCTTGTTAATCCAAGCCAAGGCGACATGGCTCATCTTCCAACCTCGCTTCTCTGCTATTTCTTGAACTCTCCTGATGGTTTCTTTATCTGAATCTTCCTTTCCGATCTGGAACAAGGGATGAGCCGCAAACTTCACTTCAGTGGATGATCTAGTTGTCTTTCCGAAATCTTCAGGTAGGCGTGCGAGATGACCGCGGGCGAGTGGCGCCCATGGAATCAAACCGACGCCGGTATCGTTGCAAAATCGATTCTATGACGTATCACTGAGTTAACCGGCGTCTATGGTGGTATGCGAAATCATGATTATATTAACTTACCATCTCCCTCTCTTCTTCTCTATAAATCAAATTGTACTGGTTCTGCATGCTGACAAACTTGGTCCACCCATTCTTCTCTGCTACAAACTGCATTCTGGCAAACTGAGTCGCCCACATGCTGCTGGCCCCGATGTACCTGACCTTACCACTCTGCACCAAATCATGCAAAGCCTTCATGGTCTCCTCGATGGGGATACTGTAGTCGAATCGGTGGATTTGCAAAAGATCAATGTAGTCGGTACCCAATCTCTCCAGGGAAGCATCGACCTGCTTGAAAATAGCACCCCTTGAGAGACCGCCTTGGCCGACATAGTCCTTGTGTTTCTTTAGGAGGTCGCCCATCATCCAAGTGAGACCTTCTTGTTGCTCGAGTACGTGACCATAACATTTCGTCAAAATTACGACTTTGTGTCTTGGGATCTCGTACTTCTTAATGGCTTTTCCGATAATGATCTCGGAATATCCGTTCGAGTAGCCGTTGGCGGTATCCCAAGTGTTGAGGCCTTTGTCGTAGGCAGCCTTTAACAGTGGGATAGCTTCATCTTCTTCGATAACCCAGTCTTGCCATTGCTTTGTTCCCATGGACATAGCGCCCAGGATTGGGACGCTGACGTACAGGCCCGATTGTCCAACTTGGCTGTAGGTAGCTTTGGTGGCATCAAGGCCTTCTTGGACGTACTTTGGAACACCTGCCATTGTGACAATATTAAGAAGAGATTCCAATCAACTCTTCAGAGAAAAGATCTTTAAATTAAGGTGACGGAGCAGATTGCTGAATTGCGCTTCAATGGTTTAAGTATCGATAATTGAGCTTTTGGTTTATTATACTTTGGAATGATGGAATTCGAATTTCGAATGGATTCAAAGTATTTGGGATTTCAACTTCGTGCCCTCAATGGTTTATTTATACTTCTTTCTCTAGTCGATTTCTGCCATCGGCTGAGCCACGTCATGTAGGAAACGTAATGTCAAGAAACCCAAATCCTAAAAGCTTCAGTATACCGAGTTTCCCAAAACCATTGCTATAGCACGTTAATTTTGCGATGTGTTGCAATTCGCGAAGTTAGCATCGGAGATCTCTCTAAACCCCGTCTTATAAACCAATTAAACCCCGTGGTCTAACCTAATATCACAAAAGCGGTTAAACCCCGAATCTCGCTACGAATCGCATTGCGCCGGGCTCATATGCATATTGCCATAGTATCCACAGTTGTGCACGGTGGATACAATCGGTTGTACAATTGCATTTGCACAAGCACCATCTGCTGTGAAGCTGTAGTGTAGTTGCTTAGAAATCGTACAAGAGGCGTGCTTGGCGGCTCTATATTGGCTTATATCCTCGAATCCATTGGCTTACACCCCTGCATTCACACCTTAGTCTCCTAATTACTGGCTTACTCCCTGCAAACTCTGAAAGCTCAAGTGCTGTAGCCAACTCAATTCCGACGCGACTACTATAATATTGTAGTCGAAATGTGGAAAGTACCCCACACACCCCGGTTTCGAGGCACCTACCAAAATTCATAGATGGCTTACTCCCATGAAAAGTCTTGGAATGGTTTTCTGGCTAATTCTTTTGTCGGTTGTTCGGCAGATATAAGATTAGTAATTCAAACTTCGTGGCATTTTTATCATTTAGGATCTCTTAAATTGCGAATTCGATATCATGTGGAATGGGAAGGATGCACCATGCGGTTGGCATTGGCGATAGATGTCGGGGAACGGGTTGACTTACGCCGCGCGTCAATTGATCAGTGTTAACATTGATTGCAAAGTTAGCCCGAACCCGACTTACGAGGATCAAAGCTCAATTCTACGAGATTCTATGAAGTAATAATTACCCTCCAAAATTAGGATCAACCCAGGTAAGAAATATGAGGGAGCTGGCTTCCAATTGCAATGTAGCTATATACAAAAAATTTAATTCGACAAGCGTGAGTTCAGATATCTTCAATCGCATCGAAGAATGTCTATACAATTGACGATTGATCAATGCGCCAGGGAGAGGACTATAATATATAACAAAGAATCGAAGCGAAGGGTCTAGGTCCAGAACTTCGTTTAGTTCAAGCGGATGATGCTTTGAGCAAGGACCATTGGAACGCAGACGCCGCTACCACAGTCTTGAACACCAGGTGGGCAGTGGGCCAATGGGTCGGAGGAGTTGTAATCGGTCTTGACGATGCATCTAGTGCCCCTCCAGTCACCGCATAGTTCAGTCTTAGCTGGGATGCAGACACCCTTTGCTCCTTGTGTTTCTGCCTCGCCGACGCAGAGCTCTTTGGCACCGCACTTCAAGCCAGTCTTGTCACCAAAGTACTTAATTTATATTTTGAAAATTTGGGTTAGTAATTTGTGATAATAGTATAGAGTTAGGTGCCATCGAGTACATACGGTGGGTTGAGGAGCAGCGAAGACGCTGATAACAGCGGTGAGGAAAAGGAGGACGTTGGTGAACTGCATTTTGATTGTGTTTAAAGGTTTGATATTGATATCTGAAGAGGATTTGGTCAGATATATATATATATATTGCTGTTCAATTGGCAGAAAAGGAAAGTAATTTATTTGGATTGTGAGCTGATACTGTTGCTTTTGAGCTATGAACCAATGATGATAGAAAGCAATTTCGAAGGGCTAGAAAGCTCATATTTATAATTTTTGAAGAGGCTGGTTTTCTAAGTTGAAGTTCACAATGAGGTCTCAGAGAAAAAGTGTTGACTCTGTGAATGCCAATTGGATCTATGAGACTAAACCCGTAGCTCTAGGCGATACCATCGCCAGTACACTTCGAATATCCAGAGTGATGACGAATCCGAGTAAACCGGCACAGAACTACGTGCAACAACCGAGCCCATTAATTAAGTCGCCTAGGTGTAGCCGCGTGATAGGACTGTCCTACCTTCTAGAAATCTTATGAAGCATGTATCACGACTATTCTTGAATTAAAAAACAAGCGAGTACGAGGCATACCAAGCTCGGGAAGATCGAATCGATGGAAGTCCATATACTCGAACATTTACGTATTCTTTTTTTGGGTTCCCTATTTCATTGTGCAATGCTGAATGCCTCAAGTGAGAGAAACTAAATGGGAAAGTGAAGAAAAAGCAGTTTCATAAGGCGAGTGTCGCATCATAAAAGCCCTTTGCATCGAGCGTTTGGTCTACGAGACAAGTTGAAAATTGTAATTAAGCCGGCCTAACACGCTGAAATTGGCGAGTGCGGGGAGTTGCCGCAAACGTGCAAAACAGAGAGAGAGATCTAGCGATGATGCGCGATTCGCTGCATAACTGAGTGATCTACAATATTTGTGTGATTATATGATTAGAGAGCTCAGCTTGATTAGCGAATTTCAAGTTGCATACGCGTAGGTGGCATTGTACCCCGTTTGTCTATCTCGGTATATATATATATTCAATTTAGAGATAGGGAGGAGTTAGACTGTACGGGTACGTAAGCATCTATAGTCTTTTCCACTATAATTATAAGCGAATTGCAGAATGTAGATTTGATTATCTAGTATTTCACTATTGAAGGGTATCGTATCATATTTGAAGAATATGTATATATATATGTACCATCTGTCAACGCGGAAGCTAGGTATCTCTATTTACAATTCAAATGGTTGCTTCTCTGGTTTACACCGGGCGTCAGGACCCGGAAGCGTTTCGTCCTGAAAGTATGCTTGAACGTGCTTCATAGCACAGGTATTGGAAGTGCCCAATATAGTATGCTATAACCAATCAAGTTAGCGAATCGATTCTGGAATTAACAATAGGGAGTATTGTATAGTAACTTACACCAAGTTCGTCGACATAGACAGTTTGAGCTCCTTTGAAGAGCTTGGCTGCCCTTTCGGCACTCTCGAATGGGGTGACGGGATCGAGGTGGTTCCCGACAAATAAAATGGGAGTTGCCGGAGAACCTCCTATCGGTCCATACCATTCCCACGCAGGACGAACTTGCCACTTCATACAGGTGATCTTAGCCGCCAATCCACTGCTTCCGCCTAATCTGCTTGCTTTATGCCACCTCTCTTCTTCCTGTGGGGTAATTACAGATCCGCTTATATTGCGAGCATCAGAGCATTTGACCTGTTCCAGACCTCCCCAACCGGTTTGGAAAGGTACATGTGCATGCACATCTACAGGAATATGTGAAACATGGTCATGGCTCGCATCTTCTTCTGTTTCTTCTGCGGGTGCTGTCACGTTATCCCATGCGCCAAGAACGTCTGCCAGCGGCCAGTTAGCAGGATTCTCTGGAGCAATCAATTTGTCTACTTTGACCAACCAATCCGGCAATTGCCACCAGTTCTGCGGTGCATAAGAGACATAAAAATCCTGCTATAAAAGTCATTTAAAACTCTCTCCACGATTGACGCGGCGGCGCTTTTAGTAGCCTCATACTCTCGAGCGTTGAGCTTTGTCGTCATGTTGTTGAATCTGTTAATGAGATCACTCGTACTATTCGCTCCTTCAGCAAAAGTACATCGTTTCGGACCAGCGTTAAAACAGAGTGGGAAGAATCGGGAAAAGGCTTCGTCGGCGTATTTAACGCTCTCCGTCTCATCTTCGTTGGAAATCCACTGTTCAGCATCCGCAACGGCGTCTAGAACAAACCTTCCAACGTTTGCAGGGTATAAAGAAGCGAAATATTGACCGAGGATCGTGCCGTAGCTCATACCATAGTAATTGACTTTTATTTCAGCGTCAGCATCCGACTGGCCCTTCTCTCGGGCTAACGCCTTGGCTATTGACAGCATATCGGTCGCTACCACCGGCGTGTTCATATATCTTCCAGCTTGGTTTTCTGGGCTGGCGCAACTAGCGGCGCAATTTTCCACCATCTGCTGTTTCTCTTCCGTAAACTGTGAGGGATCCCGTAGGAGGTACAATCCAAACACCTTGTCGTTCTTTAAAGTAGAGTTTTTAAAGCGAGGAATGTGACTGTTATCTCTCTTCTCAACATCGGAACTAGTATCCGTCAAGTTGCAACTTGCATGTGTCGAATACCCAATCCCACGAGGATCGAAGCCAAGGATATCCCACCCGGGACCGGTTATGTTGGATGCCATTTGTTCAGCCTGGCCTATGTCATATGCAACTTCTGTGCCGAGCGCGCCAGGACCTCCTGGGTTGAAAAGAATGCTGCCTTCACAAGGAACGCCCTTCGCAGCAAGGTACTTCACTATAGGGATAGTGGCTTTAAGTTCATTTCCGGGATTCTTATAGTCTAACGGTACCTTATGAGTTGAAGTACAATTGGTTAGTTGGTATAACAAGGAGAGTAGAGTTGTAAAATTATAAGCGGATTTCTTACAATTAATTTTGCACACTTGACTTTTGAAGCTCTAGCTTTATCGTCTACTTTCTTGCAAGGGTACCATTTGAGATCAGAAGATTCAATTACCTATAATATTATAGTTAGAATTTGGTTTTCGTAAATATTGAAATAGGCACTGGTCTAAAATTTCAAATGGATGCGGATAGCCTGTGGGGACTTACGCCATCGAAAAGCTTATATGTACTAGTATCAGAGTCATTATCATTATCATTACCATTATCATCCTGACTGAGTCGAACTTGATCAGATACGGGCATCGCATTTGTTAAAAGGCCCAGTAAGCCGGCAATTAATAATATATTACGCATGTTGTCCAAATGTTATATTTATAATGTGGTGAGATCGGGTTGCGACCGGCGCTGTGAAGAAGCAAAATTAAAAAGGAATGTAATCGGTACGTCCAGCGTCCTCGAGAATATGATTAAATTGTTTTTTTTGCGTGAAAGCTCACCTACGGTCCGAGATAGAGTATCGGCGGCTACTTTGTATTTTATATCTCACATCATCATCACGCTACGGCGATATCCGCAAAGCCCCTGTCACAGGCTCCTTCAGGCTTTGCCCGAATGTGTTGCTCGGTTGGCGCGACGTTTCATTCTATGCTTGTTTCGAGGCTCTCTTTCCGTTGCACTAACTTCTTTCCACTTCAAGTTCCCCAACTTGCCCAATATGTCTCCGTAGAGATATTTCGAATACTTCTGACAACTAATAGCTAATGGTTTTGATGGCGGTTGTTACAGTTGTTGAGTAGATCCAGTATATTTACCCAGAAGACACGTTCCTCAACATAGACCAGATCACAAATTTTGGTTATCCAATTCAAACTATTTGATACAAACACGCGTTATCGAGAGTATCAAATATTCTCTTAAGAAATCTACAATTCGACAAGTTCTAGTTTGTAGGTTTGAATTTGCTCGTGGAGGACCATTCGACTGTGAGCGGTGGACACAGCTAGCAGTGCAGCAGTGGAGGAAGTTTTTCCTTTGGGTTGAGCTTACGCGTCAAGAACCATCCTTGAAAATTTAAGAGCAACCTTCTTCGAGCCATCGATCCTAATCTTCATGGCGGAAATAATATCGACATAATGCGTTCTTGGCATCCAAATTTATTCCGCCAAGTACTTGTCGATGCGCGGATTGAAGAAACCCTTTGGCCCGAGATGCAACTTGTGTTCGGGAATGTTCCAATGATCTCAACCTCACACCTGCATCCGAATCCGTTCAAAGTACCCTAGATATCATCCTCTCTTTAGAACCTGACCTGAAAAATAAGCCGAGGTTTCCTTCCCTTGCCATGCAAAAAAGACCATGGAATCCATGATATAATTGTCATGTTCGTTAAACCTCGATTTCAAAAATCATTGAGATCTCAATTCTAACAGTATATAGTAAACCCGACATCTGGCAAATTCCGCAGTGAGGCATAAAATTTCCGTTAAGTTTTTGGGCTGAATTGATCGATGATCAAGCCTCACAAGCGACGGAGGGGTAACCGTTATTCAGTCTGAATGTGCGACAAAATATCCGAGCGTCGGTCCGGCTAGCCGCATATTTTGACCAAAACCTTCGCCTAAGAACCGGTTCCACGGATATCAAATGAAGCTTTCCAAGCTTTCACTCCAAGAAAGCCTGAACGAAACGCAAACCACCCAAGGCCTCAATTAAGAGGGTACAATCTTCATGGAATTTCATTCGTGGAACAAAGATCGAACGAGTGGCCCCTATAAATATCCACCTAGTCGTAGTCGCTTCCGTGGTCTACCATGGGACCGTCTCTCACCCTGTCATAATGGGTGACGGGGTAATGCGCCGTGACTTTTTAACCTAAAGCCATCATCTCATCTGAATATTAACTTCAGGCTATTCTGAAGAGGGAGTTTTCTGTATCTCTACGCCTATTCCCTGGATTGTGCAATACCCACGGCAGAAATTGAGATGACAGGCAGATCTTAATTGAACCGCCCGCGCTTGAAACAAAGGGTATGAATCCCAGAACATTCGGAGACGAGGAAGGTTAACCTTGGTCTTGAAACGAGAGATTAAGGTCAAAGCAGATATATTAAGATGATGCCCCTCCCTTATCAAATTTGATTCCACTGCTATATCAACAGCAATTGTTATCACCAAACGCTTAAACTCGGCTGGCACTATTATTCTCACAGGATGGGTCTCAAGAAACTTACATCTGCCGCTTTGCTGGCAACCCTTGCGGCACCAGTTATCGCTCAACAGACCATCTACGGACAATGCGGTGGCATTGGCTGGACCGGCCCCACGTCTTGTGTTAGCGGAACCACATGCCAATACAGCAATGGTCAGTTCATTGAATCCGATACTCACGGCTTCTTTACTAACATATAGTTCAGATTACTACTCTCAATGCCTTCCAGGAGGAGCCGCGACGACGACGACGACCAAGACGACGACTAAGGCTACTACCACATCGACCAAGACTACCACCACATCGACCAAGACCACCACAACGTCGACTAAGACCACCACCGCAGCCGCTGGCGGCACAACATGCACCGCGTCAAACATCTCGCAGGTGTCGTCCGTTGTTGCCTCTTGCACCAACATTGTTCTCTCGAACATTGCCGTCCCCGGTGGCCAGCAGCTCAATCTTAACAGCTTGAAGGCAAGCACGACTGTTACGTTCTCGGGAACTACAGTAAGCAATCTTATTCTTATCATGAAATAAAGAAAGATTATCACGGACTATGTGACTAATGAACTTATGTAAAATGCAGACATTCGGTTACTATTCCTGGACCAGCCCATTGATCTTGATTGGCGGTACCGATTTCCACATCACGGCTGCATCTGGCGCTATCATTGATGGAAACGGACCGGCATGGTGGGACGGACAGGGTGACAATGGTCAACCAAAGTAAGTGGTCTCGCTCATTATACCGGGATCCAGCCACTCTTCTAACGTTGGGATCGTAGGCCTGCCCACTTCATTCAAGTTACCTCTGCTGGAACCAAGTCTCTCATTGAGAAGCTTACCATCAAGAACTACCCCAACCACTGCTTCGCCCTGGGCGGTACAGGTCTTACTCTCCAGAGTGAGTGATTAATCTCGTATATGCCATGTCGCATGAATTATGACTTGCTGACGAATTTTTAGATCTTAATATCGATAACTCTGCCGGTAACGCCGCGAATAGCTTGTCTGGTGGCAAGGCCGCAGCTCACAAGTAAGTTGACCAATCTACATCTCACATCCGTAAAATGTCACTTCGAAGTCAAAGGCTAATATATCTCCCAAACTTCCAGCTCCGATGGTTTCAACTGCAAGGCCAAGAACGTAAGTCAAAAACCATCTTGAACGCCTCAAAAATATAAACTAACACTAAGTGTACCTCAGGTCCTCTTCCAAGACATCACTGTCAACAACCAAGACGACTGTATCGCCGTGTCCTCCGGCGCCGGTAACGTAACAGCCCAGAGAATGACCTGCATCGGCTCCCACGGTCTCTCGATCGGTAGCATCGGCAGCAGCACCACAATCGATACCGTCAAATTCCTCGACAGCACGGTCAAGGGCGGCGAGAACGGATGCCGCATCAAGACCGTCTCCGGCGCCACTGGCAGCACCGTTTCCAACGTTCTCTTCCAGAACATTGCACTCTCGGGTATCACTAATGACGGTATCATTATCGATCAGGCTTATGATGGCACTGAGGGATCACCAACCAATGGTGTCAAAATTAGCAATGTTCAGTTTGTGAATGTTACTGGCACTGTTGCTAGCGGGGCTAGGGATTATTATATCTCTTGCGGTAGTGGAAGTTGTTCGGGTATTACTTTTAGTGGGGTTAAAGTTACCGGTGGTACGGGTGATAGCTGCAACTACGGCAATCTTTGTTGAATGATATGGAACAGTCAAATCGAAAGAGGGGGAGACCGTAGGAAGACATATTGTGGTGGAAAGAATGTACATACGATTGCTACCCGTACATAAGTTAAATAAACGCTTGTTTTACTTCGGCTGGAACATTATTTAAGCTTAGAGCGTGAGCATAAAAATTTTGAATCCTCTGTTTATATAATTATTCCATCTACCACGATTTGTGAACTTTTTAGTGCTATTTCGAACAACACATAAACGTTGTTGGATTTCAATCTCACCTTTGTCAAAGTATGGTAGCTACTGTAGTTCCAAAAAGTGGCTGACTATATACTAATTATGTGAATCTAAAACAAATAAATAGCCATATTCAGAGCAGTAATAAAACCTTAATTATAAAATCTCTATTCTTAATAAAAAATTTTGTATATATAAAAAAAAGATTAAATCTGGTTTTTAACAGAAGATTAAGTGTCACAGTTCGTGATGTGGTATACATACGTAGTGGTGTGAAACTACCAGTTAGTCGGTAGTTTCCGGTGGCTTTTTAGCGTAACGGATATATACACCACTATATCGTTACATTAAGTAATAAAAGAAGTTATTTTATTCGATCGAAGATCGATATAGTTTGGGAGACTCCGCAAAAAAATTCCACTTTACAAAAGTATCGTCACGTGGCTGCGCGCACGCGCTAGGGGGTCCGCGGGGGTCTCCCCCGCGATTTGTTTCATGTAAAATTAAACCATGGTCACAGAACCAATGGGCCGGCGGGGGCCTCCCCCGCCAATTTTTTAAATTAAATTTAGATTGTTGTGATATTTGTTATGGTCCCGCAGGGGGGTTAGGGGGGCGGCACGCCCCCCAATTGATCACGGCCTCCATCAATCCAATTGATCACGGCCTTAGATCGTGGTTTGTATCACTTCCATCGTCACGGTTTCGATCACGCTTATTAACTACGGTTTGGATCACGGTTATGATCACGCGTTTGATCAATTCGTTTGATTATAATTTGGATCAACTGTATGGATCACGGTTTGGATCAATTCGTTTGATTACGGTTTGGATCACGCCTATGATCAATTGGTTCGATCAATTGTATTGATCAACTATATTGATTATGGTTTTGATCAATTGTATTATCATAATTTTGATCGCAGTTTTGATCAATCCAATATTATAATTTGGATTATTTTCATCGTCACGGTTATTATCACGGTTATTATCACGGTTATTATCACGGTTATTATCACGGTTATTATCACGGTTATTATCACGGTTTGGATCACGGTTATTACGGTTTGTATTATAATTTGGATTATTTGAATTGATTTCGCTGCGATCGACTTCTAGGGGCGAAAAAGCCACTATATGCTAGTTTTAATAGATTATAAGTCTAACTTAGCCTACTATAATAATTTTAATACATATATTTTGAAACTTATATATATATAAATTTATTTATTTAAAACACTCCATATATAAAATATATTTTATAATAATATAAATACATGATATTGTGATCCTTAATTTGGATACAAACATCTCAATATCTTAATCTTATAATAATTTTCTACCCGTTGATGTTTTCGATGTTTTGAGTAACGTAGAACAGATGTGGGTCGAAGACGGTATATCTCATTGATAGTATTGGCCTGTCGTTGAGAGGATTAATAGAAGGTGAGTTGAAGGTCGGAGTCGGGAAGATTTGTTGCTTTCGTTCATTGATAGGCCGTATTTTGTTTTTTGGCGGTTAAGGGATTTCATATGTAGCAGCAAGTTTAACGCGTTAACCGTCGAATCCCCATTTGCCGCACCCAGGTGTGTCATCTGGCATCCGGGGACAAAGAGCACATATTGCGGCGGAGCCACTTGGAGGACCTGGTGGGCGTGCGGTTCGTCCAAATTGGCACCCTGCTTGTTGGCACCGTATCATTGCGGCATTTAAAGTTGCGAGGTCAGAAGGACACTGATAGTGTATAATAAGACCAGGTCCCAAGTCAACCGCAACAGAGGCTTTGGCGCAGAGGGCAATGAAACCAATTAATTTAACCAACAACATTTTCTAAAATTTTTAAAAGAGGGTTTAATTAGAGATTCGAGTGTTTGTTTTGTTTTTAAATTTATGAAAAAGCAATCTGTTGGTCAAGAATAGGAAAAATATGAGTGGATGGGCGTACATGAACTGTCAGTGGGGTCCAAAAAAAAGGATTGAATAGGAAATGGGGGATATATATACGGCCTTGAGAAGAAAGTATCAGGATTATGTTGAATCCTCACCTTTCTCTTGGATGCTCTAAAAATATCTCTTCGAGGCGAGAAAATGCCTTCCCGTGACTTTTTCGAAGCGAAGGAATGTCTTCCCGTGATTCTTAAAGATGAGGTTCACGCGGCGGGTGGAGTTGGCCTTTATTTTTGGCTGCATGTTACACAGTAGATGGAGGTGTGTCACCAAATTGTGTTGATAATGGGAGGTCCACCCGTGCTATGCGGACTTGTCATATTCTTTTGGTCGGATCTTTGATCCTTCGCGCAATTGACTCCCAGCTTTGTCAATTTGTTGCGAGGGAATATCGTTGCGGAATTCATAAGAAAGACAAGGCCTTCAACATGATCTTCATTCTCCATTCTTAGATATATCTTCCGATTCGCATCAATTACACTTTTTTGACCCACAATCAACTGATCTAGGTACCTGTAACGATTGTAGCTGGCAGGCTTGAGGCGTCAAGGTAATACATAAATGTTACAAACAAGATAGATGTATAAATGCATGCGAGTACTTTAAATAGTAATTTAAATTGTTACATAAATTCTTAATACATGATACTAAAACAGCATATTTAAATAAATAACTGAAATATAGAAATCTTAATCTTTTACAATTTAGTTCTCAGAGTCATACTGTGCTAGTATTATGGTCAACATTGTTGCATCTTATGCTTTTGTAAAGAGGCTCCAACAAGAAGAGTTAAAGGCAGAAGTGAAAGCTGCAGGATGTACACTACGCATGACAATTGGCAAGATGCAAACCTTGTTATGGATTGAAGAACAATATAAAATTAAGGAAGGATAAGAGGTTTTTATTATAAGTTATTTTCAGGTTTTTTTTTATAAGTTATTCCTGGTTTGTTAACATAATATTTCATCTATAAATATTTTATAATTTAGCATTTAATGTGCTTAGGAAATCAAGCAACAGTTTTAAATATCAATTTAATCATACCCATACACAAACCCATCTCATTCTCTGTGTAACATCTTTTATATTGATACAGAGGAGAAGCAGGAAACGGGGCTATCATCGCCTAATTATACTACAATCTTCATTATTGTTGAGGAAATTAGGTTCTACGCCAAACATGTAGCTCCAGCAAGGAGGTAGTTTAGGGAATAGACAGATAAAGATGAAACCTTTACAGTTCGAATAAATATATAAAGTAAAAGTGATAGCAGGTAGCAAGATAAAGATATGAAGTTTTACAATCTGGATAGTTCTTGATATGTGTGGTTCTGAGGTGAATCGCCTGTTCCAAGATGGTTTTTGTGACCGAACTAAGCTTTAGGTCGTTGAAGAGAAAACTCATTTTGCTTTTTCTGTTTAATTCTAGAAAAAATGGTCTCAGGTACTGGAATCCTGCTATGTACAGCCAGACCTATAGATTTTGTGCAAAAGTGGGAACGGACCGGCGAAAGCCTTGACTTTCTAAACCTTCTGATCTAAATTTTGAAGAGTCAAAATCGAGTGCCGGATGTCTTGTTGACGCTTGAGGCCCCTATAATTTGGACTATCAGAAGGAAACCTACATTCCTCTATTGCCCGAGTACGCAGAGAATCCGGAGGTAGTCGTAGTGCAGACTTCAGAGCCCGAAGATGGGTCGGTCGACTCGGAATCAGAAGCTGAGGGGGTAGTCGATGAGGATCTGAAACTTGACATTGACACGGAAGGGTTCAAGACAATGATGAAGTCAGTGATGGATATCTACTACGAACAAAAGGCTTTGGGCAGTACAAAATTTATAGGAAATTTATTAGTACAAATGCGAGTAATCAAACCCTTTCTGAGGAAATTAAGACGATCAGAAATCAACGAACGATGCCTCCGACTTGGACGCCAAATAAGCATCCAGCAACAATGTACTAACGCTAGATTATATTGTAGGTTGCCAGCTAGTGAATTTAATATAAATTGAATGTGCAGCTAAAACCTCGAAAAATTTGCGTTGAAAATTATATGGTGCACGTGATCCGAATTTTCAAGGAGGATTAAGGGACGTTGCCCGCGTAGAACTTCCCATGTTGCTGCAGCTTTGTTACACTTACCCACAAACCCTTCCAAGGCTCAATGTTGTCTCAAACCCGATCATTTCACTCACATAATGTATGCTTTTGCTAACATCGATTCGGTTTCTGATGCGGTAAACCTCACGGATCTATGGACCGACGTTATGGTATTTCAATACGTTTCCTTCACTGTTTCTTTCTCGAATGTTTTCTCATGCTAGCCGCAAACGTTCGGATACATTACGGAAACGACAGGCAACCGTGTGTTTAGAAATCAAGCAACAATTTAAGTAACAATCCGTTTATATACTTTAGCAAACAAATCTCTGAGAATCCAGAGAACCCCCGTTGGCAAACTTGTTTTGTTACCTGGATATCCTGAGCTGCTATATACCCGATTCTTACAATACGATTCTTACAATTTCTATTGAGCTGAGGAGTCGACTGATGAAGGTCTATGTAGTAAATCATATATAGACTAGTCAAGGCATCAAGGCAATACGCAAATGTCACAAGGCAAAGAGGATGCTAGTGTGTATACAGATAGATACTTAAATTGTTGCTTGGTTCCTAAATACATGGTTGCTGAACAGGACAGGTTTTTATAGACCAAACAAGTTATACTGACAATCTGTGAGCTTGCGGAGATAACAAATGAAATGGTCGTGGAGATAACAGGAACTGGACACGGAGATAAAGCTTGAGCTTGACCCCTGTGTTGTTTTTGTTGGAGGCCAATGTGATTAGTTACAGTCTAGTTCAATTTCTCTATCGACCAAAGAAAACAAGCTGCCTTAAATACATGAAGCCGTGATACATGATTTGCATGGATATTTTAAGGTTGTAACGGTGCTCTATCCCTTGCTGTTTTATGTCTGAGGCAGCGGGGAAGACGAGTGGGTCTATAGTGGCGTCTATGGTTTCGTAGATTATTGATAATATCGGCACGTCGTTCGGAGCCGAGATGAAGTTTTTTTTGGTTTTAGTATTGAGGAATGGATGGAATTTCGGCGGCATGTTTCGGTTAATTGATCGCATCGGCAGTAGGGCTAATTTGCTAACCGTCGAATCCCAACTTGGAACATCCTGGTGTATCTTCCGGCATTCTCGGACAAGCAGCGCACAAAACGCTAGTCCAAATACCACCATCACCTATAGCACCACCACCTGGTGGGCGTACTGGTCGTCCATACTGGCACCCTGCTTGTTGGCACCGTATCATTACAGCGTTTTGCAGGCTTTGCAAGAGTGGGACCTCACTTCCAGCCCCTACGCTGCACCCATATTCTATAATGAGACCACCTTGCGTGTCAAGAGCAACCGAGGCGCTCGCGCATAAAGCAATGACACTGATTAATTTAACAAACAACATTTTTGTCTAAAAGGAGGGTTTAATTTTAGGTAAGAGTGTGTCTGAAGAGTATATATGTTAAGCGTTAATTTGTTATAAATGTGAAATTTGTTAAAGAATAAGTATTTAATATATAAATTTATTCTGTTGACTATATAGCAAGAGACATTCAGCAACAGAGATTTAAGAAGTACTAGGGAAGTTAAACAGTTAAAATGATATTGAAAGGAGGATTATATATAAGTTTTAAAATATATATATATATAATTTCCTTGAAGATTTTAATTTTTTTATGAATTATGTTTCTTACTATAATTAGTAAATTTGGGGGTTTGTTGCGCGAAAGGATCAAAGATCCGAACAACGTACTTAACAGGCACTAACTAATAGCACAAGCAAGAAGTCACAAGCAAGTTGTTCGCTAACGTTAGTGCCTGTTAAGTACGTTGTTCGGATCTTTGACCCTTTCACGCAACAAACCCCCAAATTTACTAATTCTTTTTTTTTTTTAAAAAAAAAAAAAAAACTTATATATTGTTACACTTTAGCTTAGACGGATCTTGCCAAAGACGTACTCACTTCGTACGTCTGACTCCTCACTCGAAGATACCTGGTTCTCAGATCAGGAAGTATGTAGGTCATCAAGATATCAAAGAATGATATGTAGAGTGTGTAACAACAATAGAGATTGGTAGTAGCTAGTAGCTGTATTGTATTTGAGTTGACCGATGAGGGTAGGATCATTCATCAGTCCTAAATATGGCCTTATATACATGAAGGTGCTTCATACAAATGGTTAATGATAGTCTTACACCTTGTCCAAGTTCGTCTAGACAAGCACGCTTCGCTCTGCGTCTGATCTCTCACCCTAAGATACCAGGTCTCGGATCAGGAAGTATGCAGTCGCTGTTGATATCAAAGAATGATATGTGAGATGTGTAACAACATGTAAAGGAGGCACAACAAGAAGAATTGCAGGAGGATCAGAAAATGCTTCCACTGAAGTTTAGAAATGTAACGGCTGAAGCTATTGATGCTTCTTTGCATCAGCCTTCTTTATGAATTCGAGCTACTCTTATCGTTAGATCATACTTTTAATTTCTGAATATTCTTAAATATATTCGCTCCCCTCTTTCTTTTTATATTTAACTCAATGTGGTATATTTGGACCTTACCCCTGATTTGATGCGCTCTCTCTCTGAGTTCATCTTGGCTCTGGTAGCCTCCTTCTGATTATCTGGAACCTTCGAGACGAAGGTGTCGATATGCTTTTGCACATCTGCATCGCTGACGGTAGTATCAGCTCGCGAAATGAGAACAGCTAATGCCGGGGCGACAAGGAGGGCCAGAGGGATAGCAGCGATGATAACTTCGAAGAATCTCATTTTTGCGAATAGATTGTCTGTATATGAGTGCGACCTCACCAAGTATATCTATAGCAAATGTTGTTAGACTGTGCTAGCCCATCGGAACAATACCGTAGAGCAGAATTAGTTAGTTCCATACATATAGAAGTTTCGCTATAGAACTTCTGTTCAATTGAGCGGGTAAACAAAGAATTTGATACGTACGTAAGGGTGATCACTGAAAGTGAGAAAATATGTTGATCTGTGTGTGGAAGATTGGTACAAGGTTCCGTTGGAGGAAGAACCACATTTTTATATTTTGCTTTCTGTATGATGGTCACTAGGCCACCTTTTTACGGTAGCTACTTCCTGCGCTTCATAGCCTTTCCACTCTCCGAGATGTTAATGCATATCGAGCCTTACCATGCACCCGACTTAGGGTATATCCTATATTTTGCATGTCGACACGAAGGATTGTATTTATTAGGCTAAGAAAGGTGTGGAATGCTCTGCGAGGTCTCAGGCTAGGGTAATTCTACTCGGCTATTATGAACGTTGAATGAATACTGGAAAGTATTACATAATTACGTGATCCACAATCTATAAGCTTTGCGATAGAAAAAGAAGTTCGAATTTCTTCCTAAGACTAACATTTCTTATACGAAAGGTTTAGAGGCTAGACTTTAAGCTTAATTGTTAATACGAATTCGAGGTGATCGTGCTTTGTTACAATAAGAATTTAGCAAGATGGAATGGGAATATTTTCTCTTAAACTATAATGCAGAAACAATTATTTTAGAAAATATACTTGTTAAAGCGTAGCATTGCGAAGCGTCATGTGGAAAGTAATTAGAAAGTAATAGTTAAATTTGGCTAGGGACTACCACGTCGTATTTAGGTGCCTTAACAGATAGAAATTTGGACCCAGCCGATTTTAGTTGTTACTTCGGCTAGAGGAGGAGTGTTTGGGCCCGAACAACCATTCTCAAGGTGAATAATATAGTTTAAAATGCATACAAAGGTACGCAAGCGGAGTTCCTAGCGTGAGCGAGCTTTCCTTAAAATAATAAAAATGAAACAAGGTAACTTCCGGCGACTGTTTATTCTTTCCTTTAAGGATTGTCTACAAATACGGAATTATTCTCGTATAGCTAGCGCCTTCGACCTGAGCCAGAAACTGAAATCTCGTATTCACAGCTCCAAGTTTGTCAGGGCGATGGAGAGGAGAAAGATTGATGGATTGGTGAAGTTTTCTACTTTACTAAGAATCGTGTATATAGGCTCAGGTATCAAGGCAACACACAAGATGTCACAAGAGTCAGAAGGTTTCGAGTATGTGTACGTCCGAATTGTTACTTAAATTGTTGCTTGATTTCTAAATACACAATAGTAGAAACATATAGTTTAAATAGGCGGTGATAAAGGAGATAAGATGACGAACTGGACACGGACATAACTTGCGAACTGGACAGGAGATAAGCTGTGAACTGGACGGGAGATAGTTTCGCGTGCTATTTGTGTTGCTCTTGTTGTTTTTCTTCAACCTATAGGATCGCATGAACTTCACCTATGGTGGTGACACGGATGGTTCCGCCAGCGGTTTCTATTTCTTGTTTGTGTTCGTTATGCTGTTGTAACCTCGTTCCACTTCGTTCCGCCAATTTTGTCGCTTTTTGTTCTGCCGCAGGACAGGGTGACGAAATACAAGTTATCTCCTTTGTCCAGTTCACAAGTTATCTCCTTTCTTCTATACAAACGATGTGTCTATTTAATACCTGTAATCTTGCCATCATGTACTTAGAGAATCAAGCAACAATTTAAGTAACAATTCGAAAATACACATACGCTACCTCTTGACCCATACTCTGTGACATCTTGTGTGTTGCCTTGATCCCTTGTGGTACCGATTCTTACAATTTCTCTATTGACAAAGAAATGAGTTGCCTTAAATACACAGAGCCTTGATACATGATATTTTAAGCTTGCGACGGTCATATCTCTTGCTGTCTATTGTCCGACGTAGTGTAAAAGACGAGTGGGTCTTTTTTATGGCGTCTATTATTGATAATATTGGTCTATCGTTCGGGCGGTGATTTTTGGAGAATGTGAGTTGGATAAAAAATTTTTTTATTTTGTTATTGATGAATGGACAGAATTTTAACAGGATCTTATGGTTAATTGATTGTATTAGTAGTAGCCAGTAATAATTTACTAACCATCGAATCCCTATTTAGAGCATCCTGGTGTACCCACTGGCATGCTAAAACAAAGAGTGCACAGTGCAGCAGAGTTAGGAAAAATACCTGGTGGGTGTACTGGTCATCCAAACTGGCACCCTGCTTGTTGGCACTGTATCATTACAGTGTTCTGCAGGTTTTGTACCACGCCGATGTCTGAATCATAACAGGAATAATGTATAATGAGCCCAGGTCCCAAGTCAACAGCTAGCGAGGCGCTCGCGCATAAAGCAACAACACCGATTAATTTGACAAGCAACATTTCCCCCAAAAGAGTGTTTAATTCAAGATAAGAGTGTGTATGGAGAGTGTATATAGAATTTATATTGAGTGTTAAATTTTTATGAACGGAACTATTCTGTTGATGATATAACCAAAACCCAATTAATAGAGGTTTAACTTGAAGAAGTGCCAAAAAAAGTTAAAAAATTAAAATTATATTGAATGGAGGGGTATATATATTTTTTTAGAAAAAGGATTACTATCCTTTTACCTGTACTTTTTTTACGAGTTATATTTTTTTGCTAAATTAATAAATTTGGGGCTTTGTTACGTGGAAGGATTTAAAACCCGACGAACATATACTAGAGTGCGACATGGGGCGGGTTGGGTTGGTTTTTAGATAGTAGAAACCATTTATGGGTTGGTTTTTAGATATCAAAACTATTTATAAATCAGTTTTTAGACAATAGAAACCATTTATAAATTGGTTTTTAAACGGTCAAAACCACTTACAGGTTGGTTTTTCTTTTAAAAAAAAAACCAAGTACAAGTTTAAAAATTGTGATAATAACGAAAAACTATATTGCCAAGAAACTGTTTTAAATTAAATTATGTGATCACCAAAAATTTTATTATATAATTTTAATTAAAATTTAATTAAAAAAAATTAAAAAATAAAATTGAATTTTTATTAATTTTTTTTTAATTTAATTTTTTCGATTTTTTTATGAAAATAATTTAAAATTAGGTGTGGGAGATTTTGAAACACGCTAAAACAACTAGTGGTTTTTTAGCAAGTTTTTAAATTAAACTTAATTAAATAAAATTAAGCGCTAAACCGTTTATAGATAAAAAAAAAAATACGAATTGATTAATTTTTTTTTGAAAATTCAAAAGTTTTCAAAAAAATTTTGGATTTTGAAAAGTTTTTTTGATTTTGTATTTTTTCGAAAACGTTTTGTTGAAAATGTAGCCGAACACACCTCCATATATACGACGTATACGTATATACGATGTATACATATATACAACATATACGCATAAAGTTAGAGTGCGATATGGGGTGGGTTGGGTTGGTTTCTAGAGGGTTGAAATTATTTATGGGTTGGTTTTTAGCTAGTCAAAACTATCTACAGGTTGGTTTTTAGATAATCAAAACCATCTACAAGTTAGGTTTTTTTTAAAAAAAAGAAACTAATACGGTTTTAAAAACCATAAATTTTAATAAAAACTAAAATACAACATAAGTTGGTTTTAACCTAGAAACCAGCAAGTTAGATCAGTTTGAAAGGGGTTATAAAAAATTGTCGGGTGATTTGATATGGGTTATGAGGAATTACTAGATAGTTTTTTATTTTCTTAATAGTTTTTTTGGGTTATAAATTTAATTAAAAACCATAATTTTAACTATTTTTAGCAATTTATTACTATTTTTAGTAAATTTGTTACTATTTTTAGTAAATAATTTCTTAGCAGAATAATTTTTATTAAAATTAATAATTTTTTAAACCATATTTAGTTTTTTTTTTAAAAAAAAAACCAACTTGTGGGTGGTTTGTATTATTTAAAAACCGACTTGTAGATGGTTTCGACTATCTAGAAACCAATTTAACCCGCCTTATATCACACTCTAATAAAAACCGCACTGCTAAGAAACTATTTTATTAAAAATAGTAACAAATTTATTAAAAATAGTAATAAATTATTAAAAATAGTTAAAATTATGGTTTTTAATTAAATTTATAATTTAAAAAAACCATTAAAAAAATAAAAAACCATCTAGCGGTTCTTTATGGTTTATATTAAACTACCTAGTAGTTCCCTATGAACTATATTAAACTACCTAACGGTTCCCCATGACCCCTCTCAAACCGACCCAACCCGCTGGTTTCTGGGTTAAAACCAACCCATGTCGCACTCTAACGCATATACAACGTATATGTATATAGTACAATGTATACGCATATACAACGTACACATATATAATACGACGTATACGCATATACGACGTACACGTATATAATACAACATATACGCATATACGACGTATACGCATATACGACGAATACGTATATAGTACAACATATACGTATATACGACGTATACATATACATCATATATATAAAGGTGTTCGGCTATATTTTCGACAAAATGTTTTCAAAAAATGCAAGATCAAAAAAACTTTTCAAAATCCAAAATTTTTTTGAAAACTTTTGAATTTTCAGGGAAAAAATCAATCAATTCGTATTTTTCGTCTAGTATAAACGGTTTAGCGCTTAATTTTATTTAATTAAATTTAATTTAAAAACTCGGTAAAAAAGCACTAGTCGTTTTAGCGTGTTTCAAGATCTCCCACACCTAATTTTAAATTATTTTCATAAAAAAATCAAAAAAATTAAATTAAAAATATTAAAATTAAATTAATAAAAATTAATAAAAATTCAATTTTATTTTTTAAATTTTTTTTTATTAAATTTTAATTAAAATTATATAATAAAATTTTGGTGATCACGTGATTTGATTACATAATCTGATAATTCTTATCAATAAGCAGAGAACTGTCGGTTTTTAAACAATTTTTGATTTTGAAAAAAATTACCCAGTAGTTTTCTACAAATTATATCAAATTATTTAGTAATTTCTTATGATTAATATCAAATTATTCAGCAGTTTTTTATAATTAATATCAAACTATTTAGTGGTTCCCTATGATTTCTCTCAAACCAAACTGACCCGCTGGTTTCTGGGTTAAAACCAACCCATGTCGCACTCTACTCTTAACAGTGGAATTTCTCATAGATATATTTGGAAAAGTAACTATCTGAACTAGAGTGCGACATGGGGCGGGTTGGGTTGGTTTCTAGATGGTCGAAACCACCCACGGGTCGGTTTTTAGATGGTACAAACCACTTATGGGTTAGTTTTTAAATAGTTGAAACCACCCACAGGTTAATTTTTCTTTAAAAAAAAAAAATTAAGGATGGGTTTAAAAATTGTTGAAATTATAAAAAACTGCTTTGCCAAGAAATTGTAGAACTATAAAAAAAAGTAATTATATTTAAATTATACCAGTTTACACATGGATCTAAGCATTTTCTGTGTAGACCCACATATAGAGTAATATTTTCATTTTTATTATTTAAATTAAGAGCTAAAAGGCTCAAAATATTAAATTAAAAATTTCCAAAGTAGTTATAAAGAAATAAAAGAAAAATTAATTATATTAAGCCATCTTAGCTCAGAGGTTTATAATTATACTCAAATTTCGCTTTTTACTATTAAACATATTCTAAATAAACATTACTATTTTCAGTATCAAGGTTTTATTTTCTAATAATACCAAATTCTTAGTCTCTATATCCTCTGTTGTTTTTTTAGAGTATAACTTTAATTTATAAAAATTCTTTGTAATTATAATAGCTTTAATTGTTTTAGTACACAAGCAAAATTTTCTCTAAGTTATAATATTTTTAGTTTGGTTAAAAACCTATTCCACATTAATAGAAATAATTTATATACTAAATATATTTTGTGCCATTTATAACAATATAGGATATTCCTATCCATACATTTTCCACTAATTAATTAATAATAAATCTGTTTTAACTTAATAAAAAAAAAAATTAAAATTAAAATTATTTTATATGTGGAGTAATAGTAATTAGAAATGTTATTTTTGAATTTACTATTAGCTGATTGATATAAAGTTTAGCTTTATTTAAATTTTTATTATTTTTTATTAATTTAAAGTAATTGATAATTTAATAATTTAGTTTAAAAGAGGAAATACCATAAAACTTTTTATCTAAATTAAATAGGTAAAAATAAAAAGATTTTTAAAAACTTTTAAATTGTTTAATAGTATTATTTAGGATTTCTTTATATACATAATTCTTCTTATAATATTACAAAAAATTATTATAATATTTAATTTTAAAATCTTTATTCCAATTCTCTAGTAAAGTATAGAGGGATAATTTAATTTATGGGTTAAAAATAATACTAAAATTATATAATCTACTTTTTTTATTATTAATTTTACTATAATATTTACTTAACTTCTTTTTATAATATAGAAGAGGATTTTTGAATAATTTTTTTTAATTATTAGGTGTTAGTTTGATTCTTTAAATATATTTTTTTAAATAATCAAATAATTTATTGTAGATATATTAAATATTGTATATCCCAAGCTATTTCAATTCAAAAAAAATATTTATGAATTTATAAAAAAATTGAAAAATTTTAATTATAAATTAAATATACTTAAATTCTTCTTTAGTAAGAATGTAATAGTTCTAATTCTCATTTCCTAATAACTGAATTTAATTTTTAATAACAGGGGTCAGGCACATAAAACAGGTTAATATTAGGAGAATAAAATTCTAATAAGTTGGTATATTTAAAAATAATCTGATAATTAGAATTAATTTAATTGTATTAACCTTTTTTTATAATTATTTTTGGATTTCAGGCTCGAGCTAGATGGATTTAAATTGTTCAAAGCGATTTGGTAAAACCATAATTGCCCAATAAAATATTCAAACCTAAAATTATAATAATCATATCCTTTTTAGTTGTTTTTTATTATAAAAAATTAATATTATTCTACAAATAAAAAACTTATCATAATAAATAATTAATAAAATATAGGTAGTAAATTTTTTAATTTATTTAATTTTTTAACATAAAATGGTTTTTAATTAGGGTTAAAAAAAAAGCCTTTAATACTACTAATAAAAGTATTCACAGTTAATTAAATAACATAAGTAATATAAAATAAGTAATTTTATTTGTTATCCTAAATAAGGGAGAGCTTAATTACTATATTTGCTAGATTCTTATTTAGTTGCTAGATTTTATCCTTATCAAGATTGTTATTAATATTTAACAATTTATAGTTTTTAAAATGTTGAGTAAGTTTTTTAGCCATTATTCTGTTATTACCAGCACTATTAGTAGTAATAATATATAATCTATTTGTTAAATTGTAAATTTTGATAATATTGGTAATGATTTTGGTAATATAAGGACTGGCGTGCCTTTTAGTTAAGTGCTCAAATCTAATTAGTGCTTTTTATAAATTTTAAGTGTTATTAACCTAAAAAGCTATAATAGTAATAAATGTTATTTTATTTAGAAAAATCTAAATAACGTACATCACCTAGAAGCCGACCACACCTAGAAGCCGACCACTTTTTTAAGCGAGAAAACCACACCAAAAAAATCCAGAAACCACACCAAAAATCCATCACCAAACCATCAACCGACCACTAACCTACTATCAACTTCCACTATGTCCACAACCATAATTATGCGCTATAAACTATAAAAACTGTTGTAATCCACATTATAATCACCGTACCTAGCGATATATCCAAAAAAGCCGATCAGTTTACCAGCACGGCACTAATAAATCACGTATTGCGTTTGGCGCTATACACGTATATACCATCTATTTTCAGTAGCGATTTTACAAACAACCACAAATAGTACACAACCGAAACACATACTATACAATAAACTTAATCTCTCCAATTGCATGCTCTTGGATTTATAATTTTACGATTTTTTTTGATGGTTTTATCGTTGATGGAAGTTGATGGAAATTGATGGCCGGTTGACACATTTTTGATGTGGTCCCCCCTTTGATTTTTGATGTGGTTTTCTTGCTTAAAAAAGTGGTCGGTTTCTAGGTGTGGTCGGCTTCTAGGTGATGTACGTTATCTAATGAAAGAAATACTTTTTGATTTACTAAAATTTTTTTTTTAAGAGTATCTATAATATCCTTTAGCTAGTTTTTAAATATAATTTTTAACTTCTTAACAAATAATATCTTAATATTTAATAATAATATATTTAGAAGATTATAAAACTATAAATTATTAAAAAATTAAAATAAAACATTACTACTTATTATCAACTTAAAAAACAGTTGTTTATAGTTTTGTTTTAAGAATTTTAGCTGTTTATTTTTTTAATAATCTAAATTTTAAATAAAAATTAAATTTGTTCTATATGTAGAGTAATATTAATTTGTTTATAATATAATATAACTTACTGTATTAAACTTAGTAAATGAGGAGGTAATTGATTTTTGTCTGGTTTTCTTTAATACCTGCTTATAGTAACTAGATTCTAGATACCTTTTCATAAATAATATCCTGTTATTGCTACTATGAAAGTGTACAAAAGATATATTATAAATTAAATATAGAATATACAATTTTTTTATATATTTATAAATAACCTTTTTAAAATTTTACTAAATAAAAAATTTTTTAAAAGATTTGAAATTTAGGATCTGATATGGCTTATTATCTCTACCTACTGTTTGTTAAGTTTTGATTTAATTAGTTAATTACTATCAATTTTTAATTTTAATTTTATTTTTAATTATGAAAATAATGAATTTACAATTGGCTGTTAGTTGGAGGTTAATTAATGGGTTAAAAATTATAAATTTAATCTGGAAGGACATATTTAATTTTTTTAAAAAAAAATTAAATAAAATAAAAAAAGATTGTTATAAAAAAAAAAAGGTTTTATTATAAAATTAAACTGTTTTATTACTGTTGCTAGCTTGGTTTAGGGTGGTTTGGGTTAATTTAATTTAATTTAATTTTTTTTACAGTATTTATACATTATTCTATAAGTAGAATAACATATAAAATAACTTTTTTTTTTTTAATACAATTTTAGAGAGTTAAAAATATGAAAAGTAAGATTTATTTATTTTAGTTAAAATCTAAATTGTTTTTATTAAAAATATTAAAGCACCAGTATACCATTTTCCAAATATATAAAAAAATCAAAGTATTAATTTTTTAATTTTAAACCTCTTAATTTGAATACTCCATATTATTATTATTATTATCTATAGATTTTTCAGTTTTATTTATTAAATTTGTATCATTTTTGTTTATATTATCTTTTTTATATTTTTTTTTAAAATTTTTTTATTAAGTTGAATGTTGGTTTGTTTTTAATTATTTATTTTTTAAAAATTTTTTAAATATATTTATATTTAAAAGTTGATTGAGACTAGTTTTGAAAAAATCACTTTTTTTAGTTAAGTCAAATTTCTTTTTTTAAACTTACTCAATAAATAACCAATCTTTTTGGTCAGATTTTTTAATAGAAGTGGGGTGATCTTTTTTAAAAGAAGGTAATAAATTATTGGGATTATTTTTTTTTTAGATAATATAAGCTTTAATTATTTTATCTTATAAATTTTTGTTTAAATATTTTTTAATTTATTTATTAAGATTTGTTTTTTAGTTAGTGGTGCTGGATTTTTGAAACTCTAAGCTCTTCTTTAGTCTTTGTTTGGTAGTAGATTTTTTTTTTATAAATTTATTTTTAATATTTAATTTTATTTTATTTTATTTATTTTTTGATTTTCTAAACTTTCTTTAATAAACAATATTTGGAGAAAATATATTAAATTTTTTTAATAATATTTTAAGTATATATATTTTTTATTATAATTTTACTTAATATAATTAGTTTAGGTATAAAAGGGTTTAATTTTACTTAAAAAATTAAATATATAAAAAAAGTAAATTTATAAGTAAATTAAAAAAAATGAAATTTAGTTATAAACTATCTTTTTTTTTTATAAATTTAAACAAACTTTTCTTTTTCTTATTTTAATTAAAAATATTATGTATATTTATTTAAAATAATTTTTTTATTATTATAAGTAAATTAATATTATTTGTTTTATATGTTTATCTTTATGTTCTTTGTGTGAAAATATGTTTTTAGTGTTATATATTAAAAAATAATAGGTTTTAAATAAAATATATGTAAATTTATACTAATAAAAACTTATAGTATGAGATTTTATAACATGAAATTTTATATTTAATAAACAACTAATATTAATTGTTTTAAATATGATATTTTATATTTTTTAAATAAAAAAATTAGTTGTATTAATATATTATTTATAATATATTGTAGTTTTAGGATTTAAAGTTGTTTAATATTTAAATTGATTTAAATTTATAATTTTATTATATAAATATAATAGGAACCTATTTTTAATATTTTAATTTTTAATTAAATTTAGTTTTAAAAATAATTTATTTAATAATTTATATAAAATTGAAATTTGTAAATCTACTTTATAGTTATATATTTTAAATATTAAAATCTTTCAAATACTAAAATAGTTTTAAAAATAAAAATTATTATTAAGCATAAGTTTGTTAAACTTAGAATAATAGTCTTAATAAAGGATAAAAAAATTTTTAAAATAGTACCTTTCAGAAAACTATAACAAAATAAATTGGGAAGTAAGTTTATTATTAAACTATTATTCTATATGTAAAATAATTCCTTTTTTTAACTAAATATAATAGTTATTTTTTAAGAAATTAGAAAAATATAAAAATCTATTAATTTTTTAATATTTAAATCCACTTTTGCCTACTTGTATTATAAAATCATATAAAACTAAATATATAATAGTGGAAATTTAAAATAAAAGTAAAATGCTTTAAAAGTTATATAAGAAATTACAAAATATTTTATTGTTAATTATTTTAAATATAAGTATCCCTTTTTTAATAAATATATTTATAATAAATATTAATTTTCTAATATATAGTAATAAATAAGTTTATAATTTATGTAAATAAACAGATTATTATATATAAAAATAATAAATTATATTATTATATTATATATATTTTGGTTTTCCAGACTAATAACATTTAACTGGATAAGTGATATTTGATTTTTTATAATATGTTTTTTAATTTATTTTTGTTTTTATATTTATGATTTATAGAATTTGGTGTTTAATATTCTCAGAATCTGGTGCTTTTATTTTATTATATATTAATTTAATAATAAAATTATGTGTATGGGAAATTATATTATTTAGATATTTAGTAGCTTATTTTTATTAAAAAAGTCTGTGTGTTACTCTACATGTAGATTAGTGCCAATAATCCTTGTCAAAACCTGATTTTTTATTGATAAGCGGAGAATTATTAGTTTTTGGATGGTTTTTGATTTGAATGAAAACTACCCAGTGGTTCCTCATGATTTATATCAAACCACCTAGTGGTTTCCTATGATTTATATCAAATTATCCAACAGTTCCCCACGACGTATATCAAACTACCTAGTGGTTCCCCATGACCCCTCTCAAACCGACCCAACCCGCTGGTTTCTGGGTTAAAACCAACCCATGTCGCACTCTAGTTAAAACCAACCCATGTCGCACTCTAATCTAAACTTTCAAATAATAGAGCAACTAGAAGATTAGATTAATAAAAAAATATGAATAAATCTAAAAATCTTATTCCAAAATTATAATTTAGTTTTCAGTTATCTAGATCTAACACTACAAAATATCATACAAAAAGCCAATAAAATAGTGTATTTTCTTAACTAGGAGCCTATAAAGTATTATCCCAGATACTTTAAACTAACAACTATTTAAATAACAAATAAGTACATAACTAAATTCGAGTATTTATTACTGGAGAAGGTTCGAAAAAACCTTAGCACGCATGAGAATACAAATGCAGAATATGTTATAGAAGCGTAGTACAGAAGTGACCGTACATATTTATGAGACCCAATATTCTTGAGATTCACTTCAACTTTAAAAATTATGGTCAAACACTAGAAAAAGACTAACCATGGTGCATATCTCTCTTAGCAAACCAACCGCAATATCAAACCGACCTCCTCCATTCGACTTCAAGGCGTTTATGGCCAGGTACGGCGTGGTGCCGAGCACCTTGGAGGAAAAATCTGTGCAGAGTTAGGGGAAAGGCGACTGTAGAAACAATATTCTAATGACCATCGAGAGAAAGATCAAGGAGCTAGCTCAGCAGCCCCTAGCTATTGTAACTATGCTATTAAGTGATAGGGAAGATAATCCGATAGTGACAGTTGTATTTTGATCACAAATTTTTTTTAAGCTCAGGATTGGTTGTAAGTTGGTGTATACAAATATGGACCCCCCCTAGTTCTGAACTACCTTTCAATAATTCAAGAAATAATATATTATTGAATATATTCTATGTGATTTTAGAGCTATAAATATAAAAATTATATTAATTTACTAATTTTTTGCAAGATTATTATTTATGTAATTTAAATAATATATTATTTATAGTTGGATATGGTTAAATTATTGAAAAAATATTTTTATTTTTGTAATTATTTTATTATTTTTTATAGTTGATTCTGCTTTATTTAATATATCAAAAAATTGCTTTGGTTTTAATTTTTGCTGTGTAGTTATATTTGCAAATATAATAAATCTTTTATTTGGTTTTATGTGTATTTTCTTTTTTTTAACTATGTAATGATGCGCGCAATAGTGAGCAATAGAGCGCAGTAGCTGAGCAATAGCTATTGTGCCGCACCATTAACCTTGTTTCGGATCGAATCGGTAAGCCTCGGGCTTACCCGAGTTCTCCCGAATATATATGAAATGGAGTCAAACAACTGGCACGCAGTTGTTTGGACGGCTTTTGGCCTAGTTGCTTGCACTCCATCACGCAACGTTACAAACTAGTTGAATAATTTCTAATTTAGTCTTTGTATTTTTAAACTTTTATTTTATTAAAATAAAATAAATTATAAATTTATCTTAATTTTTATTAATTTTATAAATTACTAAATATATAAAAAAATTTTGTATAAAAAATTTAAATATATAACTAATATCCTAACTTTTTATAAATGTAGTAATATTAAAAATTGGTTTAAAGAGTAAAATAAATAACTGCTAAGTTATTATTAGCGTTTAAAATCGGGGCAGGAAAAATCAAGTCAGGATGGGGAATTCCCCGGCTAAAGCCGGGGAAAAAAAAATGAAAATGACTGTCCCCAAGTACTCAGAATCTTTAAAATATCATCACTCCAATCAAAATATTTCTTAGATCAAAATAAAATTTTTTGGATTTTTTTAATAAATAAAAAGTTTTTTCAAAAAAATTTTCAAATTTTTTTACTTTGAAATGGTATTAAAAGTACCTCAGAGATATTCTAAATCAAAATGGGAACTAAGTAATTAAGTTAGGGAAAAATATAAAAAATTAAAATTAATTTAAAACTCAATTATAAATATATACTAACAATTTTAAAATATGTTTATAAATAATATAATACTTGATAATATAAATAAATAAAATTTAATTTAAATAATTAATTGCTATATATAAAGCTAAATAATTAAATATAATAATTTAACTCTTTATTCTGCTGCCTTAGATTTTTTTTTATTGGTGTTTTAATAGAACTGATATTTTGCTTTTTTTTGTTTATAAATTCAGATGTAAGTTTAAATATTCTATTTTTTTCTTATTTACTTACAATTTCTTATTTTTTTTTCTATTTTTTTTTATTTTTGATTTCTTTTTCCTTAACCTCTTTTTCCTTTTCTTTTTTATGATTTTCTGATATTTTAAAATTAGCTAATTTTATTCTTATTAAAGCTATTAATATATTTAACCTTTTTGATAGTACTAAACTTCTATTTTTAGCCTGTTACTAATAAGGGAGAAAATAATAATCATATTTAATTATAAATTATTTAATAGTTAGATATTTTTAAGCTTAATTTTAATTATCTATTAATTATAACATTTCTTCTTCTTTTTTTTTCCTTTTTTTCTTTAGTTTTCTTTTTTTTTTAACTATTTAAAATAAGATTTTACCATTATAATTTTTGTAATAGTTAAAGATGTTATTTTATTATAATAATAATTTAAAATATTATAAGTAATACTAAAAATTTTCTTAGATATAATTAAAATTAAAGATATTATTAAAATATTTCATATTATTTTTATTAATTTAGAAAATTTATTTTTATTTAATTACCAAAATTTAAAAATATCTTTTTTTAATAGATTTAAAAATTATTTATAGTATATTTTTACTTCTATAAATTTGTTACTAATATTCCTATATTATATAAAATCAAAGAGGTTTTAAAATAAATATTATTTATTAAACTTTGAAATATTTTCTTTATTATCATTATTAAATTTAACTATACTATGATATTATTTAAAGTAAAATTACTAGAACTTATTACAATATTGTTTTTTATAATTAAAATTTTATATTTTATAATTATCAAATTTAACTACTGGATTTAAGCAATTACCTAAATTACAAAATAGGCCTACAAGAAAATATGTTTTCTTATAATATTTTTTTAATTTTTAAACTTGAACTGTAAGCTTTAAAGTATTAAAAATATTAATCTTTTAAAATTTAATCTTTTTCTTAAGAATATCTTTTATATTGTTGAGGTGATTAAATAATTTATTATAAATCTTTTATATTAGATATAAGTCGAGTGGTATGAATGTGGCCACCCCCTAGTTGTGGCCACCATTTTTTTTCGCGAAATCTCACTTAACGCGAACACGCGTTTTTTTGTTTTTCATCTGTATAACTACGGTATCTAGCCAATTGAGCCTGTTTTCGCTGGCAAATCCATTATTACAATACCCAAAAGATAATATAACAAAATTAATATAATTATTACAATAAGTACTGTCTAAAATAGCAACTTTTTCTATACTACTGCCACTATTTATAGGATATTTTAGACCACCTTTCAAAACCGGCTTGCTTTTTAACAGCCATATAATATTGTATATAAAAACCAGTAATAATTTTTTAAAATACAAAAAAAAAGGTTTATAAAATAAATCTTATATCAAAAAATTTTTAGTTATGCTCCCATATATACTCAACTACATAATATCATAACCAGTATTTTTATAAAATAAAATAACAGCATCCCATTAAGCAAATAATAAACTACTAACTTTATTTATTATTATTCATATATTAAAACCAAGTTTAGCTGTCATACAAACTAATAACATATCAATTATACCAATTTAGCCAATATTAATAAGCTTTTTAACCTCTACAAAACAATATCTTAAATCTATTTAAAACAATAGTATAATATAAATAAAAATAATATAGCAACTAGTAAAATAAATATAAATAACCTTATTATTAAAAGCTTTAGTTATTAAAAATATTAGATATTTATAAAAACAAATCAATCACATTTTTAGATATTATTTGTAAAGTGTATCTTTATTTTAAATTATATTTTTAATTTACTAGTAATTTTTAAAGCAAAGTTTATTTAAGATTAATAATTTCAAGTTTAAATATTAGAGTAATAATTTAATTAGTATATAATATTTTTAAAAAATAACTAGATTAATAATGTTATTATTTTAAAATAATTAATTAAAATATTTTTATTAAAAACTAATACTAATAATATGTTTATAATATAATTGCTAGTAATTAATAATCATAGCTTATATATAACAAATAAATTTATATTTAAATATTATTTTAATAATATATATCTTCTGTTTTTACTTGTTTATATTTCTTATATTACCCAGCTTTTAAATCTAGGATATTTTTTAATATTAAAAATAATATATAGGTAATAACTTAGAAACTTTATTGTTTTAATAAATATTATTTAAATAAATAAGATATTATTCTTTGAATTTTATACTAAAACATATATAACTAGTTTTATAAAAAAAAATATAACTATAAAATAAAAAGTAATTGGGTTTTACCTTTACAATTATAATAAAACATTAAAAAATTGTTAGATAATAATTTAGTAATCATATATACTTCTTTTAAAATAAAATAATAATATTGTTATTTTAATAAAAAGTTTAGATATTAACCATATGTTTAAATCATCTATCCAAAGTTCTTCTACACAATTAACAATTTATAAAATTAGTAAAAGTTTTAATAAATATATAATTAAAAATACCATACTACAATAAAAAATATAAGGCTTACAAACTAAATTAGAAATAATTTAGTTAATAAAAAAATAAAAAATATAATAGAATTTAAATAAGTAATTTATCATTTTAATAAAAATAGTTTTATAATAAAAATATAAATCTAAACTTACTATAATAATAATAAACAAGGCAATATCTGACAAAAAAAATGATATTTTAATTATTAAAGATGAGGCACCTTTACAACAATCAAACCATATACAGCCCAAAATAATAAAATATTTAAGGTACAAAAACAATATAGATAGTGAAATCAAATAAATTTATATATTTTTTGTATTTGTAGCTCTCAGACTGACAGAACTGTTGTTAATAATATATAATTTCGTTATTCGCGATGGTGGTGGCTATAACTAGGGGGTGGCCACATTCATACCACTCGACTTATTATAGTATATCTTAAAATTATGAAATAAGATTTGTATATTAATAAAATAATTAAAGAAAAATTGCTATCTATTTAATTTATTTTTATTTTTTAGGAGTAGGAATAAGATTAATAAATTATAAATTACTAATTATCTATAATAGAAAAATATAACAAAAACAGATAATATAAATTAATATTTAAATAAAAAAATTCTAGTAAATAAAAATATCTCTAATAGAAGTAATAAATTTTTAATTAATTTAAATTTAAAAAACCTTAAACTATTTATAATATTAAATATTTTTAATAATAATTTTTACCAAAAAACAAACTTATACAAATATATATTAATATTAATAAATAGTTATTCTAATAAAAAAATTAAAAAAAAATATATTTTTTAAAATATTTTTAAAAAACTTTTATTTATATCTACTATATTAAACAATTCTCTATTTATAAATAAATATTAAATATTAATTTCTTTATTAGGTAGAACTTTAATTTTTATTATAAAGTTTTTATAAATAAATTGAATAATATATAACTATTAAATAAAAGATTTATATTATTTTTATATTCTATTTATTTTTAATGAGTTCTCTAATTTATTTAGCCAAATTTTAACTAAAAATTTTATTATTATTGGTGTTATTTGTTGTTAGGCTAAAAAGCCTTCCTTTAAATTTAAAAAATTTTAATATATTAAATATAATTTTAAAAAAAATAAATTTTATATATAAATTTTAAATATACTCGAATTCTAATAAAATATTTTGTAATTTTTAATTAATATTAATAAAATATCCTATAATAGTCATAAAAAAAAATAATTTAAAAATATTTAATAATTAATAATTAAAAAGATTTTCATATTAAAAGTAAAGTTTTTAAAAATTTTAATTTTATAATATTTTAATTTTCTATTAATATCTTCCTAATTGTATATGCTGATAGAATTTTAAATAATGGTTTAAAAAATTTTAAAAAATATTAAAAATTTAAATTACTAATTATATTAAAATTTAAGTTTAATACAAGAATTAATTTCAAATATTCAAAAAAAAAATTTTCTTAATTAAAAAATATAACTTAGTTAATAAAAATTACTTCCTAATATTATTTTATTATTATTAGTATATTTTTAATTTAAAGTAAAACTAATACTAACTTCAAATTAATTTAGCTATTAAGTTAAGGTAAGAATTATTTATTATTTAAATTTTTAAAATTTTTGATATTTTTAGTTACTAAGGTGATCAAGTATTATCTTTGTACTTGTACTTAATATAGAAGAATATTAGATAAAATCTTAATAAATTTTGTAAATAAATTTTAAATTTCCAATTTAAATATAAATTATTTAATAAAAAGAATACTAGGTACTTAATAACGTACCTCACCGGGAAGCGGGACACACCAGGAAGCGGGACACTTACTCTAAGCGAGAAAACCACACCAAAGAAATCCAAAAACCACACCAAAAATCCATCACCAAACCATCAACCGACCATCAACCTACCATCAACTTCCGTCACGTCCACAACCACAACCATGCGTTATACACCGTAAAAAACGTCGTAAATCACATTATAACCACCATACCTAACGATATATACAAAAAAACCGATCAGTTTACCAGCGCGGCGCTAATAAACCACGTATTGCGTTTAGCGCTATACATGTACATACCGCCTATTTTCAGTAGCAATTTTAAAAACAACCACAAACAGTACACAACCGAAACGCATACTATATAATAAACTTGATCTTCTGGATTGCATACCGTTGGATTTATAATTTTACGATTTTTTTTGATGGTTTTATCGTTGATGGAAGTTGATGGTCGATTGACGCGTTTGGTGATGGATTTTTGGTGTGGTTTTTGGATTTCTTTGGTGTGGTTTTCTCGCTTAGAGTAAGTGTCCCGCTTCCTGGTCCCGCTTCCCGGTGAGGTACGTTATTTAATATTTAGAATTCTATTGTAAATATAAAACTTTATTATTTAGTTTAGTAGTTAATATAAAATATAAAGTTATATTATATTAATCATTAAATTTCTTATATTTTGTAGGTTTGTAGATATAGTACTATCTATAAAAAGAAATCTTAAAATTATAAAAAAAAAAAAATTTATTAAAAATAGTTTAAAATATACTATTAAAAAACATTTTAATTTAAATAGGAATTAGTTTTAATTTAAAAAATTTACAACAAATAAATTTAATTACTAAACAAAAATTTATTTATTATTATATTCTAATTTTTGTTAATATACTTTTAAAAAATATTAACATCTTTTTATATTAAAAATTATAATAATTAGATATTTCTTATCATATTACAACTATTTTTTTCATTTTACAAAATAGATATTTTTAACAAATATAAAATAAATTAATTTAAGTTTTATTAAATATAATAATAATGTCACACATANATTTTTTTAAAATTTATTGTTGAAGAACCTGAATTTCTACTTTTCATTTTATTATTCTTAGTTTTTTTTTTTTTTTTTTTTTTTTTTTTTTTTTTTTTTTTTTTTTTTTTTTTTTTTTTTTTTAAATTTTTATTATTTTTTTTTTTTTTTTTAAATTTTTTTTTGTTTTAATTCTGCTTTTTTGACTTTTATTAAAAATTCCAATATTTTATTATTATTTGTAAAAATTCTATTTTGTAAATTATATTTTTCTTTAATATTGAAAGTCTTGCTAAGTTTTTTTTTAATTTTAAATTTAAATTTTTCTTTTTTAAATTTAAAATAAAGAGGGTATTATACTTTTTCTTTTACTTCATTTTTTCTAAATTTATTTTTATTTTTAAATCTGCTTTATATTTTATTTTAATTCTATTTTTTAGAATTTACTTTTTTTCATCTATTCTATTTTTCTACTTATTTATTTTCAATAATCTACTAATTGCTTAACCTTTATTCATTATATTCTAATATTTTAATTTATATTTAATCACTTTCTAATTAATCAACTTCTTTTTATATCTCTTCTAATATTTATTTAACATTAGAAAAGTCTTTTTAACATATTAATATATTTTCACAATAATATTTATTTAAAAAAAATTATTAATTTTTTTTAAATTAAATAAGCTTATTTTCTTTAATATAATATTATTAATTATTTTTTCTTTATTTTCTTTAATAACAATATGACTTTAAGCTTCACAAGCAACACATAAAAAAAAAAGAAATATAGGAAATATTAAAAACAAAAAAAATATTAATTAAAATCTTATTTTAATTTACTAGATTAATTTAATTAAAATAAATTAAAAAAAACAAAAAATAAAAAATATTTATTAATATTTTAAAAATAATTTTAGAATTTGGATCTTATATATTTTTATCATATTTAGTTATATTATATAAACAACAATGTAAATAAACAACACATTTACATTTATACAAAATCCTATTCTAAATCTTGTCTTAAATCTTATTTTTATCCAAATTTTTGTTATACAATTTAAATATATAATTAAAACCAATATTAAATTTATTTTTTATAACTATTTTCTAATTTTACTAAAATCAAGAAATAATCTATTTATTAATATAAAACTATTATTAAATAGTAAAATATTTTATCATATTTTATCTAATTTATTCATTTAATTTTTTTTTATATTTACATCTACTAATTATCTATTCTTTTTTAAACATCTACACTTATATCTTATATACAATTAAAATAGTTAAAAAAATTATTAAATTAATTATAATCTTTATTATTAAACCACTTATATTTAAAAAAAGAAAACTAAAGATATTAATAAGAATCCTTATTACAATAGTAAAAAAAATAATAACAAAAATTAATACCTATACTTAAACTTTAAATATATAATATTTAAATTTAATTTTTATTATATTTATTAATAAATTCAATAAATAGAGCAATTTATAAATACAATTTTTATTAAAAACACAATAATAAACTTTTTATTTGAAAAAAATTTTTCTAATATTTAGCTTATAAACTATATAATAGTATAATTCCAAATATAAAATAAAATATAAAAATTTTAAAAATTCTACAAACAATTATTAAGACATTCATAGTTAAGTTCTTGTTACACCTGTGGCCCTGGGAGGTTACAGCAAGCTCACTCTGGCTTCTGTTTTTTAATCCTATTGTTTAGGTCTTGATTTAAGGAAGTATGCGTATTACTAGAAATAGTAGAATTATTAGATAAAAAATATAATAATAATAAAATAATAGTAAATTATAAATTTGTATTGTATTTAAGTTAACTGATAAAGAGTAAGAATTATTTATTAGTTTTAACAATAATTTTATATATATAATAATATTTTATATAATTATTAATGCTTGTATGCTTGCATTTTAATACTTGTATGTTCATATATTTGCATATTTATATGTTGGTGCTTATATGTTTATATGTCACGTGATGCGTAGTACTATGTAACAAAAATTTGAAGTGGATAGGTAAATGCAATATCTAAGTAAATAATTTTTTTATAAGAGATATAGTGAAGTAGAGCTAAAAACAATGTAGTATAAAATGTAGTATAGATGATTTATACTATTAAGATTATAAGTTTGTGATACTATTTTCTTTTTCTAAGGAATATAATTTGTATAGAAATATGTTTTTATTGTAATCAAATTCTTGTAGTGAGTAAAAGTCTATGTGGAAGTTAAGTTTTGGGTAGTTGAGGTTATTTTATAGAGTTAGTGTTTGATGTAGGTATATTTTTGGTGTAAGTTGGTGTTTTATGTAGAACTTCTATCTGTATAGTTTATGTGGGGTAATAATAGTGTAAGTAAATAGTGTATAAAAAAATAATGATTAATTTAAGGTGGTAATTTAAAATTTAAATTTTAAAATATTTTAATAAGGGGATAATTAACATATATTTGAAATTAAGTATAAATGCTGGTAAAACAAGTAAAAAGAAATAAAATGTTTTCTTATTAACATTATAATTTGCAAGTTGATTGTATCAAAAAACTTGGTGTGAAACCGCACGAGCCTAGTGCTCTCGATGCGGTTCGAGATAGAACTTGTGGTGGCACTTAGTACGCTGTAAAGGGAAGTGATTTTGCTATCAAGTAATAACTAAATGGCTAAGTAAATTAAGGAGTAGATTATCCAGTGTCGATTCCAAACAACGACTAGATAAGTGGTTTATATACACAAGACTATAACATATTATGCTAATCCAGATGGTTTTATGATTCCCAATACTTGCCTAGCTTAGCCGATATCTCTCAATGGTAAGCGCCCAAGGTAAGCTCTATTCATGAGCTCTCTTGTAACCTCGATTCCCGTCAAAGCACTTAATATAATTGTTCATATTTTTCGAGACCAATCGGTATAGCTAGCTGACTAGTCTCGTACTTCTATACCTCCCTAGGTCTCCCAACTCGTGACTAAGTCTGTCGATGCCCCAGTCTATGAATCTAGGCTGGAGAGCTCTCATCAATAAATTGTCCCATCAATGAACACTTATCCATACTCCCTAGACCAATCGATGTTCTCATAGCGAGATTGGTTGTAATCGCATATTGCGTTGAAGGTGTGGTAATTTGCCACCTCAAGGTGGCACCGCCTCAACGGCTCGAGGGTGGCTAAGAACCGCCTCGAGAACCATATATCATGCGCAGCATGACACTTGGAATTCTAGTTTTTAATTTTTATAAATATTATACAAAAAATAATTATTTGTATATTATTATATTTGGTTATAAAAATTATGTGATTTGTACTAGGAATGATTAGAGGGGTTATATTGCTAATTTTTATAAGTTTTTTTTAAATGATGAGAGTGGATTTTACTAATTTCCTTCTTAATCAAGCAACTAAATCATTAATTAAATAAATAAATAAAAAAACTAAAGAAATTAAAAAAAGAATAAGTTATAATATAACAGAAAGCTACTAAACTTCAAGCAAAAATTAATTAAAAAAAAAAAAATTTTTGTTAAATTAAATAAAAGTATCTAAAAGCAATAATACATAAAAAAAAATCCTTAAATACTAAGGAAAAAAAAAATTAAATAGAGGTAAAATAGTCTTTTAGAAAAATTGAAAAATTTGAAAAAAAATTATTAGTATTAGTTCTAAAAATCTCTAATTTTAATTATACCACTTTTTTATAATCTTAGTCTAAAATAAATTTTTTTTTTAATCTTCTATATTCTCATTTTATAAATAATAATATAATTTTTTAATTAAAGTAGGTTTGGATGATTTCTAGGGGTATGTTGTTTTTTAAAATTTAAAAATTATTTTACAATTTGTAAGGTGGTGATTATCTAATAAAATATTTATTTTCTTAATTGGGTCCATTTAAAATTTTTTTAAATTTGTATTTTGTGTGATTTTTAAATTTTAGTTTTTTATTATTAAGGTTTTTTCTTAGACTTTCTAAGGTTAATTCTAAAAATAAAATATAAAATAATTAATAAATATATATAAGTCTTGAGATTTCTAATTTAAAAATGTTATCACTAAACTTCTTTGTGATTATAAAAGGTTTATGTTTTTAGTAATCAAATTTTTTATTTTGATATTTTTTTTATTTAATATATTTAATAAATAAGTATACTTTATTTTCTTTTTTTAAAAATAATATTTTTATTTTTTTTTAATTATAATAATGTAACATTTGTTTTATTATAAATTGGAGATTTTTTTGAAGATTTTCATAAAAATTTTTTATATTTTTGATATATTTATTTGCTTAAAGGACTATTTTTTTAGGTATTAAAAATAATAATATTGCTGTTAGGTTCCATCCTCTGAGTATCTTATATGAGATGTATTTTATAATTAAATGTTTGGATATATTATAAATAAATTTAAAATTAAGAAGTAATTTAACCTAATTGTTTTATATAATATTTAAGAAATTGTGTAACTATATTTTTATTGTTTAAATGATTTGTTTGGTTACTCCATCTATCTAGATATATCCTTTACTAATAATATTAATTTTAGTTTTGGTTTAATTTCTAATTAAATTCTAAAACTTACTAAAAAACAAAGTATCTTTATTGTAAATATGCTTGACTTGTAAGCTGTATTAGCTAAATATTTGTTTATTATAAATTTGTTCTAGTTATTTTGTAAATTATTTAAAATTTTATGGTTCTAGAATTATTATTTTGTTAAATTTATAAATAATAACCAATACTTTGTTATATATGATATTAATAAGGAAATTTCTAGATTTTAACATTTTTTAAATAAAATTATAAAAAATAATTTAAAATAATACAAATGGTGTATTATAAAATTAAAATTTTTTATAAGGTAAATGTTTACTAAATTTGTTTTTATAATATATATTATAAATTTTAATATATTATTTAATATATTGTTGTATTTACAGCTAAAAGTAATCCTTAATTAGAAATTCTTAAATTTGTTTAATTTCTAAATATTTATAAATTAATATATTATAATATTATTTAATAAGTTTTTACTAAAAATTTTTAATAAAAATATAATAAAAATTTTTAAAAAGAATAATTTCATATTCAATAATAAAATATTCTAGAGTATTTAAATTGTTGGAAAGGATTCAAATAATTATTAAATATTGTTTATAACTTTCTTTTAATTCTTAAGTAAACTGATTATTTAATATATAAAAAGTAATATTAAGAATTTTGTTAATAATAATATTTTCAAATAGTTTTTTTTTAAAGATTACTCCTTTATCTAGTTATACTCCTATCATTAAATCAAATCTTTTGCTAATAACATCTACTCCTAAATTTTTTTTACCTTTACAATATATAATCTTCATATTATATTTGCTAAATATTTTCCACCAGCAGACTTATCATCTACTAAATTCTTTAATAATAAGGAAAAAAATAAAATTCTTATAATCAAAATATATAATGAAAAATTCTTTACCTTATAAATATACTCTCCATATTTTATAGGCTTGTACTATTATTATAAATTCTTTATTATAAATTAAATACCTAAATTCTATAACATCAAATTTATAAAATAAATAAATAATAGGATACCATTCATCATTAAAATATAATTAGCATAAACATGCGCCTAATACAACATCTAAAACATCAGTTTCAATTTTAATAAATAATTTTAAATCATAGAATTAGAATATAAATACTAAAAAAAATGATTATTTTAATATATCAAAAGTATTAATTCAATTAAAAATCATATTAAATTTAACTCCTATCTTAATAAACTCAGTTAAAGCAGTTAACATATAACTATATTATTTAATAAAACATTAATAATAATTATATAATCTTAAAAAAAATTAAACATTTTTAATAATTTCAAATTATAACCAGTCTTAAATAACTCATACTTTTTTAAAATTTATTTTAATTCCATTAATCATTATAATAATTCCTAGAAATTTGTATTCGATAATTTCAAATTCTATTTTTTTAAACTAAACTTTAAGTTTATATTTATTAAAAACTTTAAAAACAAAAATAACATATTTCCTATATTCTTCCGAATTATAACTGTAAATTAATATGTTGTTGAAATAAACAATACATATTTTATCAATATAATCCTTAAAAACATAATTTATAAAAATTTAAAAAAATACTAAAGCATTAGTCAATCTTATAAACATAACTACATATTTAAATAGTTTATATCAACATCTAAAAGCTATTTTCCAAACATCCTTAAACACAACCCTAAAATTATAATATCCAATTATTATATCTATTTTAGTAAATCTCTTAGCTCCTTATAATCAATCAAATAATTCATCTATTCATAACAATTTAGTTTAATTTTTAATAGTAATAACATTAAGGTTTTAATAATCTATACATATTCGCAATTTTCCATTCTTCTTTAGTACAAATAGTATAAGATGTCTAACTAAAGATTAAAATAATTAAATATATCCTTTACATAAGTTTTCTTCAAAATATTCACAAAATACCTCAAACTCATCTTATATACAAACATAAATAAACATAAATTTAGGAATAACACCTTCTTAAAATAATATTTCATAAATAAACTCATTAAGTTTCAATAGAACATCTTCATCAAATAATTTCTCAAAAATTTTAATCCACTTAAGAATCCATTTAAAAATCTTAATAATATTTTTAACAATTTCTTTAGCAATTTCACAAACATCTTTAGCCTTAAGCCATATACATTTAAAAATATTAGGTTTATTTCAAAATCAATAATAAACTTCTTTATCAAAGAGATATTCTATAAATCATAAATATACTTCTTTTCCTTTTATTCTATAATCATTATTTAAACAAAATCATCAACAATCACAACAAATAAAATCAAAAATCTTATTTTTCCAACTAATAGCAGGATCATATTCCTATAACCAGTTAAAACCTAAAATTAAATCATATTTTTAAAAATCCAAAACATCAATTATTCATTCTTCATAATATCCATTAATAAAGATGGTTATTGTAGTTTTGTAATAAACAATTCCTAAAATATTTCCTCCAAAAACAGTAACATTATAATAAATACCTTTAAATCATATAAAAAAATATATTTTAATAATATAATTAATCAAAATATAAAAAGTTTCTACACCACTATTTATAAATATATTAATATTAAAATGTTTATTATTAACTAGATTTAATTATTTATTTGATTTTTTTTAATAAAGCTAGAACTAAATTTTTTAGATTATTTTAAATTCTAAAACCAAATTAATTTAAAGTTTTAATAAATAATAAAATTATTATATAATATTTATAAATATAAATTTGCTAAAGTCTCTTTATTATAAATTATTATAAACATCAAAAGTAAATTTTTTTTTTTAATATAATTTTAGTCTAATATAACTCTCTGATAATATTAGTCCATTCCTACACACAGCTAATACAAATAAAAAATTATTTTTTATAAATAATATAATAATTCCTGTTTTATAAGTAAATCATATAGTATATTTTAAAAATTAAAAAATATAATCTAATAAAAATTATATTTTAGAAAATTTTAAAGTAGAAAACTTCTTTTTCAAAATAAAAAATTACAAAATTTTGTATTAATTCTACTCTATATAAATTTATTATAGTAAGATAAATAATTTATTAATAAAATTTATAATAACTTCTTTATAACTTTTTTATAAAATAATATCCTTTTATGGGAATTTTATCTAAACATTTATTATATAAGTTTTGTAATTTATAAATATTATTGGTTTTATAAAATTAATATTAATAGGTTCTACAACTTTAAACATAATTATTAATAAAAGTTGGTTATAATAAATTAAATAAATTTTTATATTTAATTTTTCCTAGATTATTTAGGATAATTAGTTAATTCTAATAATTCTTTCTTTTATATGAGTATTTATTTTTAAGTTTAATATTAATTATATTATATATTATTTTTAGTTCTCAATAGAGTTTTTATAAGTAAATTTATAATTTAAGAAAAATAATTTTAAAAATAATTTTGGAATATATTTTTCTAGCTAATTATTTTAAAATAAGTGTAATATAAAATTATTATAATTTTTTATTTAAGTTTTGTTGATATTTAAAATATTTTTTTAAAATAGAATAATTCTATATTTAATAATATTCATATATTATAGGATTATAAAATAAAAATGTAAGTTTATAAATAGCTAAATTTAAATCTTTACTTAAAATATATATTAGAATATTAGATATAATATTATTAATATCTTTATCATTTTTTTATAATATAGTTTCTTGTAATATTTAAAGTTTTTCTTTAATTATTAGATATACTATAGGTTTATTTCTTTAAAAAAGAATAATTATTTTATAAAATAAAATTAATAGTTTTAATATTAAAATATTTTAGATAATATAAATTTATTATACTAATTCCTTGTATTGTTCTTATTATTTTTCTAAGATTTTTGATTAAGTAAATTAGATATACTTAAACTAATTTTTTTTTAATTATTAGCAATTTCTAGCAAAATATCCTAATCTATCACAATTATAACAAACAATTATATTAGATTTTGGTGAACCTTTATGTTATTAATAATTAGTATTATTAAGATCCATTAAAATAGATCTATATTTTTAGTAAACACCATTTCTGGAACAATAATTCTAATAATTATTGTAAAAACAATATTGTCCAATTTTTCCTTATCTTAATGTATTATCAAAATGATTTCTTTAATAGTTTTTTCAGGGTTGGTTTAATTTTTGTTAGTTTTGTTGAAAAATAGAATTATTTATTTGTATAGCAAGGTTCTATATTTCCATATAAATTATTTTTGGGGTTCTAAATTTTTCTTTAATAATCTTAGTACAGATTATTAGCTTGAGTCCTTCTCTAGCAAAATCAAAAAATTATACATCATTATATCTTGTAAATGAAATATAATAATTAAGCTTTTAAAAATAGTTTTATATTATATTTCTTCTTTTTTATTCTTATATCTATATTTTTGTTGAAAAAAAGTGATAAAGTAATTGATATTAATAAATATTTTATAAATATCTAAATATACTTATTCAAATTTTTTATTTTTATGTGTTTTTTTATTATAGCTACTTCATTTCTCTAAATAAATTATAAAAATATAAAAAAGTAATTTTTCCAAATATATTCCCACAAAACAAATCTTATATTTATTTATAAGAAATCAATTTATATTAAAAAAATAATAGATCAAAAACTAATTGAAAAATTGATCAAGTTTTTTAAGTTATCCTCTAAACTTAATTAAATCTCCCAATTTAAATACCTTGTTAGAGTTTTTAGTAAAGTTAATCATTTTAATAATTTCTTTTAAAATTTTTATAGGATTTTTAATATATTAATTAAAAAAATCCATTAATAATATTAGCAACTATTCTATAATTATTATTTTAAATTATTATTTTATTTATTTTAGGATTTTTATTGCTATACTTAAGTTTTTAATATATCTTTCCATATACTCTAATATTTTATATATTAATATTTCTTCTTCTTAAGATTTTTCTAAACTTTCTTCTAATATTTCTTCTATAATCTATATTTTTATATTAAAAGTATAAATATAATTTTAATCATTAATATATACTTCTCTTATAGTAGTTTTAAATATTAATTTAAAAAGTGTAACTACTGATCTTTATTTTTTATTAAGTCTTTGATATTTTAATATTTATGTAATAAAATGACTCTTTTATTTAATTATTGTTTTCATATTTTGCAAAGATAATTGTATTTTTTGTTTTTATTTTTAATAAATTTTAAATCTGAGGTGTCTCTTAATTTTATATTTTTAAAAAAATGTTCTTAAATGTTTTTAAGTATAAGAAAATTTAATATGTATATAAATTTTTTATTTAAATTAAATTGGATTAGTTAAAGTGTTATATTTATAATTCTAAAAAATTATAGCAAGTTTATTTTAATTTTTGTTTTTTAGTCCTATTACTCAAATCTTGATTCAAGGAAGTATATATATTATTAAAAATAATAAAATTATTGGATAAAAAATATAATAACAATAAAATAATAGTAAACTATAAGTTTATATTGTATTTAAATTAACCAATAAAAAATAAGAACTATTTATCAATTTTAACAATAGTCTTATATACATAATAATACTTTGTACAATTGTTAATACTTGTATGTTCATATCTTAGTGCTTGTATATTCACATGTTTGCATGTTTGCATATTGGTGCTCGCATATTTGCATATCATGTGATGCGTGGTGCTGCGTGGCAGGGATCTGAAGCGGACAGGCAAACGCAGTACCTAGTGTCACAGACCTATGGTCTTGACAGCACAAATCACCTGTACCGCATTTTGCGCTACATCGTTCTCAGCTCTGCTTCACTGTATCTCTTATGAAAAAACTACCCACCTAGGTACTGTGTTTGCCTGTTTACTTCAGATCTCTGCCACACAGCACCACACATTACATAATATGCGAACATGCGAATACCAACATACAAACATGCAAACATGCAAACATGCGAGCACTAAAATACAAGTATACAAGCATTAACAATTATACAAAACATCATTATATATATAAGACTATCATTAGAACTAATAAATAGTTCTCATTTTTCATAAATCTATATTTTTATTATTAACCAATTATAGATTGAGACAATTAATACAATAAATATTACAATACTAATTAAAAAAAAAATTATTGAACCTCCTATTTAAAAAAATCCTATATTAGATGTAAAATAATAGGCTATAATTTTCTTGGAATTTTTTGAAAATCCCATAAAAAACCTAGAAAATTTTGAAAATTTTGAAAATATTGATCATAATTTGAATAAAAATATCAATCCTAACTTAATTAACCAATTTACACTATTAGTATTAATTTTATTATTTAGTAGATTTAAAGAGTTTATTAATTCCTTTATCAATAATCCTATTTTTAACCAATTACCAGTTAATAATATTTTAATATTATTATCTATCAAACTTCAAGAACCTATTACTAAACCTCAAAAGCATGCATATAACCTATCATCATAAATAAATCTAAAAGCTAAATTATATAATTAATTAATACTTCAACTATTAACATTTAATTAAAATAATATATTTTTTTTACTTTCTATTAAATACAGAAAATCTTTTAAAAAATAATGTCTAAATTTAATATCATTATCCTTACTAAGATTACTTCATACAATATCAACTATTTCTAATCTCCAAAATAATAAAAACAATTTTTACCCATTCTCTGATAAATTTAATATATTTAGAAATAAATTTATTAAAAAACATAAACCAAAAATAATTAATTTTCTTAATATCAAACAACTAATATATAATAAAATAATAAATAAAATTAATTTATAATAAATTAATAAAAAACCATTTGTTAATACTGTAAAAATCCAAAAATATATAAAGAGTTTAGTAATAAACTTAAAATATTAATTTCTTAAATTTTATTTTTATACTATAATACATTAAGTTTAAACTTTTTAATAACACATATATTTATTTTTTCCTAATTAAATAGTAAATTACAAGACAATTAATTTTATCTTTTAATTATAATTAGAAAATTAATACTAAACATCTACAAATTAATAAAAAACACCAAAGCAATACAACAACATATAATTTTTTTTTTTCAAAAATAACCAATTTCTTTATTATAACCAATTTTATTATAATAATATAAATTTTTAAATATCTACTTTTAAACTTCTTAAGACTAATATAAGATTTTATAAACCAATAATATTATCTTTATCACTTCCATATTTCCCAATATACTAATTAAACAATATTATAACTCTATTATTAGTTAAAGGTATTAAACTAAAAAATTAATTTATAATTTAAATAATTATACACTTGCATTTATCAATACTTATATTTTTATCATTTTAAAACAATAAAAATCCAATATTTATAATTATAGAATTAGTAGTTAAATAAATAAAATTTATAATAAACTTCTACATATCTTCAACAATATTATAAAAAAACATTTTATTAATATATTATAACAGAAGTATATTAACATATAACTAATAAATTTTTTAATAATATCAAATAGTCTCCCAATATTTAACAAAAAATTTTCATAGTTTTTCAATATTTGATATAAAAAACCTTTGATAGTTTAAAATTTTTGTTTTTAAATACATTAATTCCTTTTTTTATAAATACTAATACAAATATTATAAACTAAGAAAGGGATCTGAAAAATCTTCTAAATTTTTTATAAAATATATTATATCTAATATAAATTATAGTACTATTATATATTTAATTTTTAGTTTTTATATTTTTTTATTTTATTATAATTAAATAATTAGATTAATAAATATATATATAAATTTTTCTATTAATACATTTTTTATAAAATTTTCAATAGATGTATTGTAGCTAGTACTAAATTTTTAAAATTTTAAATTATCTTAAATTTTCAAATCTTTTTATTGTTTTTAATATTTCAATTTTCAAATTATCATAGATAAAATATATATTCTAATGTTTGAGATGATTATTATTTCTATTATTAGAGATGATATCAGCCTTTTGACATCTAAAATAAGACTAATAGTATTTTTCTTTTAGATTATTTTCTTATTATCCCATCCCAAATGTGCAGAATCTGATATCATCCGGATGCTGGTAGATGTAAAGTTGCCGTTTCAGAAATCCTGTCGTCGGATGACCAGGACGGCAACACATTTTTTTGCTGATGAGGAAAATACCTCAATATAAATTTTTATTATTCCTCAACTCAATCCCAGCTTTTTTTCCGATTTAGGGCAGGTTTTTTTTGTTGTAATAATACATTTTTATAAATATATATTAATAGTTTAAAAAGAGCTACATAAATAAGCTATCATATAGTTCTAAATAAATTAAAAAATTAAATATTAAAGATTATATTATTATATTATTTTAAATTAAAAAATTTTAATTTATAATTTCTAATTTAAAAAGTATACTTAATAAATATTTTTTCTATCTATAATAAACTAAGAAAATATATGCCCGCTAGTTATAAAAATATAATATAAATATTGAATATAAATTTTAATTAAAACAATAAAATTTCTAATTATAATAGGATTATAAACGACTTTGCAAATAGATGCTAGAAATTTAGGTGGAAGACCAGTACTAATACTAAAAAACTATAAAAACTTACTCTAAGTTGTATTCTAATTTTTAAGTTATTAGTTACCTATATGTTTACTTATATTAGATAAATAAGCTTATTACATGCTTATTCTTATCATATTATTTAAATTATTTTTAATATAATTATAAATATAAACCAACTAAAATATTACCTTCATCTTAAATATTATATATATTTTTTTTATATTTACTCTTAAAATTTAATGAGTAAAAATTATATTAGCTTTTGTTATTATTATTATAATTTTATAATTTTATTTTGCTTTTACTATTTAGTTGAGTTTAAATTAAAATATAAAATACCTAACCTTATAGGTTTTTTTTTCTTTATTTAAAATTAAATAATCTTGACTTTTAAGTTAAAGTTTTAAATAAATATAAAGTTTATTTTTTTAAAACATATTCTTTTATTTTTCCTAAATTATTATTATTTTTATTTTTGTTAGGGTGAATAGTTTATTAACTACTATTTTTTTATCATTATAGATTTTTAATAGTTCTAAAATTTTTTTAATGTGATTAACAAAATTAACTTTTAATGTATTATTACTAATCATTATATTATTTTCTTAAATAAAAATAATTTTTATAATAATAATAAAGTTAAAATATATACTAATAAAATAAGAGAATATTATAAATAAAATTTTACTATTAAAGAACTGTTACACCTGTGGCCCTGGGAGGTCACAGCAAGCTCACTCTGGCTTCTGTTTCTCAGTCCTATTACTCAAATCTTGATTCAGGGAAGTATACGTATCACTAGGAATAGTAGAACTGTTGGGTAGAAAATGTAATAATAATAAGGTAATAATAAACTATAAATCTATATTATATTTAAATTGACTGATCTAGATTTTAAAATTACTTATTTTTTCAGATGTAATGAGGTTGGTTTTAGATTTTATACATTTTGATGAAATTGGAGTTTTTAATTGTTTTTTTCATACTTTTTTTTTTAGTAAATATTGGGTTTTCTATTTGCTTCGCTTATATTTGCACTAATAAAAATACATTAGAAGATTTTTAAAAGAACATATTTGAACAAATACAAAGAAACTGTTCATAAATATATAGAAATAAAGAAGAAGTATTTTATTAATTAAAGAAATTTAAAAAAAAAAATTGTTTTAAAAATGTAAATATATAATTTTAAAAAGGGGTAATTAGAAAATAAAATAAAAAAAATCTTAAAAAAATATATCAAATCTGATTATTAATTAAATTTAAATAAAAATAAAAAATTTATTTATAAAAGTAATTTAGTTATATGTTTTGGTTTATTTTTATATATTTATAAACAGCCTTATAATACTTAGTAAAAAATATTATATTATTTTAAATTAATATGATTATTAATAAACTAATATTATTTATTAATTTATATTAATTAAATAAAAAATAAAATTTTATTTTTATAAATAATAATATAATTTGGTTAGACTCCAGATAGCAAGTAAGGGTTGTTAAATGATAGGTTGTTGAAAATTTGAATTAGGTTTTATGATTTCTAAATTTGGCTGTTTTTAAATAGTTAAAATTTAGTAATTAAGAGCAATTTATAATTTTTTTAAAAATATAAATCAAAAATAGTGAAAATATATTTAATATAAGATAGTAAATATTTAAAAAGAGATTTATACTAGTTTCTATGGTTTTAATTTATAAAAATGAAATTATATTGAGGTTGGTTTTTATATTATTGGAATAATTTAGTATAATATAGTATTAAGTGTATAATATTTTTTAAAGAATTTGTAAAATTTGGAATTAGTATATATAATTAATTATATAATTAATAATTAAATTTAAATAAAAAAGATTTTAATTTATTTATTATTAAATTTAAAATATTAGTTAAATAACCTTTATAAATTACTTATAACTAGTCTTTTTTAATATAAAAAAATAAATAATATTATAAATTTAGTAATTTAAATTTTTAAGTAAAATAATTAATAGTTTATTAACCAAAACTTAATAATAATTATAATTTTTTAAAACTATGAATTTTTTTTAAAAACTTTAAAATATTTATTAAAAAAAATAAATAAAAAAATAAATTAATAAATTGAGAGAGTAGTAATTTATTAGTAGAGTCTTCAAATAAATATTCTAAAATTAATAACAAATTTAATAAATCTAATTATTAAAAAAAAATTTTTTTTTAGAATTCAAGCATTATAGTTTAAAAATGTAATAATATATTTAATATTAAAAAATCTAAATTAAAAAATTAATATAGTTCAAAAATTAATATTTATTTTTAAAAAATTTATAAAATAATTTTAATATATTTATTAACCAGCTTTATAAATACCCAAATAGTTGTATAAAATTTATAAAATAAGTTGGTTAATAAAATTTAATAATATTAAAAATTTTTAATGACTAAAAACATCAGCAAAAAATTGTGTTGACCTCCTGGACCTTTAAAGTCCACAAAATCCTAAAAATCTTTGGCCTTTTGGAATCTTTTAGAGGTTAAGCGAATATATATTTTTAACAACCATTATAAAATTTTTAATATTTAAAAACTTTTTTTTATTTAAAAACTTATAAATTTTATAAATTATTAAAAACTCTTTGAACTTAATCAGAAATTTCAATTTTAATAAAATTATATTTGAAATTAATTTTTTCAAAAATATTATCTACTAGTAATTAACTTACTACTAGTTAATACAATAATTAAATTAAATTTTAACTTATAAGTAATAGCTTAAGAAGTTACTAATTTATTATTTACTTAATAAATTACTATTATTTTATTTTTCAAAAATCTTAGTAATAATAGTTTAAAATTAGGCATACATAAGAGCATATTTGAAAGCTTCTTAATGTAAAGTTTATTTTATAAAATTTTTTTTTTATACTTTAGAAAGCTGCTACTGTGTAACAAAGACTCAAAGAGAAGAACTGCAGGCGGAGGTCGAAGCTGCAGGTGGATCACTACATATAACAATTAGAAAAGTAGAAGTATTGTTATAGATTGAGAAACAATACGAAATTAAGCAAGAAGAATAAGAAATGTTCCTTTCACAAAGTTATTTCTATATTCTTTTTATAGAGTTATCTCCATATTCCTTTTATAGAGTTATCTCCATATTCTTTTTATAAAATTATCTTTATATTTTTTTTATAAAATTATTTTTATATTTTTTTTACAGAGTTATTTTTATGTTTTTTTTTATAGAGCTATCTCCATGTTCCTTTCATAAATTATATTTATGTTCCTTTTATAAGTTATTTCTATATTTTGATGTTTATTTATATCTGTATTTTTGAATTATATGTATTTAGAAAACTAAGTAATAATTTAAGTAATAATTTGGATATATATACATATAGTGCTTTTTGATTTTTATAATGTTTTGTGTGTTATCTTGATATCTTAAGTCTACTGTGTATAATTCTTATATTTTGTTGCTTTGTAACCATATTAATTTAACATTTTAAAATGTCTTCTGGATCTAGTTCAAAAATATTCAAAAAGAAAGACGTATTAGAAGAAATAATTGAAATATAAATCACTATCCTAAGTTTTATAATATCCCAAATTAAAATTTTTCTTGTTGTATTTAATAATTAAAAATCAGCAATATGCCAACTGTTATACTTACTAATAAAATTAAATTTTCTAATTTAAAATTATTTGATAATAGCAAACCTTATTAATTAAAATTTTTTTTTAGAACTCTAAATAACAAATATAAAGAAAAATTTATAAAATTTAATATTTATTAAAAAAAGATTATATATATGGTTAGTTTGTTATAAGATAACCTTTAAAAGCTAGTTTTTAATAAGTATAATAAAGATACTGATTTATATACCTGGGTTATTTATGCCAATTTTATTAAATGGTTTAATAAAGTTTTTAGAGATTTGGATTTTGCTGGTATTGTAAAAAGGAAATTATATGCTTTTAAATAAATCAATAAGCTATTTTTAATTTATTTAATTGAATTTTACTAGCTAATAAAATGACTTAATTATAATAATATTACTCAAATTATTTATCTACAAAATAGATTATATATTAAAATAGAAAAGCCTTTTATTATTTAAAATAAATTTCTTAATAATATTAACAACTTTGCTATTTTATATCAAAAATTAGATAATAATTAAAAAATTTTAAATATAAAAAAGAAAATTTAGAATAAAGCTAATATCAGCTTATTTTAATAAAATTAATTAAATTAAAAAATAATAAGAATCTTTAATAAATTTAATTTTAATAGATTATCATAGATATAAGAAAACTAGTACTATAGTCTAAGACTAATGGATTAGTTTATTAAATATATCCAAGAACAACTAATTAAAAAAGAAAAAAAAATAAGCGTCGAACCCTAAATTTATACATATATTATAGGGATAAAGGATGAAAAGAAGAGGGCTATTATACTAACCAATACCCTAAAAAAAACTTATTTAACTATATTACTATATAATGATCATTTACAGAAACAACTATTAATGATAAGTATTTATAAAGAATTGATCCTCAATTTACACATAGCCAAAATTTGTAGGAAATCATATATAAGGAAATTTAATAAAAAATGGAAAAAATTACAAGAAATTATGAATATAAAATATATTTTAAAAAAAAATCTAAAATAAAAAAAAAAAAAGCTTAATTATAAATTATAATATATAGAAAGGTAGGAGTAATCTGTTATTTTATAAATTCTAAAAATTTTAAAATATATTATAAATTTCTTTTATATTATAGAACATATTTTTTTGTTTAAATTTTGAAGAAATAGAAATTTTATTTAAATTTTATATAGAGATTTTTATTATATTATACTTTAATTCTTAAAAATTTATTTATATATTTGTTTATTTAAATAGTAATAATATAGAAATACATATAAACTAATAATTTATAATTAAAAATGATTTTTTATTTTATAAAAAATAAGTTCCTGAAATTATAAAATACTTGAATAATAATAAAGAATTAATTAAAGAAACGATCCAATTTATAATAAAAATCAAAGATTATAAAGAAATAATAAAGGCTAATATAATAAATATTATTAAAAATCTTAATTTTGGAAATCTATAACATAAAAAATACAAAATTATAATAAATTAAAATAAATCAAAAGTTAAATTAGGATATTTATCTAAAATTATTATTATTAGTGTTAAAATATTCAAAAAGATTTTAAAATAAGGATTTACCTATATTATCTATAAACTCAAATCCAAATGGAATAAAAATCCAATAGAATTTACAATCAAAATACCCTTAAAATATAAAAATCTAAAAGAAGTTTTTTTTAAAAAAAAAAAAAAAAAAAAACCATTTTACCAAAACAATTTATAAATATAAAGATTAAAATAGAAGAAGGAGTTTAGTCTATATAGGAATTATTAAAGCCTATAAGTAAAAAATATTTAAAATTTTTAAAATTATAAATAAAAAAAAACCTTAATAAAAGGTTATTTGAAAATTAAATAGTTTATAAAAAACCTCTATTTTGTTTATTATAAAAAAAGATGGAACATTATATTTTTATATCAACTAAAAAAAATTCAATACCATTATTATTAAAAATAAATACTTATTACCACAAATTAATAAAATATTGGATTGGTTAAGAAAAACTAAGTATTATATCTAATTAAATATTTATAATGTATTTAACCAAATTAGAATAGCTAAAAAAAATAAAAAAAAAACTACTTTTTGGATAAGGTATAAATATTTTGAATTTTAAGTAATATATTTTGGATTTATTAATACCCCTGCTATTTTTTAAGTATATATCAATAATATTTTATATTTTTTTTTAAATAAATTTTGCATAGTATATTTAAATAATATATATATTTATAGTAAAACCTAAGAAAAACATGTATAATATGTTAAAAAAATCTTTGAAATTTTCCAAAAAACTAAATTTTATATTAAATTTTTTAAATATAAATTCTTTATAAAAGAAACTAAATTCCTGGAATATATTATAGGAAGTAATAAAATCAAAATAAATTTTAATAAAATATAAAATATTTTTAATTGAAAAGTGTTATTGTAGTATGGTATCTAGTAGCAGTAGTTCTATTATATAGTTAGTATTTATGAAGATATATAGGTCTGTATTTATAGACTATATCTTATTGAAGTTATTCTCTTAAAAAGTATGCTTTTTATAGTTATATATATAGTAGTTATTTTTGATAGTATTTTCTAATATGGTTATAATAAAGTTTGTGACTTGGTAATAAATATTTTTATTATAAAATACTAATATTATATAATAATATTCTGGTTTATTCTGGAACTAGAGGTAAAATATATTTTTTTTTAGAAGAGTATGCTTTATTTTATTTAGGGTATGAAATAATTTAGATATTTTTTATAAAAAAATTAAAATTTTCTGTTTTAGAAGATGTTTTTTCTGTAGGTAGTTATTTTGTATTTCTATTTAAATGGTTTTGTAATATTAGTAGTTTTGTTGGCTTTATGTTTCTTTAGGTGGTGAATATTATTAGTTTTAGTTATTAGTAGATTAATAGGATTTTATTTATAAGTGATTGGGGTGTATAGTTTTTAGTTCTGTAGTATAGGTATTTATTTTAAACAATTCCAATTATGTTTTTATTAAAATCACTCTATTAATTATCTTATATAATTTAGTTTTTTTTAATTTTTTTGGATATTTTTTTAGATATTGGTTTTTTATATTTTTAATCTAAAGCTCTATAGTTACTATTATTAGGTATGTTTTTTTGAAGATATATATAGTTTTATTGAAAATATTTATAAGTAAGATTTTGTTATTAATTTTAAAGTTGTTTCTTATGTTTATGAATAAATGGGTTTTGTTATTAGTATTATATTTTTTTGTGAATTTATTCATCAGCAAAAAATCTGGACCCTTCAGAGGATCAACCATAGACTTCCAGAGGATGCCAAGGGTCTCCAGAGGATGGTCCATATATTCTGGGAGGACACAAGCGAGATCCACACCACATCAAAAATTCAAAATCAAACCACGTGATCACCTAATGGATCAAAATGGTTGATATTTATTGATATTAGGTCAATTAATGGATTTGGAGGTTAAAAAACGGTTGATTATCTAACTGATGATTAATTCAATTGATCGAAACATTGATATCAATGGATATCAGGCCAATTAATGGATTCGGAGGTCAAAAAACGGTTGATATCCATCAATATCAGGCCAATTGATAGATTCGGAGGTCAAAAAATAGTTGATTATCTAACTGATAATCAATTTAATTGATTGAAATATTAATATCAATAAATTATCAGGCCAATTGATGGATTTGGAGGTTAAAAATAGTTAATATCCATCAATATCAAGCCAATTGATAGATTTAGAAGTCAAAAAACAATTGATTATCTAACTAATAATCAATTCAATTGATCAAAATGTTGATATCCATCGATATTATTATCGATATCACCATCAATATCACATATATATTAGATCTGAATCTATGGCACCATCCGGATTTATGGCATCAACCCACGGCACCAACCGGCTCCACGGCACCAACCGGCTCCACAGTACCAAATTAAATTATAATTAAATTTGGTAATTTCAATCTAAATTAATTGGATTGGCAGTGCTATGATGCCCAGAATCCACACACGGATCCGATGTGGTTTAAAAATAAAATTAAAAAATGCGTTGTGAAATATCAAAAAATAATAAACAATTTTTCAAGGTTCACACTATGCCCGCGTGAATGAGTGCGAAAAAAGTCTATAAGAACTTATGCATCTGTAGACCTCCAGAAAGTTTTTACTTATCATTTAACTTGGTTTTTTTTGAATATCAGCAGTAAGTGAACAATAGAAATTAGAAATATGTCTTTTATTAATAAAATAGTTGTTTTTTAGGTGATATAAGTTATTTTATAAGTGTTTTTACTCATTTTTACCATATTTTTTGTTATTTAGATGTGTTTTTTGCTAATTAGATGTGTTTTTATAAGTTAGAATTCCATTATTTCAGTCGCTTTGATAATTTTTTATAAAATATATATATATTTTAAAATGATAAGCTGTGAATTTCTTGAACTTTATAAAGCCTTAGATTATAATAGATTAGAATCATTAAGATTCAGTCTATTATAGCCTAAGGCTTTTTTTTTTGGTTGTTTGATTTTATGACTTCGAGGAGGTTATGAGGTTGTTTAACCTCTGGAGGCCTCTAGAGGGCCAAAGACCTCTGGGACCTCGTGGACCTCTGAGGTCCATGAGGTCAACACAATTTTTTGCTGATGTTTACTTTATAATGCATATACTTCTTGAATTAGTATTTTCTATAATTTTTTAGATTTATTTAATTATATTTTTATGGTATTATATATTTTTATAATATGGTTTGCTTTATAGCAACACTTCTCCGGCTTACTAAAATAAGAGGTATATAATATAATATTTTTATAGAATAGATTCTATGATCCAAAATGTTTTTTAGATTTATATAAAAACTATTTATTTATTTAGATTTTTAATTTTGATTTCTTTTCTTTATTTTTTATTTTATATTTATAGTTTATTTTTTTTTTTTGAAGAATAAATTTTAAATTTTAAAAGTCTTTTATTTCCTTTCTATAATTTTATAATTTTTTTATTATGGCTATTGTCTCTGTTGCTTGTGCTATTAGAGATAAAATTATTACTTTATATGTGGCTAATCTAAATAACACTCTGTTAACAGATCTTATAAAGGAGTACTATGTATATAATTTCTCCATCACTTATGAGTCTGTAGTGCTTTGTTAGAGGTACTTTAATAAATTTATTGCTGGTTATAAGGCCTATTATATATAGAATTTTATTAATAATAAAGCTAAATATAATCCTTACTTTAAAGTAAAGTAACCTTATATTTTTAGTAAATTTTTTATATTCTTATATTTTTATACTTTAGTAGCTTCTCTAATAGAGGTATCTCTTTTATAGCACAGGCTACCAAATTCATTATTATTTTTCTTTATCTGATTATTGATTATAACAATATAATGTAATTGTGGTCTAAAATTTCTAATAAAAATTCTAAAACTAATGATATTTTAGTGTTTTATTATACTTTAAGGTTTTTATTTAATATTGCTAGTAATTTTATAGAGTTATATTCTTAAATTATAAATATACCTTATCCAACCCCTTTTTTTTTATCCCTAGTAATACTATGCTACCACTACCACCACCACTACTACTAGCAAGTAATTTAACTGTTTAAAAATATACATAGCTTTAGAAAATTTATATCCGCATCATAACACTTCATAATATTAAACAAATAATAATGATTTATATGGTTAGTAAATTTATTATAGTATATATACTGTAAAAAAACTTACTCTTTATTAACATATATATATAATGTAGTAAATCCTCTTCCTTAGAAAATAAAAAAGTAAAATTTATATTTAATTTAATATAAACTTAAATTTTAAGTATAGCATTTTATATTACTTTTATTATATTTTAATTTTATAGTATTATAATAAGATCAGAATACTTTTTGTTTAATTTTTTTATAAAATTTCTTCTTTAAGAAAATTTATTCCTAAATTTATAACATGTTTAATATAAAGAGGTTATAATAATATTTTTATAAAAATATTTACTATTATCTTTATAATTAACATATATATTAGAGCAAACTCTTTATTATAAGCTTTTTCTCTTATCCAAAAATATACTACATCAAAATACTTAGTCTTTTATTAATTATTTAGATTAGTACAAACAATAATAATACTTTTATTATTTATATAAAACACAATAATAGAAAACAGCTTAATACTTTTCCAAAAAAGGTACTTAATAACATAGTACACATCTTTTAAAAACTTATACAACTATATGCCTTTTTTTTTAGCATAATTATTTATTATTATCTTTATCTCTGTACTAAAGGTTACTATTATAATTTGTAATTTATTTAATTAAAAGATAATTCTTTCTAAAAATAAATAAGTATATTTTAATATAAAATACTTAACTATTTTTTTTCTACTATATATTTTAACCTAATTTATATCAGAATAATTTCTTAATTTTAGTTTATTTTTTTTATAAATTATATTTTTATTAATTATACTTGATAAATACTTATAAAAATAGAATATAGTATTTAAATACTACTTTATTAATTAACTAATATATTAATTTAATTTTAATATAATATATATTATATTTAATTTTATATTTATGATTATATAATTAGTATTACTGAATATGCTTTTGTAAAGTTTGATCTTGTTTGTAGAAAAAAATCTACTATTATTTTTTAATAGGTATATATAAGGCAGAAGTAGTATATTCTTTATTTTATCTTTAAAAAATCCAAATTTCTTAAAAATTATTTTTATATATTCTACTTAATTTATATAAATTATTTTATTATTATAGTTTTAAATAATTTTAATATTAAGAAATTTCTTTAATTCTCCTATATTTTTCATATTATATTTCTTTTTTAGGGCTTCCTTGATTTACTCTATCTTAGAAAGATTTTTAAAAAAGAATAATATATTATCTACATATACCACTATTATAATATCATTTTCAATATAAAGGCATTCATCTATAAAAGATTGTTTTACTTTAAATAAAAATATTTCTAATATAAAGAATTTATATAAATTTTAATTCCATAAATATAATACTTATTTAAAATTATAAAAAGATTTTAGTAAAAGTAGTACTATTATAAAAAAATTATTTTTAATATATTTATTAGAAAGTTTTATAAATATCTTTTCAAAAAAAAATAATACTATATTCAAAAAAACCATTCTTATATTTATTTAATATATATATAATCTTATATTTATAATTAGAATTAGTAAAAATTTAACAATATATATATTAACTACTAGTATATATATTTTTATATAGTATTTATTATAGTATTACTCATATTTTTTTATAATTAATTTTGCTTTATAAAATAAGTTTTTATCAAACTTAGATTTTTTTTTAAATATTTATCTTACCTTTATAAATTTATATTCTTTAAATATACTAATTATTTTTATAAATATTTTATTTTATTTTAAAAAAGTAAGTTTTTTTTTAATTACTTCTTATTATTTAAGACTATCATTCAATTGTAAAACTATTTTTAATATTTATAATTTTGAAAAATTTTAAATTTAAAACATTTTTGTTATATAAGCTCTAATTTATAAATTTTTTTTAAAAAAATATCTAGTATTTTAGCAATATAAGTTTTAATATATAATTACTTCTTTAATAAATTTAAAAACTAAAATAAGAAAAGGTCTCCTTTTAGTTCAGTCTCTATATCTTATTATTTTAACTTAATTCTAGAGCTATCTCTTTTTGATTTAATAATTAAACTATTATTTTTTTAAGATTTTCTATATTTACAATACTCCAGTTTATTCTCTATACTTTTAGAAAATAAAAATAACTTTATAAAAACCACTTCTAATATTTTTTTAAATTTTTAAAAAATAAGAGTAAAAACCTTTTTAATAAAAATTACCTCTTCTTATTATTTACTTTTTAAAAAGTCTAATATTAGAGAAAGATTTTTGATTTCTTTTATAATTAAAATTCTTTCAAATTTTTTCAATAGTAGAACTTCCTCTTCTTACTAAACCTGTAACTTTTTAGTAAAAAGCAATATATTTTATAATAACAATTACTTTTTAATAAATTTTTTCTAGTTTTTGAAATATTTATTATAATCTTCTTTTATTCAAAGAAATCTTTTTATATATAAATATTTATTATAATAAAGATTATTTTTTTTATTAAGTCCCATATTTTATATTAATTAATAATTTTTATATATCTAATAAAGATACTTTTCTAAACATAAAAGTTTTCAATTTTTTCTCTTTTAAAATAGTTATATAAATGTAGTAACTAAATAAATATATATTTATATACAAAAGTACTCTTTTATAGAATAATTTAAACAAAGATTTATTTAAATAAATAATTTAAATTTTTATTTTTTATAAAAATAATACTCTATTTAAGAAATATATTACAAATATCATAACTTCTATTCAAAAAAGTTTTAGTAAATTAAATTTTATTATTATAATAGTACTCATATCTCTTACAATTCTATTTACTTTCTTAAATTTATTATTTTAAAAATAGATATAAATAATATTAAATTTTATTTTAATCTCTTTAACACTTGTAAAATCTTTCACATCATATAACTTAAGTTCTTTAATATTATCTAGTTTAAAGTAAAGTACTTTATATCCTAAAACTTACTTTATTATAGTAACCCAATAAATAAATTTATTTTTAAATTTAGTTCTAATTTTATAAAATATAATCTATTTATATTTAGTATAGTTATTTATTAATATTAAAATATATTTTATTATAAAAATAGCTAGTTTATCTAAATTTTTATTTTTATATTTATTATATAAAGCTACTACTTTCTAGAGGCCTATTATATCTAGATATACTAATTCTAATGGTTTAATTATTTTTTATAAAGTTAAGATCTTATATAATATTACTATTTATTTATTATAGATGCAAGTCTTGCAGATATAGTTCATTTTATCTAGTGAAATAGAGTTTTTAATATTTAAAAAAATTAATACTTTTTTAATTATTTTAAAATGGAGGTAATCTAATTTATAGTGCTATGCTCTTAGGGTATTAAAAATAAATATCATATTCTTATTAAGAGTATTTATTTTAATAATAGCTACTTTTACTAATATTTCTTTTATAATAAATAAAGAAATAAATTAAGTATTCTTTTTGTTAAAAATATATTATTTTGTAAAATTATTAATTAAGAAATTGTTTTTCTTTTTTTTTAGCTTATATAGACTAGTTTCTTCATTTTTAAAACACTTTTTAATAAAAAAAATTTTATATAAAAAAGTTATTTTATTTTTTTTAATAATTATCTTAATTCCTTTCTTTACAAAATTTTTTGTAGATAAAAAATTTAATACTATATTAAAAGTATAAAGAGTTTTTTTTTTTTTAATATAGTATATTAAAATTTTAATTATTATAATACTTATTCTTAGTATTTTTATAATAAAATTATTTTTAAGTAATATCTTCTTTAGTTTTTTTAAAAAATAATAAGTTTTAAATGAGTTTATATTATTTATAAATTAATTAAAAGTTTTAGAATCTAGGTATTATTTTTTTTGAAATCTTATTTTATTATTTATTATGCTCTTATAAATTCTATATTTTGTTTTATAAAAGTTTTTTATTATATAAAAAATAATAATAGGTTTATCATTATTATTATTATTTATATATTATAAAAGAGATGGGTTTTTCTTATAATATTAATCTTTTTTATAATTATAATAGTAAGTATTATTTTTCTTTTTATATTAGTTATAAAAATTATTTATCCTTTTAAAAGTACAATATTCTAAAGATACCTTTTTTATATTTATTATTACCATTTTTTTAATAAGTAGCTTTAATTAAAATAAAAGAATTTTAAAAATCTATTTTCTTTTTAAAAAACTTATTTTCGTCCTTCTTAAATAAAAGAACCTCTATAAGAAGTTTGTAATAATATATATATATATAAATATTTAAACTAGTATAATTAATTTTTTATATATAAGTGATATTTTTTATAAATATATTTTTAATAATTTTAAAGTTAATTATAATTATATATAAAAAAGTACTTTTTATAAAAAAAATATTTACTATAAGAACACATTCCTTTTCAAATTTATTAATATTTTAAAAAAAATTAATTATTATATCATAAGAGGTACCTCTTATTTTAATAAACATGCTTTAAAAACGTATTTTTAATATAGTAATAATACTTTAATTATTTAACATAAATTTTTAATAAAGATATACTATAATAGTATCTAAATTTTTATTCATCAAAAAATTCCCTAAACATACATTTATAAAAAAAATAAATAAATTTTTTATTACAAAGTATACATACTCAAAATTTTTATTATTATTATCTAATTCTAATATAGTAAACCTGCTGTGTCAATTAGATATACAGTCAATTATATTCTCTTAAAAAAGGTCTTTTTCTAGAAAAATACTATTGTCTAAAAATTTACTCAATTTATAATTATTTTTTTTAATTACTTAGAATCACATAATAATCTTAAATCTCCAAAAAACATAATTAATACTATCATAAGAGAAGATAAAGATATTATAAAAATAACTACTCATAATAATATTATTCAATATTTTAACATATCTTTAATAGAGGTAATATTATTAGTGAAAATTAGAATATATTATTTTTATAATATATTATTATAATATGATATCTAGTAGTAATAGCTCTATTATATAATTAATATTTATAAAAATATATAGATTTATATTTATAGATTATATCTTATTAAAATTATTTTTTTAAAGAGTATACTCTTTATAGTCACGTATATAGTGGTTATCCCTAACAATACTTCCCAATATGGCTATAATAGAGCTCGTGACCCGGCAATAGATGCCTCTGTTGTAGAGTGCTAATACCACACAACAACAAAAAGAATTAAAAGAAAGTTTTAAGGTTATTAAAATAATTTAATTATTCCTCAAATTTATAAATTTCTACCAAAAATTTATTAAAGATTATATTAAAATAATAAAACTATTATATAATTTTATAAAAAAAAATCAAGTATTTTACTAAAAAAATTAAGAAAAAAAAATATTTAGAACTTTTTAAAAAGCTTTTATATCAGAATTTATTCTAAAATATTAGAATTTAAAATTAAAAACCAAGATTAAAACAAACATATCAAATTTTATTTATACCATAGTTTTATTTTAAAAATATAAAAACAAATTATAGTATTTAATAATTTATTAATCAAAAAAAATATCACCTACTGAATATAATTATAATATCTATAACAAGAAATTACTATTAATCATCCAAGTATTACAAGATTAAAAATAATATTTAATAAATATATTTACATAAATCCATATTCTTATAAATTATAAGAATTTTGAATATTTTATAATAAAACAAAAACTAAAACAAAAACAAGTGAAATAAATAAAATACATATTATAATTTGATTATAAAATAATATTTGTCCTTAAAAAAACCAACACTAAAACTAATGTTTTAATAAGAAAATTGAAAAACCTCCTTCTAAAAAAAAAAAATTAAAAAATTAAAAACCAAATCAAAATACTCATCCTATACAAAAAAATCCAATAAATTTAATAAATCAAAACAATAATAATATAACCTGATTAAAAAAAACCCTATAAAAAAAATAAACACATCCAAAATATTCTAAAAATATTAAAAAATAATAATAACAAACACCCTGAAATCAAAATCTCTAAATACAAAAAACAAAATAAATACTTATATTATAATAATCAAAAAATAATTTCACAAAATAAAATTATTTAATTTAAAATATTATCTCAATATCATAATCATATCACAACTAGTTACTTAAACAAAACAAAAATCTTAAAACTAATACAACAAACATACATCTGGAAAAATATTTACAAAAATATTAACAAGTACACAAATAATTACCATATATATTATAAAACAAAAGCATTAAAAAACATACCATAAGAATTACTCAAGTTTTTTTAAATACTTGAATAGAACTAGAATAGCATATTATTTAATTTTATCACAAAATTATTAAAAATAAATAAATACAATACCATTTTAATTACAGTATACTAACTATTAAAAATGATCCACTTATTATTCACCAATAACAAGCTCAATACAATAAAACTTATTAAAATATTTTTATAAGATATTTGAAAACTACACAGATTATTAAAAAAAATAATATCTAATAAAAAAACCAATTTTTTTAATAATTTCTAAATAGAGGTTAATGAAAAATTAAAAATATAATATAAGTTTAGCACGGCATACCACCCTCAAACAAATAAACAAACAAATAAAATTAATTTTATCATTAAATAGTATTTACAGATTTATACCAATTATTAGCAAGACAATTAGGTGGAATAATTATTAATAACTGAATATTACTACAATAATAAAAATTTAGAAATAATAAGAATATTACTATTTACTACTAACTATAAATGAAATTTAGAAATAATTATAATTAATAAACTAAAATTATTAATAAAAAATAAATAATTAATTAAATTTACTAAAAAACTTATAGAATTATAAGATTTTATTAAAATTAAAATTAATTATACTATATAAATATAATAAGAATAAACTAATAAAAAGAAAAAACCAACTATTAGTTATAAAAAAGATAATAAAATTTAACCAAATATGCATAATATTTTGGTTACTAAATTATGCTTTAAACTATTTAATAAAAATAAAGGTTTTTTTTAAATTTTTAAATTTATAAGTAATAAAGTATATAAACTTAACTTTCTTCTTTTAATAAAAATCTATTTAGTTTTTTACACCAACCTTTTATAATATTTTAAAAATAATATTTTTTTAAATTAAAATTTAAAAAAATAGTCTCTATTAATCATTATTAATAAAAACAATAATATATTATACAAAATCTTAAAACTACTTAACTTCTAAAAATAAAATAATCAGCTTAAGTACCATATTTATTAGAAAGAATATAATAAACTAATTTGGGAATTAGTTAGTTATATTTGATATTTAAAATAATTTTTTCAAATTTTTTATTAAAAATATCTAGATAAATTTGGTTTTAAAAAAAAAGAATAATAAAATTATTTATGTTTTAAGATTTTTACTTTAGATTAATTAACTTATTTTATAATTATAACATTTATCAACCTTATTATTCAATATTAAAACCTATTTAATAATATTAAGCCTTTTATTTTATTTAATATCCAAATTTTTATTAATTTAACAACTAAACTAATTAGTATTTTATAATTATAATAGTTAATACCATATTTTAAGAGTGAAAATTTTTTTTTTTTTTATTTTATAAATTAGAAATTTCCGAGTATTTTATTTTTATTATAAATTTTGATTTTAAAAATAATACAACCAAAATCCAGAATAGTATCCAGTAGGATTTTAAGTACGCGCAATTTTAATAAAAAATCTGGAGGCTTTAGATTACCCTCTGTGAAACAAAAACCCGAAAAATAAATCAAAAATTAGCTACAATACAACAAAAATACTTTAAAAAATACCAAAAATATAAGGAATAGAAAAATACAAAAACACCACTTATCCAATTTAACTCAGAAAATAAATCAAAACACTCCATAAAAAAACCCAAGAATTTTATAACAAAAACAGATATTATTAACAAAAATAAAAAACAAACACCATTCCTGAAATTTAAAAGAAAATAAAATCATCAAAAATTAATATTCAAAAAAATTAAAAAACATTATAAATATACATCAACACCAAAAACTGTACTAAATCTAAAACAAAAATATTAACAAAATATTAATACTAAGAAAAAAAATCTTATAACAAAAATTTAAAAAAAAGAATTATAAACAAAAATCAAAACTACAAATAAATTACTATATATAACAATCAAAAAAATAAAAACATTATTATAAATTAAAAAACAATACAAAATTAAATAAGAAGAATAAAAAATATTCCTTTCACAAAATTATCTTTATATTCCTTTTATAAAATTATCTTCATATTTTTTTTACAAAATTATCTCCATATTCCTTTCATAAAGTTATCTCCATATTTTTTTTATAAAATTATTTTTATATTCCTTTTATAAAGCTATTTTTATATTTTTTTTATAAATTATATTTATATTTTTTTCATAAATTATTTTTATATTTTAATATTTATTTATACCTATACCTTTAAATCATATATATTTAGAAAACTAAGTAACAACTTAAGTAACAATTTAAATATACACATACACAGCACCTTCTGATCCTTATAACATCTTGTATATTACCTTGATACCTCGAGCCTACTGTGCACAATTCTTACATACTGGCTTTCATAAATTAGATTATATAATTATTAAATATTTAATTAGTTTTAAAAAATAAAATATAATATTATATAAATAATACTAGTAGATTTTAATAATTAACTATTTTTAAAAATTTCTATTATTATAGCTATATCTATTTTATTATATATATGTTTGCTAACTATTTCTAATTTACTTGATGAAAAACTGGCTTATTTAGCTAAATACTATAATTATACGAGGAAGAATAAGATCACGCGTGTGATCACATAAAGGAGAGTTTTCACGAAAACATATTGTTCAAAACCAGGGGTGATCCATATTTATATACATTGACTTAGGATATTGGGAGGGCGATGGATTCATTGACTCTATTCAAACCGATATATCTCCAAAATTTAAGATATCAGGAGAGCCTATCTACGTATAAATAACCTATCCACGTTTAAATAACCTATCTACGTGTAAGTAACCTATTTACGTATAAACGATCTGTTTATTAGCCTGCTAGAATCTGCCAGCAATTAATCTACATATACGAAGGCTTGTCAAAAAAGTTACTTGTAAAGCTTGGCATTCTTGGCAAAGAGACGTCTCTCTCGGGGAATTACCGGCAACTCACCAGAACACCATATTAAAAATCTCCAAATGTTATTTTATTACTAAATAATTTTTAAACTTAAAACAAAAACAATACTACTATTATGTTATGTATTGGGGATAATTTACCAATTTTCTTCAGCAAAAATTGTTGATCTTTTGGTAAGTTAATTTTGGCTCTGCGATGGGGAGCCTCTGGGAAAGCCTCCGGGGCGCTCAGTTCACAATGCCAAGCATTCCAAGTAACTTTTTTGACAAGCCTTCGTAAGCAACTTATCTATTAATCTAGCGAATAACTATGGGCTGATTAACGACCGTATACCATTAAAAAAACACCTATCTATTTAATCTAAATTAAATAGGTGGGTGCCTCTTTTTTTAATGAGTCTATTAAGCAATAGTGCGGAGCCAAAGGATATTTACTGTACAGTGCAGGCAAATTCGGAGTTTGAAGGTGCGAACCCGGACCCTTTTCTTTATTCTGATGAGTTGGGGTACAGTATCCGGCTCCATAACAATAGAAATGAGTCAACAGTTGTGAAGTGTCTAGCGGCCGCGCGAGTTGCCTACATGTTATCCCTTCATTTGTTCCTTGATCCAGGGAAGACTAACACGGAGGAGAAAGAGTGGGTTCATATCGGAAAGAAAATTCTGATATGCCCAACAAGGCCTTGGGAGACTATAGGACACAGTTTCTGGAGCGAAGATTGTCAAATTTTTTATTTGCATTGGTAATGAGCCTTCAGGGAGTTGTAAGTTTAAGTGTATATGGTGGTTGGATTTTTTATTTATAGTAAATTCTGAATTTTTTAAACACTATTTTTTCTTCTGTTTCTTACTCACAAGCTGGTTGTATTTGCTCTGCGGTAATCTATATGAGCCAATAAGATATTCACTATCTCATTGCAAATTCTGAGTAATAGGAAAATTGCGATGATTTGCCCAAACGTCTATTGCTTCTCTTCAATATCTAAGTTGTTCCTCGAGATTGTTTGCTCCAGCGATATGATCGTGTAGATGCAAAATACCAGATTCGCGAGGACTGATATTACTCAATTCATAACCAATACTTCTGTATCCGCCACCACCTTTTTGGTTAATGGATTCTTACTACGGCCGAATTGTAAGTTTGGGTTTTGTTGACCGGGGAGACATCAACGGACTGGGTATCTGGAGGCTGGGATTCGGCCTCTCTCTGAAATTGAACTTCAGCTTGACCTTCAGATAGGATAATTGGATTCTTCCTTCGGAGTTCTTCTCCACTAGCAATCTTAGTTCGTTTGTTACCACAGTTTCAGCCTGTTCCATGGTGGGGAATTTTGGCCGAGTATCTGACAGACGAGGTGATACGCATTGTACATGCTTTTTAACTAGCCTGGTATGTACCACAATTTACACTGTCCCACCCTTTGCTGCTATCTACATCGCCGGATTTCCCAGCAGCCCCCAGAGGCGCTTATCCTTACCTGCCCTGTACCAGATGTAATCTTTGAAATATAGTCAAAGTAATATTATTAACATAGCTTGAGATAAAGGATTCTGCTTTTTAGTCTTACATGAATTAATTCTGCATGTTGCAACCGGCGCCTTATATATATGGGCATTAGCAAGAAGACCCATCAATACCAAATAAGCTTCCATATCCTTTAGCAAGCTGTCACCAATGGTGGTAGTTGGTTTGCTAAGCTTGTAACCTTAGTAAATTTGGAGGATGTTTCAAACCAAACAAATATAGGCTTTCCATTTCTACTGAACTGAATAAGGCAGTCTAACGTAGACAATTACACTGACATAACTACATAAATTATAGTAATTTTTTGTTATATCTACTACCTGCACAAAAAAAATGAAAATAGTAAAATGTTTAAATAATATTTTAAATTGATTATTGATGTTCATCTACACCAAAAAAGATGGAAATAATAAAAAATTTAAATAATATTAAATTGGATTATCAATGTTCATCTGTACTTTCACAATTTCCATAACCTCCTAATAGCTTTATTTAATATACATCTACAAAGACATAATTAGTATTTAACAACAAATAGATAACACCTTATTCATTTACTATGGTCTACTAGGATGTCTCCAACATAAAATGCAAATTATCAAACGTAAGCTCTAGTTAATATTCCACATAGAATAAGAAATCACTGTACAAATTGCATGCACGATATATTCTCATATTCATTCCTAACATCCGCTTAGCCACATATTCGCAGAGCCAACAGAGAGTAGTATAATATAATACCCGAACATAGGATTCCTATGATAACTATCTTTTTCATAATATCATCTAGGACAAGCGCTTTGATAGCAGTCAAAGCGTCCTTCATCAGCTTAATAAGCTTTTGGTAGTCCTTATAATAATCCGCAGGATACGGAATGCAGTAGGGTTTGACTTCTATAAAACTAAACTCTAGCCAGTTATAGTCAGGCTGCCCAGGGCAAAAGGGAGCAACAAAAGAATACATAATCCCATCGTACTTCCTATTATCACAAAAAGTAAAAATTATCTCACTCCTAAAGACCAAATTTATTAACAGTAGATTTCAACTATGCGAAGCAAAAAAGCACATACCTATTAAAAAAGATCCACGATAAACCAAGATAAACAGCATCAATGATATGGCTCCACAAGTTCATCCCTGCCCACGCTTCTCCAGCCTATAGGCTAGTCTTGGTCAGGTAAGAGAAATACAAGTAACTTGGGAATTAAAATTAGTAAAATCAATCGTCTAATATAAAAGAAATATATACAAGTAGGTATAAACACTTGAAATATATAACCATATTTTTAAGTTTTCCCTAATAGCTGTCGCCGAATTAGGAAAGCTAATAGTAGCACCAGAATCTATATAAATAAAAGGCTGGACTACATCCAGATACTTACAGAAGTTTGCAAGCAAGGTTGGCAATAATAACAGAAACAATTGCAAGATATCAATATCCTGTTCAACAAAATAAGAGGCAAGATGCTGCATAAATATAATATTTTGCCAAATCTCTGCCACTAAATTCTTAAGTAGGGTATCAGGGGGGTTAAAAATCAGAGTCCTAAGCTCAATTCAAAAAGTTATACCACTAGGGAGGGCAAGATCCAACAATTTAGAAACGAATAGTTCCCGGGGAACCTAGTATAGGTCAGGAATTTTATTTCTTTCACAATAAAGAAGAATAATTACATCAGAGTAATCCTGCTATGGGGTGCTATCTGGGCCCGTAGAACTTCCAGCAGTTGTCACTGAAACATTATTACTATTCAGGATTATTGTAGATCCATTAGAGGTGTGTACTAAAAGTAACGCCACTAATAGACGTCCCTATAGGGCACAAGCAGTCAGCGTAGTAATACTTAGATCAGCGACAAATTATAGTCAGTGTGTGGCTAGTTTGCCGCTACGCATAACATCATACTGTTTAGATCTGGTAATAACAAAATATTTTCCTACACACCGACAACATTTATCCCTGTACCGAATACGCTAAGAATAACCTGTACATAAGAAACGCAAGGAACCATCAACAACATTAGCGCATTTCAGCAGAAGCTAAGAACACAGCTGAACTTGGCCTACTCAAAAAGCTGGCACAAGTTATCAGACAAAGTCAGGTTCACCAAAGCACCAACTGACATAATTTAGCTCCAGATGTATAACCGGCTCACACCAATTAGTATGCCAACAGTTATGTACGCAAAGGTATCATAATTCGATATAATCATTATGCTAAGAATAATCTGTACATGAGAGATACAAGGAACCATCAACAACATTAGCGCATCTCAGCAGAAGCTGAGAACACGGCCGAACTTGGCCTGCTCAAAAAGCTGGCACAAGTTATCAGACAGAGTCAGGCTCGCCAAAGCGCCAACTGACATGGTCTGGCTCCGGACGTATAACCGGCTCACACCAATTGATATGCCAACAGTCACGTACGCAAAGGTGTCATGGTTCGATGTGATCATTCATGTAACAGGCTCAACTTGTGAATTTGCAAAAGGGTAAAAACATCACCTTTCTTCGTCGGCGAGGAGTTGGAGGACGAGACAATTCAGCGGCCTTCAAACGCCACTCATTGGGGGCATCCGTATACGGTTCGATCTTTTCCCGTATGTTTTGCAACTCTTGTTGGAAAACTCGGGCAATGTTTGGCAGTACAGGCAACGTGGATGTTTTTAGCTATTTCCGTAATTTGATGACAGACCACTCCTCTAAAGGAGTGGATTTGAAAAAGGCTTTAATGCTCATTGTGTATGTTCTGTGTGGGGTTGACGGGTCTGGTGGGGTTGACGGGTCTGACGGGTCCGGTGGGGTTGACAGGTGGATGAAAGAAAGGAAAGAAAAAATTTTGTAACGGCAAGGGGAACAAAGGTCATTTTAAAGTGCGGGCGGGCATTACGAGTACCTCACTCGTGATTGGTCCGGCGTTTCCCGTCATGCATCCATCAACCAAAAAGGTGGTGGTAGGCTGGATTGAGTTAATTAAGCGAGGGTATCTAACTCAGCGTTACTCTGTACACTCCATATAAATTTGTATTGGATTTGAAGTCTAAGAAGTACCGAAATTGTGTGTTGTGCCAAGATATTCGGCGAAAAACCCTAATAAAAATCCTCAAAGAAGTACCAGGCACACGCGTTTGAAATAATAACAACTATCAGGCCATTGATACTATGCCGAATACGCTGCCGCCCAAACTACTAGTTAGATACTTTTTGAAAGGCTAGTATCCGTGCTATTAAGTCCTGGTGCGAGCACTATCAATTACCCTGCCCAAATACCAAACTAGTGGAGTTCTATAACGTTAGTCATACCGTGGTTAGCAAAGTCCTTTAGTACCCTAATGATCGAACTGCCCCAGCTGGCTTATATTTACAGTCTGAAGGAGACATCGTTGTTGGGAGCTGTTATACACTGGCCATTTCACATCTGGTTTCCTGGTTGGAAATAAATATAATGCTCCTTAGTAATAGCCACAGAATGGCGGGAAGAAGCTTTCGAATAAATATTTCCGAGATAATTATTGCCACAAAGACTTATAAGCTACAACAGTATATTGTTATCGGCTGCGAGGTCTGACTTGTGAGGTCAGTTGTGACTGCTAATACTTGAGCTGTTTATATATGAATTATGACTGATAACACCTTATTACGCTACTATGTTCAACTATTCGATAGATGTAGCTTCTTAATATAAAATCATATAATATTGTGGTGATAGGTACCTCAATGTATCTCGCACTATATTGAAATTAGACACGCTTTATAGTATTGTATCTTAGCACGAGGCTAGCAAATAATGGCAGTAACTAGTAATAGTATAATTGAATCGGCTAGTGAAGCCTGCAGCTTTGATATTGTTATGTTCTAAATGAATTTGGTTTTTGTAACATTGTTTTCATAGGGCGGAAAGTCGCTCTCCTACCAGTCTTGGGGATTAAAATCGTGGATATAGATGGTGGTATCTAAATCCAAATCGGGATTATCAACTATTATGTAGTCTCCACGCTCTACCAGCCTCCAACCAAACTCTACTTGTCAAGGGCAGTGTATTATTTTTTGGTTAAGATTAGGTATTGATTTTGCATATCGAAGGTTGACTCGAAGAATTTCATCGAAATTAGTTAAATATTTTAAGTTATTTATAACTTCTATTAAGATTAAAATACTAATTTTAATTAGCTATTATTGTTTGAAGGATGTATTTCAGGAACATTGACATCCAGAAAGGCTTGGGATTACCGAATTTAATGGTAATCCAAGTCTTACCTGGAAGGTTTCCGTGCTTGCAATATGGCGACGTATAGTAAATAGTAGCTATCGGGAGAATAGTAGCTACCAAAAAAATCACCCTAGCTTAAAAAAACCAAGGATACAGCCTGGTAATGATGATTTTTTAGAGGTAGACATAATAGTCCGTCGATAGCTAACAAAGATAAGTATCTATCGAAAACACTTTTTGTTAACTAAATTATAGAACTACTGCTCTTACTACCCAAGCTAAATTTATCAATGCAATAATCAACCCCTATTCACCAAACACATAATTCGGTTGGAGGTTACCACTACGCAGATAAATTGGTAGTGTGCAATTATATATATACTTTTAAGCTATAAGATCTATAAGGCTATAAGACCCACGGCTGCAAGCACAGCAGGAGTAGCTATCGAAGATATTATTCGATTAATATTCACCAAGTAATATACTCGTTATCAGACTCTCAGGCTATAAGACCTATAAGGCTATAAGACCCACGGCTGCAAGCACAACAAGAGTACACCGAAGATATTATTAGATAATTCTCAGGCTTTAAGACCTACAAGGCTATAAGACCCAAGGCTACACAAATAGCAAGAGTACAATAATAATAATAATAATACAATTGAGCAACATACTCGTTCAAATATAACAATCAATCAAAAGTGTACTCGCTTCAGCGATACTCAACGAATGTTATATTTGGTGGGAGTCATCACTTCACAGCTGAATAGCTGCTACTATCAATCGGCGAGAAAAGATCACAATCATTCAGTATATACTGCTATCGCTGCTATTCAAAATAAGAGTTTGCTGAACATGAAACTCTTGATTTTCAAAACTTTTAATATTGAATATATCAATTGGTGGGAGTATACTCTTTTTCTCTGCTTGCACTTTTTCCCACAGGGTTTTGCTATTCAGGTTTTTAACAAGATCTCCATTTTGAATATAATTACTGCAATAGGTTTACGGTCATGTAATTAACTGGTGTAATATCCACCGAGGTCCTCGATGGATATATTATTGGTGTTGTTGTTGTATCGGGATATTGCATGTAATCTTAATTAAGCAATTGAACCATTAATATTCTGATATAAAGGGAAAACGGACTGAGTCCAAAATAACCTCTGCCTAATTCGACTTATTGCATACCTACATTGGTATTAGAGTGCGACATGGGGCGGGTTGGGTTGGTTTCTAGATAGTCGAAACCACCCACGGGTCGGTTTTTAGATGGTCGAAACCACCCACGGGTCGGTTTTTAGACAATAGAAACCACCCACGGGTTGGTTTTTAGACGGTCGAAACCACCCACGGGTTGGTTTTTCTTTAAAAAAAAAAACCAAGCACGGGTTTAAAAACCGTGACAATAACGAAAAACCGCACCGCCAAGAAA
>JAJTUB010000047.1:215441-232855 GCA_036971345.1 Dactylellina drechsleri
TTTTTTTTTTTTTTTTTTTTTTTTTTTTTTTTTTGTCTTTTTTTTTTTAATTATTTAAAATAAGATTTTGTTATTATAATTTTTATAATAATTAAAAGTATTATTTTATTATAATAATAATTTAAAATGTTATAAATAGTGTTAAAAATTTTCTTATGTATAATTAAAGTTAAAGGTATTATTAAAATATTTTATATTATTTTTATTAATTTAGGAAACTTATTTTTGTTTAATTACCAAAATTTAAAAACATTTTTTTTTAATAAATTTAAAAACTGTTTAACGTACCTCACCGGGAAGCGGGACACACCAGGAAGCGGGACACTTACTCTAGCGAGAAAACCACACCAAAGAAATCCAAAAACCATATTAAAAATCCATTATTAAACCATTAACTGACCATCAACCTACTATTAACTTCCGTTATGTCCACAATTATAATTATGCGTTATATATTGTAAAAAATGTTGTAAATCATATTATAACTACCATATCTAATGATATATATAAAAAAGCTGATCAGTTTACCAGCGCGGCGCTAATAAACCACGTATTGCGTTTAGCACTATACATGTACATACCGCCTATTTTCAGTAGCAATTTTAAAAGCAACCACAAACAGTACACAACCGAAATATATACTATATAATAAACTTGATCTTCTAAATTGCATACCATTAGATTTATAATTTTACAACTTTTTTTGATAATTTTATCATTAATGGAAGTTGATGGTCAATTAACACATTTAATAATGGATTTTTAATATAATTTTTAAATTTCTTTAGTATGGTTTTCTCGCTTAGAGTAAGTGTCCCGCTTCCTGGAGTGTCCCGCTTCCCGGTGAGGTACGTTATAATATGTTTTTATTTTTATAAATTTATTATTAATATTTTTATATTGTATAAAGTAGAGTGCGACATGGGGCAGGTTAAATTAGTTTCTAGATGGTCAAAACCACCCACAGGTCAGTTTTTAGATGGTCAAAACCACTTACAGGTCGGTTTTTAGATGGTAGAAACCACCCACAGGTTGGTTTTTAAATAATTGAAACTACTCACAAATTAATTTTTTTTTAAAAAAAAAAAACTAAAAACAAATTTAAAAACCATCAAAATTATAAAAAACCACCCTGCTAAGAAACTGTAAAGCCACAAAAAAAAGCAATTATATCTAAATTATACCAATTTACACATAGATCTAAATGTTTTTTGTATAGACCTATATATAAAATAATACTTTTACTTTTATTATTTAAATCAAGAGTTAAGAAGCTCAAAATATTAAATTAAAAATTTCCAAAATAATTATAAAGAAATAAAAGAAAAATTAATTATATCAAACTATCTTAGTTTAAAAATTTATAATTATACTTAAATTTTACTTTTTGTTATTAAACATATTTTAAATAAATGTTACCATTTTCAGTATTAAGATTTCATTTTCTAATAATACCAAATTCTCAATCTCCATATTTTCTACTATTTTTTCAGAATATAACTCTAATTTATGAAAATTCTTTATAATCATAATAGCTTTAATTATTTTAATACATAAGCAGAATTTTTTTTAAATTATAATATCTCTAACTTAATTAAAAACCCATTCTACATCAATAAAAGCAACCTACACACTAAATATATCCCATACCATCTGTAATAATATAAGATATCCCTATTTATACATTTTTTATTAATTAATTAATAATAAATCTGTTTCAATTTAATAAAAAAATTAAAATTAAAATTAAAACTATTTTATATGTAAAATAATGGTAAGTAGAAATGTTATTTTTAAACTTACCATTAATTAATTAATATAAAACTTAATTTTATTCAAATTTTCATTATCTTCTGTTAATTCAAAGTAACTGGTAACTTAGTAATCTAATTTAAAAAAAAAAATATTATAAAACTTTTTATTTAAATTAGGTGAATAAAAATAAAAAAGTTTTTAAAAATTTTTAAATTGTTTAATAATATTACTTAGAATTTTTTTATATATATAATTCTTTTTATAATATTGTAAGAAGTTATTACAATATTTAACTTTAAAATTTTTACCCTAATTCTCTGAAATATAAAGAGATAATTTAATTTGTAAGTTAAAAATAATACCAAAATTATATAATTTATTTTTTTTATTATTAATTTTATTATAATATTTATTTAACTTCTTTTTATAGTGTAGAAGAAGATTTTTAAGTAATTTTTTCTAATTATTGGGTGTTAGTTTAATTCTTTAAATATATTTTTTTAAATAATCAAATAGTTTATTATAAATATACTAAATATTACATATCCCAGACTATTTCAATTCAGAGAGAATATTTATAAATTTATAAAAAAATTAAAGAATTTTAATTATAAATTAGATATACTTAAATTCCTTTTTAGTAGAAATATAATAACTCCAATTTTCATTTCTTAATAATTAAACCCAATCCTTAATAACAGGAATCAGGTATATAAAACAAGTTAATATTAATAAAGTAAAATTCCAGTAAATTAATATATTTAAAAGTAATTTAATAATTAAAATTGGTTTAGTTATATTAACCTTTTTTTGTAACTATTTTTAAACTTTAAACTTGAGTTAGATAGATTTAAATTATTCAAAATAATTTAATAAAATTATAATTATTTAATAAAATATTTAAATTTAAAATTATAATAATTATATCTTTTTTAATTATTTTTTATTATAAAAAGTTAATATTATTTTATAAATAAAGAACTTATTATAGTAAATAATTAATAAAATATAGGTAATAAATTTTTTAATTTATCTAATTTCTTGATACAAAGTAATTTTTAATTAGGGTTAGAAAGAAGGCCTTTAATACCATTAATAAAAACATTCATAGTTAATTAAATAATATAAATAATATAAAATAAATAATTTTACTTATTATCTTAAATAAAAAAAAGCTTAATTATTATATTTATTAAATTTTTATTTAATTATTAAATTTCATTTTTATCAAAATTATTATTAATATTTAACAGTTTATGATCTCTAAAATATTAAGTAAATTCTTTAACTATTATTCTATTATTACCAGTATTATCAATAATAACAGCATATAATTTATCCATTAAATTATAAATTTCAATAATATTAATAATAATTTTGGCGATATAAAAACTAGTATACCTTTTAGTTAAGTACTCAAACCTAATTAATACTTTTTATAAATCTTAAACATCATCAACCCAAAAGGTTATAATAGTAACAAATACTATTTTATTCAAAAAAATCCAAACATCCAATAAAAAAAATACTTTTCAATCTGTTAGAATCCTTTTTTTAAAAATATCTATAATATCTTTTAACTAGTCTTCAAGTATAATTTTCAATTTCTTAACAAACAACATTTCAATATCTAGTAACAATATATTTAAAAAATTATAAAACTATAGATTATTAAAAAATTAAAATAAAATATTACTACTTATCATCAGCTTAAAAAGTAGCTGTCTATAATTTTATTTTAAAAATTTTAATTATTTATCTTTCTAATAACCTAAATTTTAAATAAAATTAAATTTGTTCCACATATAAAATAACACTAACCCATTTATAACATAATATGATTTACTGCATTAAATTTAGTAAATAAGAAGATAATCAATTTTTATCCAGTTTTTTTTGATACTTGCTTATAATAACTAAATTCTAAATACCCTTTCATAAATAATATTTTATTACTATCATTATAAGAGTATACAAGAGATATATTATAGATTAAATACAAAATATATAATTCTCCTATATATCTATAAATAATTTTTTTAAAATCTTGCTAAATAAAAAAGGTTTTAAAAAATCTAAAATTTAAAATCTAATATAATTTATTATTTTTACTTATTATTTACTAAATTTTAATCTAATTAGTTAACTATTATTAATTTTTAATTTTGTCTTTACTTTTAATTGTGAAAATAATAAATTTATGATTAGCTGTCAACTAAAAATTAGTTAATAGATTAAAAATCATAAATTCAATCTAGAAGAACATATTTATTTTTTTTTTTAAAAAAATTAAATAAAATAAAAAAAAATTATCACAAAAAAAAAAAGGGTTTTATTGTAAAATTAAACTATTCTATTACTATTGCTAGCTTAGTTTAGAGTAGTTTAAATCAATTTAATTTAATTTAATTTCTTTTACAATATTTATATATTATTCTATAAGTAGAATAACATATAAAATAACTTTTTTTTTTTTTAATATAATTTTAAAGAGTTAAAAATATAAAAAATAAAATTTATTCATTTCAACTAAAATCTAAATCATTTTTATTAAAAATATTAAAGCACCAGTATATTATTTCCCAAATATACAAAAAGATTAAAGTGTTAACTTTTTAATTTTAAATCTCTTAATTTAAATATTTTATATTATTATCATTATTACTTACAGATTCTTCAGTCTTATTTGTTAAATCTATATTATCTTTATTTATATTATTTCTCCCATATCTTTTTTTAAAATTTTTTTACTAAATTGAATGTTGGCTTACTCTTAATTATTTATTTTTTAAAAATTTTCCAGGTACATCCATACCCAAAAGTTGATCAAAACTAGTTTTAAAAAAATCACTTTTTTCAGTTAAATCAAATTTTTTTTTTTAAACTTACTTAATAGGTGACCAATTTTTCTGGTTAGATTTTTTAGTAAAGATAAAATAATCTTTTTTTAAAAAAAGTAGTAAACTATCAGAACTATTTTTTTTCTAGATAATACAAACTTTAATTATTTTATCTTATAAACTTTTGTTTAAATATTTTTTAATTTATTTATTAAGATTTGTTTTTTAATTAGTAGCACTAGATTTTTAAAATTTTAAACTCTTTTTCAGTCTTTATTTAACAGCAGATTTTTTTTTTATAAATTTATTTTTAATATTTAATTTTATCTTATCCCATTTACTTTTTAACTCTCTAAACTTTTTTTAATGAGTGGTATTTAAAAAAAGTATATTAAATTTTTTTAATAATATTTTAAATATATATACTTTTTATTACAGTTTTATTTAGTATAGTTAGTTTAAATATAAAAAAATTTAATTTTACTTAGGAAATTAAATATATAGGAAAAATAGGTTTATAAGTAAATTAAAAAAAATAAAATTTAATTGTAAATTGCTCCTTTTTTATAAATTTAGGCAGGCTTTTCTTTCTTTTATTTTAATCAAAAATATCATGTATATTTACTTGAAACAATTTTTTTATTACCATAAATAAACTAATATTATTTATTTTTTATATTTATCCTTATATTCTCTATACAAAAACACATTTTTAGTATTATATATCAAAGAATAATAGGTTTCAAACAAAATATATGCAAGTTTACACCAATAAAAATTTGCAACACAAAATCTTATAATATGAGATTTTATATTTAACAAATAACCAATACCAACTATTTCAAATATAATATTTTGCATTCTTTAAACAAAGAAATTAGCTATACTAATATATTATCTATAACATATTACTACAGCTCCAGAATCTAAAATTATTTAATATTTAAATCAATTTAAATCTATAATTTTATTATATAAGTGTAGTAGGAATCTATTTTTAATATTTTAATTTTTAATTAAACCTAATTTTAAAAATAATCTATTTAATAATTTATATAAAATTAAAACCTACAAATCCACTTTATAATTATATATTTTAAATATTAAAACCTCTCAAATACCAAGATGGCTCCAAAAACAAAAATTATTACTAAACATAAATTCATTAAACCTAAAACAATAATTTTAACAAAAGGCAAGAAAGCTCCTAAAACAGCGCCTTTTAAAAAACTATAACAAAATAAGTTAGGAAGTAAATTTATTACTAAACCATTACTCTATATATAGAATAATTCCTTTTTTTAACTAAATATAGTGGTTACCTTCCAAGAAATCAAAAAAATATAAAAATCCACCAATCTCTTGATACCCAAGTCCACTTTCACCCGCTTGTATCATAAAATTATACAAAACCAAGTATATAACAACAAAAATTTAAAATAAAAATAAAATACTTTAAAAACTATATAAAAAATTATAAAACATTTTATTATTAATTATTTTAAATATAAGTATTTCTTTTTTAATAAATATATTTATAATAAATACTAATTCTCTAATATACAGTAATAAATAAGTTCGCAATTTATACAAATAAACAAACTATTATATATAAAGATAGTAAATTATATTATTATATTATATATGTTTTAGTTCCCCAGACTAATAATGTTTAATTAGATGGGTAATATTTGATTTTTTGTAATAATGCATTTTTTGATTTACTTCTGTTTTTATATTTATAATTTATAGAGTTTGGTGCTTAATATTTTCAAAATCTAATACTTTCATTTTGTTGTATATTAATTTAATAATAAAATTATATGTATGGGAAATTGTATTATTTAGACATTTAGTAATTCATTTTTATTAAAAAAGTTTGTGTGTTATTTTACATGTAGATTAATACTAATAATCCCTGTCAAAACCTGATTTCTTATTGATAAGCAGGGAATTGTCAGTTTTTAGGTGGTTTTTGATTTGAATAAAAACTATTTAACAGTTTTTTATAATTTATATTAAACTACTTAGCAGTTTCCCACAACTTATATTAAATTATCCAGTAGTTTCCTATGACTTATATCAAACTACCCAGCGGTTCCCCATGACCCCTCTCAAACCGACCCAACCCGCTGGTTTCTGGGTTAAAACCAACCCATGTCGCACTCTAGTATAAAGCTAAAGAAGTTTTAGAATAAATATTATTTATTAAATTTTGAAATATTTTTTTTATTATTGTTATTAAATTTAGTTATGCTGTTATATTATTTAAAGTAAAATTATTAGAATTTATTATGATATTTTTTTTTGTAATTAAAATTTTATATTTTGTAATTGTTGAATTTAACTGCTGGATTTAAGTAATTACTTAAATTATAAAATAAGCTTATAAAAAAATATGTTTTTTTATAATATTTTTTTAATTTTTGAGTAGTAAGTTCTAAAGTATTAAAAATACTAATTTTTTAAAATTTAATTTTTTTCTTAAAAATATTTTTTATATTATTAAGATAATTAAATAATTTATTATAAATTTTTTATATTAGATATATTGTTATATTTTAAAATTATAAGACAAAATTTATATATTAATAAAATAATTAAAAAAAAAGTTATTATTTATTTAATTTATTTTTACTTCTTAGAAGTAAAAATAAGATTAATAAATTATAGATTATTAATTATTTATAATAAAAAAATATAATAAAAGTGGATAATATAAATTAATATTTAAATAAAAGAATTCTAGCAAATAAAAATATTTTTAATAAAAATAATAAATTTTTAATTAATTTAAGTTTAAAAAATTTTAAATTGTTTATAATATTAAGTACTTCCAATAATAATCTTTATTAGAAAATAAATCTATACAAATACGTATTAATATTAATAAATAGTTGCTTTAATAAAAAAATTAAAAAAAAAAAATATTTTTTAAAATATTTTTAAAAAGTCTTTATTTATATTTATTATACTAAATAATTCTCTATCTATAAATAAATATCAAATATTAATTTTTTTGTTAAATAAAACTTTAATTTTTATTATAAAATTTTTATAAATAAGTTGAATAATATATACTAAATAAAAAATTTATATTAATTCTATATTCCATTTATTTTTAATAAATTTTTTAATTTATTTAGCTAAATTTTAATTAAAAATTTTATTATTATTGGTATTATCTATTATTAAACTAAAAAGTTTTCTTTTAAATTTAAAAAATTTTAATATATTAAATATAATCTAAAAAAAAATAAGTTTTGTATATAAATCTTAAATATACTTAAATTTTAATAAAACATTTTATAATTTTTAATTAATATCGATAAAGTACTTTATAATAGCTATGAAAGAAAGATAATTTAAAAATATTTAATAATTAATAATTAAAGAGATTTTTATATTAAAAAATAAAGTTTTTAAAAAATTTAATTTTATAATATTTTGGTTTTCTATTAATATCTTTTTAATTGTATATACTAATAGGATTTTGAATAACAATTTAAGAAGTTTTAAGAAAAATTAAAAATTTAAATTGTTGATTATATTGAAGTTTAAATTCAATATAAAAACCAATTTTAAATATTTAAAAAAAAAAAATTTTTAATTAAAAAATATAACTTAACTAATAAGAGTTACTTTTTAACACTATTTTACTACTATTAATATATTTTTAATTTAAAATGAAACTGATATTAACTTTAAACTAATTTAGTTATTAAATTAAGGCAAAAATTATTTATTATTTAAATCCTTAAAATCTTTGATATTTTTGTTTATTAAAATAACTGATTATTATTTTTGTACTTATATTTGATATAAAAAGATATTAAATAAAATTTTGATAAATTTTGTAAATAAGTTTTGGGTTTTTAGTCTAGATATGAATTATTTAATAAAAAAAATATTAAATACTTAATATTCAATATCTAGAATCCCATTACAAATACAAAATTTTACTGTTTAATTTAAGAATTAATATAAAATGTGAAATTATATTATATTAATTATTAAATTTTTTATGTTTTATAAGTTTGTAAATATAGTATTATTTATAAAAAAAAAATCCCAAAATTATAAAAAAAAATAAATTTGTTAAAAATAATTTAAAATATACTATTAAAAAATATTTTAATTTAAATAAAAATTAATTTTGGTTTAAAAGATTTATAGCAAATAAATTTAATTACTAAATAAAAATTTATTTATTATTATATTCTGATTTTTATTAGTATGCTTTTGAGAAATATTAACATCTTTTTATATTAAAAAATATAATAATTGGATATTTTTTGTTATACTATAGTTATTTTTTTTTTCTTATAAAATAGATATCTTCAATAAATATAAAACAAATTAGTTTAAATTTTATTAAATATGATAATAAGGGGTTATTATTATAAATTAAAAAAATATTATTTATATATTTTTTAAAATTCTGTATATAAGATTTTAATTAATAAAAAAGTATAATTTCTATTAAAAATTATTTATTTTTTATATATTTTATAAACACATACTAATAATACAAAAAAAATAATGGAAATAAAATAATATATAAAAAAAATAAAAAATAAAAAGCCTAAAAACATCTTATTCTATTTTAGAGTTTATAAATAACATAAGTTTATACACTTATTTTAAATAAGAATATAGTTATTTAGAATATTTTTATTATTATAAAAGTAGTTTTGTTAACTTATTTTTTTCTTTATTATTAAAAAGTAAAATTATTTTTAATCCTAGATTTAAATTTTTATTTTTATTTTTATTTTTTTAGTCTTCTTTTTTTTTTAAATTATAATTATTAAATTTAAAATTAAATTTATTATTTTTTTTACTAGATTTTAATAATGCTAATTTTATTTTTTTAGAATTTATTATTAAAAAATTTAAACTTCTATTCTCCATTTTATTATTTTTAGCTTCTCTTTTTTTTTTATTTTAATTTTGTTTTTTTGATTTTTACTAAAAATTTTAATATTTTATTATTATTTATAAAAATTTTATTTTATAGATTGTATTTTTTTTTAATATTGAAAGTCTTGCTAAGTTTTTTTTTAATTTTAAATTTAAACTTTTTCTTTTTAGGTTTTAAAATAGAAAAAATATTATATTTTTTGTTTTATTTTATTTTTTTTAAATTTATTTTTGTTTTTAAATTTACTTTATATTTTATTTTAATTTTATTTTTTAGAATTTGTTTTTTTTTTATTTGTTCTATTTTTTTATTTATTTGTTTTTAATAATTTGTTAATTACTTAATTTTTATTTACTGTATTTTTAATATTTTAGTTTGTATTTAATTATTTTCCAATTAATTAATTTCTTTTTATATCTCTTCTAATATTCATTTAATATTAAAAAAGTTTTTTTAATATATTAGTATATTTTTATAATAATATTTATTTAAAGAAGATTATTAACTTCCTTTTTCTTAAATAAATTTATTTTTTTTGATATAATATTGCTAATTATTTTTTTTTTATTTTTTTTAGTAATAATATAACTTTGAGTTTAGCTTCGTTGTTTATTTTTTTTTTTTTATAATCTTTATCTCACCGACATGGGTTGGTTTTAACCCAAAAACCAGCGGGTTGGTTCGGTTTTGGGGGGGTTATGGGGAACCGCTGGGTGGTTTGATATGGGTTGTGGGGAACCGCTGGGTGGTTTTTTTTTTTTTTAATGGTTTTTTTGGGTTATAAATTTAATTAAAAACCGTAATTTTAACTATTTTTAGCAATTTATTGCTATTTTTAGTAAATTTATTACTATTTTTAGTAATTTATTACTATTTTTAGTAAATTTATTACTATTTTTAGTAATTTATTACTATTTTTAGTAAATTTATTACTATTTTTAGTAATTTATTACTATTTTTAGTAAATTTATTACTATTTTTAGTAAAATGGTTTCTTGGCGGTGCGGTTTTTATTAAAATTTATGGTTTTTAAAACCGTGTTGGGTTTTTTTTTTTAAAAAAAACTAACCCGTGGGTGGTTTCTACCATCTAAAAACCAAACCGTGGGTGGTTTCGACCCTCTAGAAACCAACCCAACCCGCCCCATGTCGCACTCTAATTAGAAATATAGGAAATATTAAAAATAAAGAAATATTAATTAAAATTTTATTTTGGTTTGTTAGATTAATTTAATTAAAATAAATAAAAAAAAATAAAAATAAAAAATTCAATCTTCTTATAAAATAAAAATATTTATTAATATTTTAAAAATAGTTTCAGAATTTGAATTTTGTATATTTTTATTATATTTAATTATATTATATAGATGATAATATAAACAAATAATATATTTACATTTATGTAAGATTTTGTTCCAAATTTTGTTTTTATTTAAATTTTTATTATATAATTCGAATATATAATCAAAATTAATTTTAAATTTATTTTTTATAACTATTTTCTAATCTTACTAAAACTAAGAAATATTTTATTTATTGATATAAAATTATTATTAAATAATAAAATATTTTGTTATATTTTATCTGGTTTATTTATTTAACTTTTTCTTATATTTATATTTATTGATTATCTACTCTTTTCCTAAATATTTATACTTATATTTTATATATTATCAAAATAGTTAAAAAAACTGTTAAATTAATTATAATTTTTATTGCTAAATTATTTATATTTAAAAAAAAAAAACTAAAAGTATTAATAAGAATTTTTGCTATAATAGCAGGAAAAACGATAATAAAAGCTAACATCCATACTCAAATTTTAGGTATATAATATTTAAATTTAATCTTTATTATATTTATTAATAAATTTAATAAATAGAACAATTTATAAATATAATTTTTATTAAAAGTATAGTAATAAACTTTCTATTTAAAAAAAATTTTTCTAGTGTTTGGCTTGTAAACTATGTAATAATATAATTCCAGATATAAGATAAAGTACAAGAATTTTAGAAATTTTATAAATAATTACTAAAATATTTATAATTGAATTCTTTAACAATAAGATTTTATTTATAATATTTTTTTATTTTGTTAGTATATATTCTAATTTTATTACTATTATAAAAATTGTTTTTATTTAAAAAAATGATATAATAATTAGTAACAATATTCTGAAAGTTAACTCCACCAGTTATATTATTCTTTAGCAAAAAAATTTTAAAACTATTAAAAATCTATAACAACAAAAAAACAATAATTAATAGGCTATTTATCCTAACAAGAATAAAAATAATAATAATTTGGGAAAAGTAGGAGAATACACTCAAAAAAATTTATTTTAAGTAAAAAAAAAGAAATTTATAAAATTAAATATTTTATACTTTAGTTTAAACTTAACTGGGTAATAAGAGTAAGATAGAATTATAAAATTATAATAACAGCAACAAAAGCTAATATAACTTTCACTTATTAGATTTCAAAAATAAATATAAGAAAAAGATATATAATATTTGGGATAAAAATAATATTTTAATTAATTTATATTTATGATTATACTAAAAATAATTTAAATAATATAATAAAAATAGGTATATAATAAACTTACTTATCTAATATAGGTGGATATGCAGGTGATTGATAACCTAAAAATTAGAATACAATTTAAAATAAATTTCTATGGTTTTCTGGTATTAGTATTGGTTTTTTATCTGGATTTCCGGCTTTTGTTTATAAAATTGTTTATAATCTTATTATTCTTAGGAATTTTATTGTTTTAATTGGAGTTTATGTTTAATATCTATATTATAACGTGATCCATGGAGAAGTGAGACAGTTCGGGAAGTGAGACAACAACAACAGCGAGTTCTATTGAGAATAACTACACAAAATTTTATTCTTCAGCGGTGTCGTAGTCATTACTACTATTATTATAATCACTGTTGATTACAACAATAGAATCATTATTTTCGCCCTTCTTGGCCTTCTTGGCATAATTTTTACAATTAGTCTCTGCAATTTTTGCATTTAATTCAATTGCTTTTTCATTTCAGAAATACTCCACCTTATGGTTATTCAGGATTTTAGCATTTGACAGTTGTGGTTTTCTAACTTTATTCTGTGATACCTTCTTATTTGCAGCGCATAATTAGTTGGCAGTTGCTGATAATATTATATTTTTATTTATTATACGCTCTGTAAATTGTCTTAATTTGTGTATAGTTATAATAGTTGGTAAACTAAGTAAATATCCTACCTTGTCTAATAACAAGTCTACTATTTTCTGTACTGATTATAGTCGTGTTGGTGTAGCTAGTTCATATGGTAGTAGTGGTGACAGTGGTGGTGGTATGATAGGGTGTAATTTTGATAATACTTTATTAGGATTGTATGGTACTAAATTAATACTTGATTATGCTGCTTTTATTAATTTAACTAAAATTATATTATTATATGCTTCCGCCAGTAATTTGATGAATAATTATTTGTTGATCTCAATTATTCTATTGTGCATGGTGTTATCTACTGTATTGCTGTATTATTTGCTGTATACTGAATTAAAACTAATGTCTAATGGTTGCAACCGGTGGGTATTATGAGATAGTAAACAAAATGTTATAATTAAATGGTGAATGTAATAACTAATGAATTTTGTGCTGATATAACTATTATAACTATCTAATAATAGTATATGCTATTGGTTGTTGTGTACTTTAGGGGCTATTAGTGGTTTAAATAGCCAATTTAATTATTATATATTTAAATTTTTGTCTGTTTATTTACTAAGCGAAGTTGTGAATAGCCAGCTGTTTGTTGAACAGTTTATGTTATTGGTGTACCAGTTGAATTGGTGGTATTTGCCCTTGAATATGATAAATGGTGGCAATGTCGTGCCTTTGGTACCAATGTATTTAATGCTTGTGATTGATTTGTGATTACCAAATTACTTGCTGAAGTGATTAGTACCGCGCTTTGGTATAATAACCTTAGAGGATTATACTAGTCCTATTATAAATCCCTTTTCGTCCATGTTAAAAAAGGTATTTTTATTAATGTTGTAATGTCGTTTAGTATCCATAAACAAGTTGTAGAACTTTTAAATTAAATTGGGATTGTTTGCCTTAGTTTGTTTGTTATTAAGTGCTTGTGAGTATGTAATATATAGTTCAGAATACCTGTTCCTGAAGTAATTTATTTATTTTATGTTTAGTTTATAACCTACCATCTTCTCTGCTATATAGCGCACTATATCCAACCTGGTTAAAAATTTCTAATTGTATAATCTTACTATTTAGTATATTAGTGTATGTTTACCTTCTATTATTACCACTATTTGTTTATAATGTATTGTAGACCGGTCACTAGTCTTACCATTAAAATAACGTGCTAATATGGTATGTACTACATTGTACACTGCAGCAGTAGTGCAGATTATCTTATAATCACCCTATTTATACACTACCATAGCCAGTTTGAGGCACTATTCACAGGGCACCCCAATGGCCTTGCTATTTCGCTTATTACTAAGACAGGTACGGCGTGTCATAATGGCTGAATTAGTATTTGAATTAGTAGTTGAATTGGTAGTTGAATTAGTACTTCGCAGTTGTAATTACAATCGGCAGCGATGATGGTGTTTTACGCATTATTATTATTTATTGTTGTTGTTGTTGTCTCACTTCCCGAACTGTCTCACTTCTCCATGGATCACGTTATTTTTATAATTGGTGGGTATATATTTCTTTAGTTTACTATATATAAAAAAAATATTTATTAAATATATTTTTAAATTGGGAGTTATAAATTAAAATTTTTTAGTTTAGAATAATATAATAATATAATCTTTAATATTTGATTTTTTAATTTATTTAAAATTATGTGATAGTTTATTTATATAACTTTTTCTAAACCATTAATATATATTTATAAAAATATATTATTACAACAGGGAAAACTTGCCTTGAATTAGAAAAAAAGCCGGGATTAAATCAGGGGGTAATAAAAATTTTATATTAGGGTATTTTTTTAACTTAGTAAAGTATCAGTTTTTTTTTTTTTTAGTAAAAAATTTGGGTTGGAGAAAAATAAATTGATTTCCTGATTCAAAAAATTTTTCTAGGCTCGTTCCTCGCCATCCCCGGTATATTTTAAACACTGAGTCTCTCTACAATTTTAAAAAATTCTAAACAAATCAATTATAATAATGAAAATAATAAACAAAGGATATTTTAATGAAAATAAATATGAAATAATATAGAAATAATTTTTAGTAGTTTTAGTATATTTAGAAATCACCTCCTAATATTTTTTAAAATATATTTAGAATAATATAATCATATTTTAAATAATTTAAAATTACTATTTATATTTATGTTTAAATCATTTTAAATGAGTTATTAATTATTTATTTCTTAAAATATTCTTTATACTAAGTAGATTTCTTAAATCAGCTTTTCCATATCTGTAATTAGATATATTAAACTTAAAAAGATACTTTTTTTTAAAACTTCCAATTAATTAAACTTCTATTTCTTTATTTTAATTATCTTAACTTGAAGCAAGCAATCTATTATTTAATTTTTAAATAAATCTCCACTTCAAACATATTTCATTTAATAGTTTTTTTATATTTATAACCAAATATGCTAAATTTAATAAATATTTTATCCTCTAAACCTATACTTAATCAATTTATTTTTTTAAAAATTTGATTATTTTTAATAAAGTTTAACTACACAATTTTAAAAACATTTTACTTACTTATTAACTTATATCAGTTTTTATAAATCTATAAGTAGATTTTCTTAATCTATTAAATTTAAAAATCTTTATCATTATTTTTTTTATATTTCTATTATATTACTCTTTATACTCCTTAAACTTTATTCAATTTAAAACCTTTTAAAAAATCCTTACTCTAACTTTTTGAAATTTGTTAATAAATTTTATAAGTCTGGTTAAAAATTTAGTTCAAATATATAAATTAAAATAATAGTAAAAAATTAGTATTACTTCTATTAGCTACTAGATCTTAATGTATAATATTATAGTTTTGATTTTACTAGAAACTGTCCTTAATTAATTTTAAAATTTTAAATTTATAAAAATTAGATATTAGTTATTTAGTAACCTAATAATATTACTAGAAATCATATTAAATAATCTTCAAATCTTAATATTTAAATCTTATATTTAAATAGTATTTTTGATTACTTAAATAATTATAATAACTATTAAGAATTTGAAAATAGATGCATAAAAGCCTAAAACAAAATAAAAAAAATAATTAGCATCAAATCTATTAAAAATAAAAATTACATTATCAATAGAATAAAATCAAAAAAGATGAATAAGTAATTTTATTTTCAATAACTTCCCATCTTTTAAAGCTAAAATTGGTAAAAAGGTTAGATCAATTTCTACGAATCTAATAATAGGTTTAATAAATATGTATCTTTCTTGATTGTATTAATATCAGCTCCTAATTTTTTCTTCATTTTTATTTTATTTTTTAATTTTTTTTTGCTTTTTTATATTTATTCTCCAACTTTATACATTTGCAATTTATAATCCCCAATTTATTTATTTTAATAATCCTACTTTTATAAGTCTCTATAAATGTTTTTTAAAAGAATTTTTTTATTTTTTAATAATATTTTAGATTATCTAGTATATTATATTTAAAATTTTTATTATATTATTATTGTTGTTTATTACTTTATCTCCGCTATCTTATAGCTATTAATTAATTATATTTATATTTTAATTAATATTTAACTAAAGAAGTTTGAATATAGCTTTTAGAAATCCATTCTATTTTTTCTTGTTTATTTTATTTTAATTATTTTATTTATAAAAAGTATTAATTTAGTTTAATAACTAACTCTTAATATTTCACTTTCTTTTCAAAGTAGTATTAGGAATGATTTTGTAAAATTAAATAAAAACTAGAAAAAATTAAATAAATTAACTAATAACTTTTTTATATCTTATAACAAACTTTTAACTTATATGTAATTAAATTATTAATATTATTATGTTATATTTTATAAATTTTATCTTATACTTTCATTATATTTTTATTATTTTGTTATTATTATTGTTATTATTTGAAACTTTGTTTGATAAACCAAAATTGATTTTAATTTCTAAAATATAATAATTTATATTAAATATTAGAAAACTACTTATAAATAGAGTTCGACATGGGGCGGGTTGGGTCGGTTTCTGGATTTTAGAAACCACCCACGGGTTGGTTTTTTTTTTTNGTTTGAGTGGGGTCATGGGGAACCGCTGGGTGGTTTGATATGGGTCGTGGGGAACCGCTGGGTGGTTTTTTTTTTTTTTAATGGTTTTTTTGGGTTATAAATTTAATTAAAAACCGTAATTTTAACTATTTTTAGTAATTTATTACTATTTTTAGTAAATTTGTTACTATTTTTAGTAATTTATTACTATTTTTAGTAAATTTGTTCCTATTTTTAGTAAAATGGTTTCTTGGCGGTGCGGTTTTTATTAAAATTTATGGTTTTTAAAACCGTGTTGGGGTTTTTTTTTTAAAAAAACCAACCCGTGGGTGGTTTCTACCATCAAAAAACCAAACCGTGGGTGGTTTCGACCATCTAAAAACCAACCCAACCCGCCCCATGTCGCACTCTAATACTAATCAAAATTTTATAAAAATTTTATAGAAACTATATAAACCGGATAAAATGATATTAAAATCTAAATGTGATATTTAAAAGATTAATATATTTTATATGATTTATAATTTATTTATATAATTAAAAGTGACAAATGCGCTTATATCCATTTTTATAAAATATGAATTAGAGTTCGACATGGGGCGGGTTGGGTCGGTTTTCGGTGTTGAGAAACCACCCACGGGTTGGT
>JAJTUB010000047.1:232889-248803 GCA_036971345.1 Dactylellina drechsleri
AAACCATTTACTAAAAATAGTAACAAATTTACTAAAAATAGTAATAAATTACTAAAAATAGTTAAAATTATGGTTTTTAATTAAATTTATAACCCAAAAAAACCATTAAAAAAAAAAAAAACCACCCAGCGGTTCCCCATGACCCCCCTAAAACCGAACCAACCCGCTGGTTTCTGGGTTAAAACCGACCCATGTCGAACTCTAATATGAATAATTTATTTAGGTATTTGTTCAAAAACTGAAGTATTTCTTAAATAATTATTCGATCGAGGATCGATATAGTTTGGGAGAACTCCGCAAAAAAATTCCACTTTACAAAAGTATCGTCACGTGGCTGCGCGCACGCGCTGGGGGGTCCGCGGGGGTCTTCCCCGCGATTTGTTTTATGTAAAATTAAACCATGGTCACAGAACCAATGGGGGGGCCGGCGGGGGGCCTCCCCCGCCAATTTTTTAAATTAAATTTAGATTGTTGTGATATTTGTTATGGTCCTGCAGGGGGGTTAGGGGGGCGGCACGCCCCCAATTGATTATGGTCTCTATCAATCCAATTGATCACGGTTTTAGATCGTGGTTTGTATTATTTTTATCGTCACGCTTTGGATCACGTTTATTAACAACAGTTTAGATCACAGTTACAATCACGGTTTGGATCAATTGTATTGATCAACAGAATTGATCACGGTTTGTATCACTTCCATCGTCATGGTTTTGATCACGCTTATTAACAACGGTTTAGATCACGGTCACAATTACAGCTACGATCACGGTCACGGTTACAGCTACGATCACGGTTACGATCATGGTTACGATCACGCGTTCGATCAATTGGTTTGATCACGGTTTGGATCAATTGGATTGATCGCNTAATTGGTTCGATCAATTGTATTGATCAACTATATTGATTATGGTTTTTGATTATGGTTTTGACCAATTGTTTTCAAGTTTGATCGCAGTTTTGATCAATCCAATATTATAATTTGGATTATTTTCATCGTCACGGTTATTATCACGGTTTAGATCACGGTTTGGATCACGGTTATTACGGTTTGTATTATAATTTGGATTATTTGAATTGATTTCGCTGCGATCGACTTCTAGGGGCGAAAAAGCCACTATATGCTAGTATAAATTTTATTATTTATATATTATTTCTCCTCAGATTATAACCCCCTTTTCTTAAATAGGATTGAGAGTAATACTAAAAGTATATAAATATAATTAAATAATTAATTTCAATATTTTAAATTAAAATTCCCGATTAATAAATATATTAGCCAAACTTTTTTATTACCCAAAAAATTACTTAGATAAATAGTATCAAAAATATAAAAAATCAATATAAATATAGTCCCAGTTAATAAACTCTTTTATTAGTAATACTCATCAGCAAAAAATTGAAAAAAGGCTTGAGGTTACATACAAAAATATGAGGACCTGAGAAGACAATTACATATTAAATTAAGTGTTGAAAGGACTTTTATAGTGTGGAGAGGATGATAAGGGTGTTGAGAGGACATGTTTTTTTAAAATAGAAAAATCCTTTTTATACTATAAGAGTCCTTTTAACACCTAATTTAATATGTAATTGTCCTCTCAGGTCCTCACACTTTTGTATGTAACCTCAAGCCTTTTTTCAGTTTTTTGCTGACGCTATTAATTTTTAGTTTATAATTTTATAAATTATTTTTCCCTAATTTTTGAAAAATTCCATTCAAAGACAAAATATATTTATAAAATATAAATATATTATTTTAAAAAATATTTTATTATTTCTATTAAATTATGCTAGAAATAAGGCGAATCTGAATATTTATTAATATTAAAATTATAAATACCTTATTTAAAAAATTTTATATTAAAATTTTTATCCATTTTTTTAATTTTATTATATAAATTGTGAACAGATGTAAAGTGTTTTAAACATAATTATGAAGAAATTAAACTACTGGCAATTTTTAATTTTAAAAAATTATTGATTATTTTTTATAATATATTATTTTCAATAAACTATTTTACCAATTTAAATTTTTTAAGGTTTATAAATGAATATTATAAATTTTTTTTTAAATTAGATAGTATAGATAGAATGTTGTATAAGACCTTAGTGCCTATATATAGAAAATTTAAATATAAAACAAATAATTTAAGTAAATTTGATTATTTTATATTAATATCTTTGATTATCTTATTTTTTTTTAGTAACTTGTTAAAAATTAGACTATCTTTAAGTAGATTTTTAATAGTTTTATAAAGATCTTTAATTTCAATCAACAAATTCTATTGTATTATAATATTAAATTGAAATATACTATTTTTTGATAATAATAATATTGTTTTTTTATATTCTTTTCAAAAATAACTTTCATACTATTTTAAAAACCTGAAAACCTTTCTACTAGAACATAAATAGTATTTATATAAGCCATCTTGCATTTATATAAACTTATACAAGCTCAATAATAGAGTGCGACATGGGTTGGTTTTAACCCAAAAACCAGCGGGTTAGTTCGGTTTTGGGGAAATCATGGGGAACCGCTGGGTGGTTTTATATAGATCGTGGGGAACTGCTAAATGGTTTAATATAGAGCTTGACATGGGGCGGTTTTAATCCAGAAACCGTCGGTGCGGGTCGGTTTGAAGGGGTCATGGGGAACCGCTGGGTGGTTTTTTTTTTTTTGAATGGTTTTTTTGGGTTATAAATTTAATTAAAAACCGTAATTTTAGCTATTTTTAGTAAATTTGTTACTATTTTTAGTAAATTTGTTACTATTTTTAGTAAATTTGTTACTATTTTTAGTAAATGGTTTCTTGGCGGTGCGGTTTTTTGGTTATTGTCACGGTTTTTGGTGCGGTTTCGGTTTTTTTTTTAAACAAAAACCGACCCGTGGGTGGTTTCTAAAGTCCAGAAACCGACCCAAACCGCCCCATGTCAAGCTCTATTAAATTCTTTAGATAAACTTGTGGATACAAGAATAAATAAGAAGAAGTTTTTCATAAATTTTACAAGTTTCAATAAAAAAGATTAGTTAGAAATTATTTTTAAAAATTTGATTAATATATCTTTCTTACTGATTATAATAATAATTAAATATTTTATTATATAAAAAAAGAATTTAAACTCCAATGAAGATAAGAAGTTATATGATAAAAAATTATTAATAGAGTGCGACATGGGGCGGGTTGGGTTGGTTTCTAGAGGGTCGAAACCACCCACGGGTTGGTTTTTAGATGGTCGAAACCACCCACGGGTTGGTTTTTTTTAAAAAAAAAAACCCAACACGGTTTTAAAAACCATAAATTTTAATAAAAACCGCACCGCCAAGAAACCATTTTACTAAAAATAGTAACAAATTTACTAAAAATAGTAAAAAATAGTTAAAATTACGGTTTTTAATTAAATTTATAACCCAAAAAAACCATTAAAAAAATAAAAAACCACCCAGCGGTTCCCCATGACCCCTCTTAAACCGACCCAACCCGCTGGTTTCTGGGTTAAAACCAACCCATGTCGCACTCTAATTATTAATAAGAAATTCATATATAAAGAAATGTAATTTTTTATTATTAAACTTGACGACGCCTTTTATAAAGATAACAAAGCCAACATTTTATAATTCCAAACCTTAAAATAGTTTAATACAAATAATCAATAACTTTATCAAAACAACTGATTTTATAATAAAATAAAACAACAGAACATTTATAAACCTAACTAGCGTTTAAAATCGGGGCGGGAAAAATTGAGTCGGGACGGGGAAAAAAAAATAAAAATAATTATCCCTGAGTGCTTAAAATCTTTAAAATATCATTACCTAAATCAGGATATTTCTCAGGTCAAAATAAAATTTTTTAGATTTTTTTCAATAAGTAAAAAGTTTTTTCGGGGAAATTTTCGAGTTTTTTGACTCCGAAACGGTACTGAAAGGATATCCCGAGTAGTGTTCGAAAAAATAAGCAATATGCCCCGCCAAGAAGTACCTCCAACACAAATTTTGGTGAAAGGTACTTCTTGGCGGGGCATATTGCTTATTTTTTCGAACACTAATCCCGAGTCGAGGTGGGAGCTAGGTGATTATCAAATTATGTAATCAAATTACGTGATCACCAAAATTTTTATTATATAAATTTAATTAAATTTTAATAAAAAAAATTAAAAAAAAATAAAATTGAATTTTTATTAATTTTTTTAATTTAATTTTTTCCATTTTTTATGAAAATAATTTAAAATTAGGTGTGGGAGATCTTGAAACACGCTAAAACCACTAGTGCTTTTTTACCAAGTTTTTAAATTAAATTTAATTAAATAAAATTAAGCGCTAAACCGTTTATAAACGAAAAATACGAATTGATTGATTTTTTTTTTGAGAATTCAAAAGTTTTCAAAAAATTTTGGATTTTGAAAAGTTTTCTGATTTTGCATTTTTTTCGAAAACGTTTTGTCGAAAATACAGCCGAACACATCTCCACATATACGATGTATACGTATGCGTCGTACTATATACGCATACGTTGTATACATCATATATACGTATACATCATATATACGTATACATCATATATACGTATTCATCATATATACGTATACGTCGTACTATATATGTATTCGTTGTATATGCGTATACGTCGTACTATATACGTATACGTCGTACTATATACGTGTACGTTGTATATATGTATATGTCGTATATGCGTAGTATACGTCGTACTATATGCGTATACGTCGTATATACGTATACGTCGTATATATGGAGGTGTGTTCGGCTGTATTTTCGACAAAACGTTTTCGAAAAAAATGCAAAATCAGAAAACTTTTCAAAATCCAAAATTTTTTGAAAACTTTTGAATTCTCAAAAAAAAAATCAATCAATTCGTATTTTTCGTTTATAAACGGTTTAGCGCTTAATTTTATTTAATTAAATTTAATTTAAAAACTTGGTAAAAAAGCACTAGTGGTTTTAGCGTGTTTCAAGATCTCCCACACCTAATTTTAAATTATTTTCATAAAAAATGGAAAAAATTAAATTAAAAAAATTAAAATTAAATTAAAAAAAATTAATAAAAATTCAATTTTATTTTTTTTAATTTTTTTTATTAAAATTTAATTAAATTTATATAATAAAATTTTGGTGATCACGTGATTTGATTATATAATTTAATAATTTTTATTGATAAGTGATGTCGCACTCTATCATCAAGTGCTATATTGTTTATAAATATATTTTAAAATTATTAGTATATATTTATAAAAATGTATTATTATAATAAAGAAAACTCGCCCCGAACTGGAAAAAAAGCTGGAATTGAATTAAGGAGTAATAAAAATTTGTATTGGGGTATTTTTCTGACTTAAGAAGGTAATCATCAAGTGCTATATTGTTTATAAATATATTTTAAAATTATTAGTATATATTTATAAAAATGTATTATTATAATAAAGAAAACTCGCCCCGAACTGGAAAAAAAGCTGGAATTGAATTAAGGAGTAATAAAAATTTGTATTGGGGTATTTTTCTGACTTAAGAAGGTATTGGCTTTTTTTTTTTTTGGTAAAAAACCCGGATCGGGGAGGGGTAAATTGATTCCCCGATTCAAAAAATTTTTCTAGGCTCGTTCCTCGCCATCCCCGGTATATTTTAAACACTGAACCTAACTAAAATTAACTAAAATTTAATAACAAATTTTAGAATTAATGGTAATGAAATAATCAAAAATAAATCTCCAAAATTACTTATAGATTAATTTTTATGGAGTTAGGAACTACTTAGAATTAATATAAATTATAATATAACAAGTTTCCAAAATTTAATAAATTTATTTGTTTTAAATGTAATAAGGAAGGACATATAACTAAAAACTATAAACAGAACTAATTCCAGAAGGAATGGTAATTTAAATAAGTTTATATTATAGACTACAAAAAACCATATAAATAATATAAAATTTATAACAAATCCAAATATGAAAATAAATATTAAGAATTTAAATTAAAACAAGAATTTGATAGGACTCTTAATATTACTATTAATCAACCTATTTTAAAAAAGAATTTTCTTGAAACTATTTTTTAATGTATTCACAATACCATAATCAATATTTAAATTAACCAACAAACTCAAAATCAAATATATACTCTGGCAATAGAATCTAATTTATAAAAATGAATTTTCAATTTAAGAAATAATACCTTAACCTTTCAAACGATATCACTAAATAAAAAAATATTTAGAAATATTATTATCTAATTTAAAAATATAAAATTACCTAAATAAATTTCTAATCTTAGTTTTTTGGATAAAGAATTTTTTACTAAATATTATTAATATAAGAACATTATTATAACCTAATTTAATAAACTTCTTGAAAAAAAACAAAATCAGATTATCTATAATATTATGGAATAAAAAAAGTTATGGTAAACTAAAACCATATTCATCAACTAAAACATTTCTGAAATATTTAATATTAAATAAAAATATACTATATTACTTAAACAATCTAATTCGCCTATTATTAAAAAATAGTATTGGATTTGGAACAATTTCTTTTTAGGATAACATTTGTAATATATTCAAAACTTGATTAATAATCTAAAATAAAAATATTAATACTAAAATAAAATATAAAGTTAATTTATCTCCTAAAATCTTAGATTTTATCAATCTAAAATCTACTTTAAAAAGTAATTTCAAACCACTTATAACAAAAAAAATAATAAAATACCTCAAATTATAACTCATATAAAGAAATATTAATAGAAGAAGATAAACCAAAACAATACTATCCAAAAGGATTCTATAATCAATATTCTCTACCACAAGATAATAATAAATTCTACAAATATTATAGATTTAGAATATAAATTTTTGAAATGTATATTATAGAATATAGATACTGGAGATATCACTTATATAAATCTTACAATTTTTATAAGTTAAAAAATCTCTATATTTTATATATAAATAAAATACTTATAAAAAAATACCATTTTATTAAATGATTTAAATGTAGCTCTCATTAACCATATCAACACTCTACTTACTTTGCTATAATTGATAAATATGGAGTAGAATTGGCTTAAGATTTTAATAATTATTGGATCGTAATTAAACGACAAGAGACACCAACTGAAGAATTTAAATAAATAATCATCTAAAAAAAATAGTATAGTAATATTAAAAGATACATAATATATGGATAGAAGGCTGAACTCGCTGCTTATACTGGATATTTAGGAATATATGGATATTATGTATGAGAATAGACGACGCACACTAACAACTAATTATAAAATAAGATAATCCTTAGATGATATATTATAGAAGATTTATATTGGATTTTTAGTATACTTTCTAAAAAACATTCACCATCTAAATCCTCAATAATTATTTTAGAATAATAAGAAAAACTATACCATCTTATTATTAAATTAACACCAAATTCTCTAAGATACTGATGCATTATCTATAAGAAATTAATATAAGATAAAATTATTAAAAATATTATTAATATTATTAAAAATTTAAATTAAAAAAGTTTTGGATTTTGATGTACTTCAAATAATTTAATTTAAGTTTTATTAAAAAAGGGCTTGATAAAATACTTAATAAAATTGTTAAATAATATTTTAATGTTTTTTGTAGTTATAATTAATAAAAATTTTATTAAAGTTTTTGCAGATAGTGGAACAGAAACTATTTATATATTAGAAAAATATATCAAAAAACATATATTATTTATATATCTTAAACCTATTTATTATAATGTTATAGTATTTAGAGGAAGTGTCTTTAGAATAGTATAATATTTAATAAATATTATTTTAATTATTAATAAATATTTCGAAAAATGAATAATTAATATTTTTAATTTTAAAAATAATAATTTTATCTTAGGATATAACTGGTTATAAGAATATGACTCTGAAATTAGTTTTCAATCCAAAATTATTTGATTTATCTGATGTAATTATAAAAAGGTCTAGAAATATTTTAAATTTAAGTTTTAAAAAAAGGAAGTTTACTTACAACTAACAAAATATTTTTTCAATAAAGAAATTTATTATAAATTTTAGAATAAGTCTAATACTTTTAAATGTATATGAATCAAAACTAAAAATATTTACAAAACTATTAAGGAAATTGTTAAAGATATTATTAATAAAATTTTTAAATAAATTTTTAAATAAATTAAGATTTTTGAAAAATTACTTGACAAAAACATTTTTATTATAATTTAATGAATTTATTTATGAAATATTTTTTAAAAAAAGTATTATGCTAAAATTTATATTTATTTATGCGTACATTCAAAAAGAGCTTGAAGTATTACAAAAATATTTTGAAGAAAATTTATGTAAAGGATACATTTAAAGTGCGACATAGGGCAGGTTGGGTTGGTTTCTAGATGGTCAAAACCACCCACAGGTCAGTTTTTAAATAGTCAAAACCACCTATAAATCGGTTTTTAGATAATAGAAACCACCTACAAATTAATTTTTAAATAATCAAAACCACTTATAGATTAATTTTTCTTTAAAAAAAAAAATTAAAAACAAGTTTAAAAATTGTTGAAATTATGAAAAACTGTTTTGCCAAGAAATTGTAAAATTATAAAAAAAAGTAATTATATCTAAATTATATTAGTTTACATTAGAGTGCGACATGGGTTGGTTTTAACCCAGAAACCAGCGGATTGGGTCGGTTTAAAAAGGGTCATGGGGAATTGTTGGGTGGTTTGATATAAATTATAAAAAACTGCTGGGTAGTTTGATATAAATCATAAGAAATTGCTAAATGGTTTGATATGGGTTATAAAAAACTGCTAAATAATTTTTATTTAAATTGAAAACTACTTAAAAACCAATAGTTCCCTACTTATTAATAAGAAATTAGGTTTTAATAGGGATTATTAATACTAATTTATATGTAGAATAATATATAAATTTTTTTTAATAAAAATAAACTATTAAATATCTAAATAGTACAATTTCCCATATATATAATTTTATTATTAAATTAATATATAATAAAATAAAAATACTAGATTCTGAGAGTACTAAACACCAAACTCTATAAATTGTAAATATAAAAATAGAAATAAATTAAAAAATATATTGTTATAAAAAATTAAATATTACCTGCTTAGTTAAATGTTATTAGTTTGGAAAATTAAAGTATGTATGATATAATAATATAATTTATTGTTTTTGTATATGACAGTTTGTTTATTTATATAAATTACAAATTTATTTATTACTGTGTATTAAAAAATTAATATTTATTATGGATATATTTATTAAGAAAAGGGTACTTATACTTAAAATAGTTGATAATAAAATATTCTGTGATTTTTTGTATAATTTTTAAAGTATTTTGTTTTTATTTTAAGTTTCCGCTATTATATGCTTGGTTTTATATGATTTTATAATACAAACAGGTGAAAGTGGACTTGGGTATTAGGAAATTAATAAATTTTTGTATTTTTTTAATTTTTTAAAAAATAATTGTTATATTTAGTTAAAAAAAGGAACTATTTTATATATAAAATAATAATTTAATAATAAATTTATTTTTTAATTTATTTTATTGTGGTTTTTTAAAAAGTACTGTTTTAGGAGTTTTTTTGCCCTTTGTTAAGACTGCCATTCCAAGCTTAATAAATTTATGCTTAACAATAGTTTTCATTTTTAAAACCATCTTAATATTTGAAAGATTTTAATATTTAAAATATATGATTATAAAGTAGATTTGCAGGTTTCAATTTTATATAAATTATTAAGTAAATTATTTTTAAAACTAAATTTAATTAAAGATCAAAATGTTAAAAATAAATCCCTGTTATATTTATATAATAAGGTTATAAATCTAAATCAATTTAAACATTAGATAATTTTAAATCTTAAAATTATAATATGTTATAAATAATATATTAGTATAATTAATCTCTTTATTTAAAAAATGTAAAATACTGTATTTAAAATAGTTAATATTAATTATTTACTAAATATAAAATCTTGTATTATAAGATCCTGTACTGTAAGTTTTTATTAGTATAAATTTGTATATATCTTGTTTAAAACTTATTGTTTTTTAATATATAATACTAAAAACGTGTTTTTGTATAAAGAATATAAAAATAAACATATAAAACAAATAATGTTAATCTATTCATCAGCAAAAAATCTGAACCCCCCAGAGGTCATTGTGTGGAGCACGGGAGGCTGACAGGGATGTGGGGAGGTTGTTATATGACGACGGGAGGCCGACACTAATCTTGGTATACCCCATCAAAACTTTAAAGTAATTGGCTGTGGACATCTGCTTCTCGGAGTCTGATGCAGCTTTTTTATAATGTTAAATTAACATGAGCCCCTTTTCAACTTCTTATTGTTCTTTATTTTTTTTCTTATATTGTACTCTTTTAAAATATCTCAGTCCTTTTACAGACGCACTCTGTCTGATATAATAAAACCAAAGAATAATAAATATAAAAATAATAATCAATACTAAGATAATATATCTAATCTTAAGTTATCATATTTAAAATTTATAATACAAATAATAACTTCTATTAAACTACCAGTGTTAGCTAATAATTTGAGAAAATACTAGTATACTAAATTAGTTACTAATTTTAATTATAAAAAAATTATAAAAGGAAAATCAATAAAATTTTGATTGAAGTTTATAGGCCTTCCAATGTCTTCAGCTAATCTTGTGAAGGTTCTTCTGCTTAGAAAAAGATCTAATAGAAATTTATTATCTAAATACAAAAATCTAATTTTTAAAAAATAAAAATCCAGCTTTTTTCTTTAGTAGTTTTGTAGTAAAATCTAGCTGAACATCCCCCAGATAAAAGTGTATACTCAAAATCTAATAAAGAATACCAGGCTAAATTCAATATTTATTAAAATTATTTATAAATTCTTTTTTTTTATAGTTTAAATATTATAATTATAAGTTAATATTAGTTAAATGTGCTGTTATATCAAAAACTTTCATTTATATTTAATAAGTACTGCTAGAAATACTATGCTAAATGCATATAGTCTAAATTATCTTAATACCAATATTTAATTAGATAAAATTAAAATTTTATTAAATATTAAGTTATTAAGATATTTTGCAAAAAAAGGAATTACAATTAGTTTTCCTATTAACAAACATTTATAATTTATTAATAAATATCTATAAACTCTCTTTATATATTCGACAATTTCAAAAATTCTAATTTATCAATATTAAAATTCACAAAAAGGAAAAAAGATTAAAGAACTAAATTTTATAAAAAAACTGAATTTTAGGATTTTAGTATGGACCACCACATATATTTAAATTATATTAAAATTATAAAAAAAAAGTGTCTATAATCAGAAAATCAATTTTAAAATTATAAATAATTATGGTAAGATTTCCAACGTCTATTATAATATTTTTATAGCTAACTAGAATTTAGTAATCTTTAATAACTTATATATTAATATAATTAGTTGGGTCTGGGAAAAACTGGTATTGTACTATTAAAATCTTATATAATTTTATATTGATATGCTGTTAAATAAACCACCCGGAATTCAAGCTCCTCAGAATTTTGTGCCGGTAAGTAATAGTAAAAAGAAAAAATTAGATTTACTACTGAAAGAATAAAAAAAGACTAAAAACATCTAATAAAAGTCTTTATTTATTTTCTTTTATTCTGATGTGTAATTTTAGATATATAAATAGTTATAATAAAAATTTTTTTTCTTAAAATTTAATCAGACACTGAAAAGCAACCGCAGGACTGTAGGGAGGTGTGGTTGGACACCAAAGGTCATACACAGGACCAGATATTGTTAACCTCCCATAACCTCTCGTGGCTAGCGGGATGGCTCCAGAATATAAAAGATTGCTGAACTATCCGAGCTATCTGATGGCTTGGATGTCAACAAATTTTTTTGCTGATGTTTATAATAATAAAAAAACTGTTTTAAATAAATATACATAATATTTTTGATTAAAATAAAAGAAAAAGAGACTTATTTAAGTTTATAAAAAAAAAATAATTTATAACTAGATTTTATTTTTTTTAATTTACCCACAAATCTATTTTTTTTATATACCTAATTTTTTGAATAAAATTAAACCCCTTTATACCTAAACTGACTATACTAAATAAAACCATAATAAAAAGTATATATATTTAAAATATTATTAAAAAAATTTGATATATCTTTTCTAAATACTATCTGTCAAAAAAAGTTTAGAGAGTTAAAAAATAGATAAGATAAAATAAAATTAAATATTAAAAATAAATTTATAAAAAAAAAATCTATTATTAAATAAAAATTAAAGAAAAATTTGGAGTTTTAAAAATTTAGTATTACTAATTAAAAAGTAGATTTTAATAAATAAATTAAAAAATATTTAAATAAAAATTTACAAAATAAAATAATTAAAATTTATACTATTTAAAAAAAAAATAATTTTGATAGTTTATTATCTTCTTTTAAAGAAAATTATCTTACCTTTATTAAAAAATTTAATTAAAAAGATTGGTTATTTGTTAAACAAACTTAAAAAAAGAAATTTGACTTAATTAAAAAAAATAATTTTTTTAAAATTAGTTTTGGTCAATTTTTAAATATAAATATACTTAAAAAATTTTTAAAAAATAAATAATTAAAAGTAAGTTAATATTTAACTTAATAAAAAGACTTTAAAAAAAAATATAGAAAAAATAATATAAATAAAAATAATATAAATTTGATAAATAAGATTAAAAAATCTGTAGATAATAATAATAATAATATAAAATATTTAGATTAAAAGGTTTAAAATTAAAAAATTAATATTTTAATTTTTTTGCATATTTAGGAAATGGTATACTAGTGTTTTGATATCTTTAATAAAAATGATTTAGATTTTGGTTAAAATAAATAAATTTTATTTTTTATATTTTTAATTTTTTAAAATTATATTGTCAGACCTCAAGCGGGGGGACGCGAGAGGTAACGTACGGTGAGGAACAAACTTAGATTAATAGACAAAGAACTGATCTTTATCATCTATGAGGACATCTATATATATATAAGCTCAGAGCGAGAGGTTGCGAGCGGTATTGGATAGTACCTTAATCATGAAGTATATAGATGGATTGTAAGATCCGAAGATCTTATATCTATGTTGTTATTGTAGCTATATGCTATAGTTTGTGCCATGCTTAATATAAGTAAGGTCTGATATTCTTTTCCTTTATACTAAATCATATATTATAAGAAAAATGGATATTTAATTAAACTAATAATTAAAAATTATTACTTTGTTTTGCAGATATATATTTTCTCGCTGTTTTTTTACTATAATAAATATAGTGATCAAAAAGGCTATTTTTTATATATTATTATAAATAATTTTGAGCTTAAATAGTAATATTGTAGTCTTGGTAACTAATATTAGATTTAGAATATTAATATCAAAAATCTAATATTATGAAGAAATAACTAAAATGTAAGTATAAATATTTTTTTTATATATTTTAAGTTATTATATATTTTTATAAATAATTATGCTTCTTTTTATTATATTTTTTTATATTTATAATATTTTTTTGTATTTGTTTTGTTTGGTTTTTTGTAAATTCTTATAATATGCTAAAACTTAGTAAAAATAAAAAATAAAAGAAAGTTATTTATAAATATAACGTTAGTCACCTAGAAGCCGACCATACCTAGAAGCCGACCACTTTTTTAAGCGAGAAAACCATATTAAAAAAATCCAGAAACCATATTAAAAATCCATCACCAAACTATTAACCGACCACCAACCTACTATCAACTTCCATCACATCCACAACCACAACCACGCGCTATAAACCATAAAAACCATCATAATCCACGTTATAATCACCGTACCTAGCGATATATCCAAAAAAGCCGATCAGTTTACCAGCGCAGCACTAATAAATCACGTGTTGCATTTAGCGCTATACACATATATACCACCTATTTTCAATAGCAATTTTACAAACAACCACAAACAGTACACAACCGAAACACGTACTATACAATAAACTTAATCTCTCCAATTGCATGCTATTAGATTTATAATTTTACGATTTTTTTTGATAGTTTTATCGTTGATGGAAGTTGATAGAAGTTGATGGCCGGTTAACGCGTTTTTGATGTGGTCCCCCCTTTAATTTTTGATGTGGTTTTCTCGCTTAAAAAAGTGGTCGGTTTCTAGGTGTGGTCGGCTTCTAGGTGACTAACGTTATAATAATATAATATAATTACCTATATATTATAATTATTTTTTTAAATAATATATAATTTTATAAAAAAATGTTCTTTTTAGCTCTTTTTCTTTTTTTTTTTTTCTTTTTTTATTTTTTATTTTATTATAATTTGATATATTATAAAATAACTTTATTTTGTTTTTTTTATTTTTTATATTAATATATATTTTTTTAATATAATTTACTTTTAATATAGTTAGTTATTTAAAGATATATTTTATTAATTTAACTAAAGTTATAATTATCAATTTTAATAATTCTTTAATTAATAAATATAATAAATACTTTATATTTAATTTTGCTTATTATTAAAATAGTTTTGATTAATATATTTATTACTAAAAAAAATNATATATTATAAAATAACTTTATTTTGTTTTTTTTATTTTTTATATTAATATATATTTTTTTAATATAATTTACTTTTAATATAGTTAGTTATTTAAAGATATATTTTATTAATTTAACTAAAGTTATAATTATCAATTTTAATAATTCTTTAATTAATAAATATAATAAATACTTTATATTTAATTTTGCTTATTATTAAAATAGTTTTGATTAATATATTTATTACTAAAAAAAATAAAATACTATATACTATTTTAGTGGTATTATTTCTAATATAATTATTATAATTATAAAATTTTATATATTAAATTTAATTATAATAAATTACTTAATAATCTTAATAATATATATTAATTATAATATTATTATTAATTACTTTATTTAAGAATATATTTTTTTTAAAATTATATTAATATTAGCTAAAATTATTTTTAAAAAATTTTAAATTTCTAATATTATAACTAATTATAAAGTATAATTTATAACTATTAAAATATAATTTATTATAATAAAAAATAAGTTAAAAGTTATTTAAGGTTTTAAAAATTTATTATTTAACATTACAAATACAAATATAATAAATTATTTTAATAATATGAAATTTTTTATTTAAATAATTTAGAAACTTGGTAAAGTATTTGTTAAAATAGTGCTTAGGGATAAAATAAAATAATTTATTGTAGTAGAGGTTAACTTAATTAAAATTATTTTTTATACTTATAAACATCAGCAAAAAATTGTGTTGACCTCGTGGACCTCGGAGGTCCACGAGGTCCCAGAGGTCTTTGGCCCTCTGGAGGCCTCCAGAGGTTAAACGACCTCATAACCTCCTCAAGGTCATAAAATTGAGTGATCAAAAAAAAAAACCCTAGGTTATAATAGACCGAATTTTAATGATTTTAATCTATTATAATTTGGGGTTTTATAGAGTTTAAGAAATTTATGGCTTGTTGTTTTGAAATATATATATATTTTATAAAAAAATTATTAAAGTGATTGAAATAATAGAATTCTAACTTATAAAAATGTGTCTGATTAGCAAAAAATGTGTTTAAATAACAAAAAATATGGTGAAAATAAGTAAAAATACTTATAAAATAGTTTATATTACTTAAAAAACAATTATTTTATTAGTAAAAGATATTTTTCTAGTTTCTATTGTTCATTTACTGCTGATATTCAAAAAAAACCAAGTTAAACGATAAGTAAAAACTTTTTGGAGGTTTACGGATTCATAGGTTCTTATAAACTTTTTTCGCGCTCATTCGCGTGGGCATAGCGTGAATC
>JAJTUB010000047.1:249608-346297 GCA_036971345.1 Dactylellina drechsleri
ATATAAATAATAATCTTTTATAAATTTAAATATTTATATTCTAGTTTATAATTAAATTTTTTAGTTTAAATATTTTTATTAAATAATATAATTTTTTAATTAATTTTATATTCTGGTGTTTTGTTTTATTATTTATTATAATATTTTATTTATTTATTTTAAATTTATTTTATTTTAATATAACAAACTTTATATATTGTTTTAAGTTTTTCTATTCTTTTTTTTATTATAAGTATATATATTATTATACTGCTTTTAATATTAAATTTAAAATAAAATTTATGTTTTATAAAAAATAATATTATTTTTATAATAGCTTAAAATATATTATTATAAATAAATATTATAAAAAACAATAACTTATATTAGTTATTTTACTAATAATTATAATAATTTTATAAATATTATTTTAATATTTAATTTATTCTTTTTATTTGATTATTTATTTAAAAATAAAAGGCCATTAATATATTTCTATTAATATTATATACCTTATAAAAAGTTGTAATAAACTTAAAAATGAATATTTTATCTTAATCTAATACAAAGTCTTCAGAGATATTATTGTGTAATAAGTAATGGATATATAATTTTATAAATTTATTTGTTTATAATTTATTATAAAAAATAAAATAAGTATATTTAATTAATCTATTTATTACTATTTAAATAGTATTGTATTATAGTAAATTATTATTTAGTATTAAATCTTTGGATTTTAATAATTTTATAATAAAATTTATTAAAATATTATATTATGGTGTATTAAGAATTAATAATAATAATAATTTGTTTTTAATTAATTTTTATATTATTTTATTTTACTAGTATATATTATAATTTATAATATACTAATAAATAAATTTAATAAATCTTAGAAAGTAATAACTTCTAAAAAATAATTTAATTATTTTATAATAATTAAAATAATTTATAAAAAAGGTATTATGCATATAATATATTATTTCTTTTTGTACTAGGCTAAATAAATTGGGTATATAAAATTAGTTTTGGAATATTAGTATATTATTTTTTTTTAAATAATATTTTTTTATATATTTTATTTTTTTGTGGTTTATTATATTTATAATTTATTATATTTTTGTATCTTTCTTATATTCTTTAATAAAAATATTAATATTATTGGAAATTTTATTTTTTATATTTATGATAATTTATAGTTTGATACTTATTATTTTTAATAACTGTTTTAGTTTTAGTAGTAGTAAAAGTAAATTAATTAATTCTAAACTGTTTTGGAGTATAGATTAATATAAAAAAATATTAGCTCTAATATTTTTAATTTTTGGTTTATATTAAATTTTAAAATTATAATTTATTAATAATAATGATTATTTGATTTATCTTATATTAAATTATTTTAAGGTTATAAAGTATTTTAAACTCTTATAATTACTATATATAATAATTTAAAATAAAAAATTGTATAAGTACATTTTTTATTTTTTAAATATTTTTATAATTGTTAGCATTTCTTAATTAAAAATTTTATAATTTTTTTTTATAAATATTATTTTTTTATTATAAAAGTATATAAATTTTTATATATTAGTTTTATCTTGCTATAAGAGGCATATATTTATATTAAATTTGGAGGTATTAATTTTAATTATAATAATTTATAAGTAATTAAAATATGGTAATATTATATTAGTATAAAAATTTTTTTTTATATAAGTAAATATGGTTACTTACTTTTTTCTCTAATTTTATAATATCTTTTTATTAAATAATTTTATAAGGGGTTTTACTAATATACTATATTTTATAACAAAATATATATAAAAATTAAAAAATTTAAAAAAAAATTATAATTTTTTAATATTAGTTAGTAGTTTTTAATTATAAATTAATTTAATTTTTTTAGATTTATTAAGAAACTGTAGGTTAACATAATAAACCTTAGGAATTTGATTATTATTATATAAAATTAGTATTTATTTATTTTTATTAATAATCTAACTTTTTTTAGTTATTATAAGACAATGCATATATGTGCAAAATAGTTTTAAATATTTTTTAAAAATATTAATATATTATTAAAATAAATTATAATAAAATTATTAATTAAATTATAAAATAATATATTAAATAATAACTAAAAACTTACTAATATATTTATAAATCCAAAAAATATTACCAAATATTTAAATAATTTATATTAAATTTTAAAAACAATTTTCCACTTATTTTTTGTTGTGATTCATACTAAATTATAAGTTTTTTTTAAGTTTAATTTAATAAATATTACTATATTTCACAACTTATTAAAAAAAATGTTAATAAAAAGTAATGGATAATAATTTTTAATTATAATTTTATTTAAGTTATGGTAATTTATATATAGTTTTAAATTATTGTTTTTTTTTTTAATAAATAGTATTAATATAACTATTGATGATTTATTTTTTTTAATAAATTTTTGTTTTCTTATTGTTTGAATATAGTTATGTAATGTTTTATTTTTTAACAAAAATAACTTGTAGATTAATTTAAAAGGAGGTACAATTTTTTATTTTAAGGGAATTTTATAATTCTAAGATTATTATATAAATAACTAGTTTACTATTTTATTTAAGAATAAATTTACAAAATTATAATATTACTTTAAAATATTACAAAATAATTTATAAAATTGTGATGAAAATAGGATAACTCCCATGGCTATTAAATCATTAGGATTAGTTAAAAATTTGGTAGCCAAGATTATAGATATATAATGTGATATCTCACGTTCTTTCGTAAAATAATGTGATGTTTGGTTTAATCTATATCTGGGTTGTTGGCTTCCAGCTATAGTAAACTTAGAATTATATTATAATTTTTTATATTAATGACTTTAAATTGAATACTTTCTCTAATTCCATTTATATTAAATTATAATAATTTAGTATAATATCTTATACTTTTATTAATAACTATAATTTTATTAAATAATTTTAGTAGAATATAAGTATTTTTTATTTTTATTAAAATCTTTTTTTTTATAACAAATTATGTAAATATAAAATTTAATAAAGTACTATAATTTAATAATATTTTAATTAATATAGAATTATTATCCCAAATAATATTAACTTTAATTATAAAATAAGGTAAATAATTAATTAATAGTAGATTATTATAATATATTATACCTAGTTGTAACCTAAATTCACCTATTTTTCCTAATATTAGAAGTTTTAATATCAAATTTATTTTTTTTATTATTTTTAATTTTTTTTATTTATAATATTTTATTAATAATTATATATTATATAACCTTTTTCTTTATATTTAAAATAATATTTTTTTTTTTTTTATTTTTTAAATTTTTTTGTAGAAATGTTTTTGGTTTTAAATATATTAAAATTTATTATATCTAAATATAAATTAATTATAGGTTTTTATATAAAATATTATAAAATATTATCTATACAAGATTTTAAATAAAAATAAGTTAAATTAAATATTTTTTAAAACCTTTTAATTCTAACTACTAATTTTATAAATTTACTTAAAAAGATAGGTTATTACAAAATAAATATAATAACCTTTTAAATTTTCTTTTTTAATTTTTTATAATAAAAGAAATAAAAGATTTTATTACTTTATTTTAATAATTTATTATATAATAAGTTAAAATAAATTATATAATCAAACATCTTACCATTTTATTTAATTTTATAAATAATATTCTTTACTATTTCTTTTTTATTAAAATCCCCAAAATATTTAATTAATAATTTTTTAAACAACCCCTAAATTATAAATACTTCCACGTGCTCTCCCACCATAACTTGTATAATATATAATACAGCCTAGTTAGCTACAATACCTTATAGCAAGTTAAATGTAAAAAGAATCTAATATATTTTTTAATTTTTAAAAATTTTTATATTTATAATAATATATAATTTAACTTAGTTAAGCTAAGTACTAAGCTTCTTTTTCTTACTATAATATATATTAAATTAATTAATTATTTTAATATATTCTATTATCATACTATAAGTTAAATTATTTTTTTTGACCTCTAAAATAGCATGAGAGGCTACACAGGATTGGTGCTCACTAAGTAATAAGATATAAAAGGTTTTTTCTGATTAAGGTAATTAGAATAAAACTATTCCACTTATTATAATATTGCTGTAAGCTGAAGTGTAAAACTATATACTTTTTTCTAAGTATTCAAATACTCGCAAGCTCTTGCTCATACACAATAAAAAAAAAAAAAATTAAATAAAAATATGGTTTACTAAAATATCAGACCTTAAGCAAAAAAATACAAGAAATAATGTACAATAAGGAACAAATTTAAATTAATAAATAAAAAATTAATCTTTATTATTTATAAAAATGTCTATATATATATAAACTTGGAATAAGAAGTTGTAAGTGGTATTAAATAGTGCCCTAGTTATAAGGTATATAGATAAATCATAAGGTCCAAAGATTCTATATCTATATCATTGTCGCAGCCACATGCTACAGCCCGCGCCACGCCTGACATAAGCGAGGCCTGACATATATTAAAAAAAAAAAGTTATTTTATATATTATTTTATTTATAAAATAATATATAAATATTATAAAAAAAATTAAATTAAATTAAACTGATTTAAATTACCCTAAACTAAGCTAGTAATAGTAATAAAATAGTTTAATTTTATAATAAAAATTTTTATTTTATTATAATTTTTTTTTTTTTTTTATTTTATTTAATTTTTTTTTTAAAAAAATTAAATATATTTTTCTAGATTAAATTTATAATTTCTGATTTATTAACTAATTTTTAGCTGATAGCTAACTATAAATTTATTATTTTTATAATTAAAAGTAAAGATGAAATTAAAAATTGGTGGTAATTAACTAATTAGATTAAGACTTAGTAAGTAATAAGTAAAAATAATAAACTATATTAGATTTTAGATTTTAAATCTTTTAAAATTTCTTCTATTTAATAAAATTTTGAAAAGATTATTTATAAATATATAGGAGAATTATATATTTTATATTTAATGTCACAGACCTATGGTCTTGACAGTACAAATACCTGTACCTTGTTTTACGCTGCATTATTCCCAGTTTTACTTGCTATACCTGTTTTTTATATTCCTATACTTACCTACTTTATTATAATATCCTATCACATGACCCTCATATACCATGTAACTTGCACGCATACATGCACATGCGTACAAGCAACCAAGTATGCATGCATGCACATGTGTATAAACAACCAAGCATATATGCACGCACATACATACAAATAACTAAGCATGTATGCATACATATATATACAAGTAATTATTAATATTTGTATGAAATATTATTATATATATAAGATTATTATTAGAACTAATGAATAGTTTTTATTTTTCATTAATTAATTTAAATATAATACAAATTTATAATTTACTATAATTTTTATTGTTATTATATATTTTATATATTATTTTTTGATATTATTATTATATATATTTTATAAGTTCTAAAAACTTAATATTTTAGAATAAAAAATTAGTATTTGGTTAAATGGACTTAATCAAAATGTAATATTTTGATTGATTTTACTCAAATCTGATGGAGAAGTATATGTATGTTGATAATAGAATTTAATCCTAAAAATTTTATTGTATTAGAATACAAAATAATAAATAATGAAAGAGATTGTGTACTTTTTTATAATGTATTTTTATATTTTAGTAAATTTATTACTTATTGAATTAATCAAACTGATAAATATTCCAGAAAGTAATTAAAAGAAGTATTATTTTTATTAGAATTAGAATTAATTATAAATTTACTAAATGGGGAAAATAATATTTTTTGGAAAAATGATAAATTATATGTTAATATTGGTATTTAAGTTAATGAAAAGCTAGCTATATTAATAAAAAAATTTAAAAAAAAATCTACGAATATTATGTTTATAAATAATTCCAGATATTCAAAAAATCTAGAAGTTATAATATAAATATTAAAATAAATTATAATAACTATTTATATTTATATTGGAATTTATGTAGTAGCTGAAGAATATATTTTTATAAATAAAAATAAAAACTTTAGATTATTAGGACCAAATTAATTAGAATTATTATATGAGAGTAAGATACACTCCAGGTTTGCTTTTAAAGATAAGGGTAAAAGATGTTAACCACCACTATAAGATTCTGATGAGGATTTTAGTAATAATGATTTAATTTCTAGTAGTGATGATAAACTCACTTATCATAGAAACAATTAATAAAGCATTTTCTACAGTAATATTAAATTATTAGAATTAATTAAATTTAAAAGATTTTTTGTGAAACTTAATTAATTTTTTAGATAGTTTAATAATATTTTTTATTTTTGATCTAAAGATTTCTCTAATGATGAATATAAAGTCTGTTATGTATTTTTTTTTTTTAAAGGAATTACTTTTAATATTTATAATATTTATTATAAAAAATATAACGAAAGTACTTTATATTAATGATGTTATGAAATCCTTGATATTACTTTAATTTTTACTAATTATGTTGTTTTTATTAAATTTCTTAGATAAATTTGTGGATATAAGAATAAATAAGAAAAAGCCCTCTACAAATTTTATAAATTTTAACAGAAAGGATTAATAAGAAGTTATTTTTAAAAACTTGATTAATATATCTTTTTTATAAATTATAATGATAAGCAATTATTTTACCATATTAAAGAAGGATTTAAACCTTAATAAAGATAAGAAGTCATATGATAAAAAACTATTAATAAAGAATTTATATATAAAAAAATATAATTTTTTATTATTAAATTTAATGATGTTTTTTATAAAAATAACAAAACCAATATATTATAATTTAAAATATTAAGATAATTTAATTTTAAAAATTAATGATTTTATTAGAACAACCGCCCTCACTACAAATTAAAAAATTAAAATAATTATTAATTAAATTAAGAATAGTTTTGATTTAATAATAAATCTTAAAACTAATGGTAATGAAATGGCTAAAAATGGATTTTTAAGATTATTTATAGATTAGCTCTTATAGAGCTAGGAGTTATTTAAAATCAATATAAATTATAACACAACAAATTTTTAAAATCCAACAAATTCATTTATTTTAAATGTAATAAAAAAGGATATATAGTTAGAAACTGTAGATGAAATTAGTTTTAGAAAAAATGGTAATTTAAATAAATTTGTATTACAGACTATGAAAAATTATATAAATAATACTAAAACTATAATGAATTTGAATATAAAAACAAATATTAAGGATTTGAATTAGAATAAAAACTTAATAAAATTCTCAATATTACTACTAATTAAAAAATTTTTAAAAAAAATTTTCTTAAAATTATTTTCTAATAAATTCATAATATTATAAGTAATACTCAAACTAGTTAATAAACTCAAAATAAAATAGCAAAAAAAAAACCACAAACTACTATTTAATTTGAAAAATTAATTAAAAAAGATTGGTAAATGGATATTATGTTTTTAGATTAAAATACTCTCAAAATATTAGATATGGAATAAAAATATGTTATATTATTTAAATAATTTAATTTGTTTATTATTAAAAAATATTACTAGATTTAGAATAATTTTTTTTTAGGATATTACTTATGATATATTTAAAATTTAATTAATAATCTAAGACAAGAATACTAATATCAAGATAAAATATAAAATTAATTCATTTCTAAAGAATCTAAATCTTATTAATTTAAAATTTATTTTAAAAAATAATTCCGAACTACTTACAGCAAAGAAAGTCAACAAAATATCTTAGATAATAATTTATATAAAGAAATTTTTATTGAAGAAGATAAACCAACTAGATAATATTTAAAAAAATAATACAATCAGCATTTAAAACTAAAAAATAATAATAAATTTTATAAATATAAAAATTTGAAAATATAAACTTTTAAAATATATTTTATAGAATATAGAAATTAAAAATATCATTTATATAAAATTTATAATTTTAATAAATTAGAAAATATTTATACTTCTTATATAAACAATATTTTTATAAAAGGATTTTATTTTGCAAAATAATTTTAATAAAATTTTTATAAATCTTATTAATATGCTACTTATTTTATTATAATTATTAAATATAGCGCAGAATTTGCTAAAAATTTTAATAATTATTAGAATACTATTAAAAAAGAAGAAATTTTTATAAAAAAACTAAAACTAATAATTATTTAATTTAAATAATATAATAATATTACAAAATATATGATGTATAAATAAAGGCCTAATTATATAATATATACTAAATATTTTGCTATATATAAATATTATATATAAGAATAGATAATTTATATTAAAAATTAATTATGGAACTAGATAATCATTAGAGAATATATAAAAAGAAAACCTTATTAAATTTTAAATATTTTATTAAGAATATATTTATTTTTTAAAGTCTTAGTAATATCTTCGGAATAATAAAAAGAACTATATTATTTTATTATTTAATTTTTGTTTAATTTATTTAGATATCAGCACATCACTTATAAACTACTGATAAATAAAAAAATTATATAAAATATTATAAATCTTAATAATAAATTTTTAAATTAAAAAAGTTTCAAATTCTAATGTAATCCAAACAATTCAACTCAAGTTTTATTAAAAAAGGACCTGATAAAACACTCAATAGAATTATTAAACAATATTTTAATATTTTTTGTATAATTAATAGAAATTTTATTAAAGTTTTTACAAATAACAGAACAAAAACCACTTATATATCAAAAAATTATATTAAAAAACATACACTACCTATACATTTTAAATTAACTTATTATAATATTATAGCATTTGGAAGAAGTTTTTTTGGAATAATCAAATATAAAATCATTATTATCTTTATTATTAATAATTATTTTAAAAAAAAAACAGTTAATATTTTTGATTTTAAAAATAATAACCTCATCTTAGAATATGATTAATTATAAAAACACAACCTTAAAATTAATTTCCAATTATAAACCATCAAATTCACCCAATACAACTACCAAACCTTTTAAAAACGTTTTAAACCTAAACTCTAAGGAAAAGAAGTATATTTATAACTAACAAAACACCTTTTTGATAAGAAAATTTATTATTGATTTTGTAATAAGCCTAATATTTTTAAATGGATATAAATCAAAACCAAAAACATCTACAAGATTATCAAAAAAATCATCAAAAATACTGTATCTAAAATATCTAAATAAATCCTAAAATAAATTAAAATTTTTAAAAAATTACTTGATAAAAATATATTACTAAGATTTAATAAGTTCACTTATGAAATATTATTTAAAAAAGGTATTATTTCTAAATTTATGTTTATTTATGTATGTATTTAAAAAAAATTTAAAGTATTATATAAATATCTTGAGGAAAACTTGCGCAAAGAATATATTTAATTTTTTTAATCCCTAACAAAATACTTTATTTTATTTGTTCCTAAGAAAAATGGAAAACTATAAATTTATATAGATTATCAAAGTCTTAACAATATTATAATTAAAAACTGTACTAAACTACCATGCATTAATAAATTTCTTAATCACCTCTAAAAAACAACTATATTTATTAAACTTGATATTGTTACAGCCTACTACAACTTTAGAATCACACCTAAAGATATTTGGAAAATAGTTTTTAGATACAAATATAACCTATTCAAATATCTAATCATACCCTTTAGATTAACTAATGCCCCAGCATTATTCCAGACTTTCATAAACTATATTCTCAAAAACTACATCAACAAAATATATATTATCTATCTTGATAACATACTGATTTACAGTAAAAATCTAAAAAAATATTGAAAGTATATTATCCTAATTTTTAAAACTTTTAATAAATATAATCTTAAGATTGAATTTAAAAAAACAGAATTCAAAATGAAAAAGATAGAATTCTTAGGAGCTATTGTTACCACCAATAAAATAAAAATAAATTTAAAGAAAATTTAAACAATTTAAAACTAATTAAAACTAAAAATAATTAAAAATATTTAATTCTTTTTAGGACTATACAACTACTACCGATAATTTATTAAATAATATAGTTATATATTAGTAGCCCTAATTAAATTTATTAAAATTAGAATTTAATTTAATATGATCTTTAGTTGGATCAATGCTTTCAACATATTGAAACAATTATTTCTTTTAATACCTATATTTTAACTATATAATTTAAAATTATTTATTAAAATTGAAACTGATATCTCAGATGCTGTACTAGGCGTATATTTATACTAATTACACTTTAATAATAAATGATACCCTATTACATACCTATTTTACAAATTCAATACTATGGAATTATAATATTTAATTTATAATAAAGAATTTATAATAATAGTTCAAGTTTATAAAATATAAAAAATATATTTTTAAACTAAAAATCTTTTTATTATATATTTTAATTATAAAAATCTTATTTTTTTTTTTATTATAAAAGAATTTAGTTGATAATAAATTTACTAATAAAAACTCTTTAATAAATATAATATAAAAATTGTATATTATAAAAATAAAGAAAATTCAGAAGTAAATGCTATTAATAAAAAACTTAACCTAATAACAAAAATACAACCAAATAAAAAAGCAATTTTTGAAAAAAAATTATTTAAAGATATTATTATTAATTAAATTTTTAATATTATCTTTTATTTACTTAATAATTAATTTACCTAAAAATTGAAAGAAAGTTATAAGAAATATTTAATAATTATTTGAATCTTATTTAATAATCTAAATATATTAGAATACTTTATTATTAAATACGGAATCATTTTTTTTCAAAATCTTTATTATATTTTTACTAAAAATCTCTAATAGAAACTTATTAAATAATATTATAATATATTTGTCTATGGATATTTAAAAATTAAATGAATCTAAAAACTCTTAATTAAAAACTATTTTTGGTTTTAGATACGATAATATATTGAATAATATATTAAAATTTGTAATATGTGTTGTAGAAATAAATTTAGTTAATATTTACTCTATGAAAAATTATAACCTTATGATATACTATCCGCACCTTTTCAAATTATCTTTTATAATTTTATTTAAAAAATGTTATCTTTACGAAATTTTTTTATAAACACCATCTACAACAAAATTCTAATAATAGTGGACAAATTTAATAAAATCACTATTTTAAAACTATGGTATGACAAATAGTCTATATAAGAACTGGAATTAGTATATAATTAATAAATATTCAATCAATATAGTCTATAAATTAAATATATTTATAATAGAGATACCTTATTTGTTAATAAATTTTAAAATTCTATTAAAAACCAAACTAGAATTAAAATCAATATTGTTAGTAAAGAACATGTACAAACAGACAGAGTTATTGAATGAATCATTCAGACAATTAAAATGTGATTATGTAATTTCTTAAACATTGTATAGAATAACTGGGTTAAGTTACTTCTTAGCTTTAAATTTACTTATAATATTTTTAAATATTTAACTACTAAGTATATTTTATACGAAGTATTTAGAGGATGGAATCTGATAGTAGTATTACCCTTTCTGATACTTAAAGAATTAGTCCCTCAAGTAGACGAATATGTCAAGAATATAAAAAATTTTTATGAAAATTTTCAAAAAAACTTCTAATTTATGGTTGAATAAATATCATACTATTATAACTAGAAAAAAATAGAAGTATTATTTTTGAAAGAAGGAGATAAAGCATATCTGCTTGCTAAATATATCAAATATAAAGAATGATAAAGTAAAAAACTTGACTACTAGAAGTATGGATTATTCACGATCACAAAAAAATTCAATAACAATACTTTTGAATTTAAAATACCAGGACTCACATGGATTCATTGATTATTTTATATTTTATTTTTAGAACCAGTTTTAAGAAATCTAAAAAAAAATCCAAATGATAAAGAACTGGAATTTGAAGATCACACTGAATATGAATTTGAAAAGATTCTTGACAGATTTAATAAGAAGAATGAATATTTTATATAATAATTACCACTTTATGGACCTTAAGACAATTTTTAGATTTTAGAAGATAATATATTCCTAGAATTTATTCAAATTTATCTTAATTAGAAAACTACATTATTATTAATGAAATAAGGATGTGGAAGATTAAGGAAACAAAAATAAATTATTAACTAAATAGGAATAATATTATTAAATAATTTTTAACAAATTCTTTCCATTTCTTCTTCAGTAATTACTATATTTACATTATTTTATGATTTAATCTTTTTACTTATTATATTTTTCTTATTTAATAGATCTTTTTTATGGATAATAGCCTTAAAATATTTCAATTCTAATTATTTTAATTCTTTTTGTTTTTGTACTAATCAAGTAAATAATTTAGCCTATTTTTTTTTTAACTTCTCTACTTCTTTTTTTTTTTCATTTAATTAATAATTTAGTTGATTTACTACAAAAATATTAGTTACATCCATCCAAAAAGTTTGAATAAGTATTTACAAGAATCAATTATACAATTCCTTCACCCATTTTAAATACAGACAGAACAATTCCAATAACTTGATATAACTACACAAAGATAATTATTTCTAGTATAATACTCACAAAAAAGAAAAACAAAAACTCTAGATTTTTCAATACAATCAATTAAAGTACTACAACATTGATAAGTAGAATTCTATTTTTGATAATATTTTACTGGTATTTGTACTTATTTTCAAAAAAAGTATTAATTGTTTTTTTGTAAAGAATATTTTGAAGTTTAAGTTTTAAATTACCACCTTAATTTAATTGCTATTTTTTTATGTGTTTTTGTTTATATTATTATTTTATTTTATATACTTAGATAGATAAAAATTCTATACAGAATAACAACCTACACTAAAAATATGCCTACCTTAGATATTAACTCTATAAAATAATATTATTTATATAGAATCTAATTTCTACATAAATCTCTAATTTACCCTGGCATTAAGTTTACACAAAACCTATTATTGTACAAACATTAATTCCTTGAAAGAAGAAGATAGTGTTATAGATTTATGGTTTTGATAGTACAAATACCTGTATTTTGTTTTATATTATATTGTTCCTAATTTTGTTTACTATACTTGTCTTTTATATTCCTGTACTTACCTACTCTGTTATGACACCCTGTTACATAACCCTCATATACCACATGACTTGCACGCATATACACACATACGTACAAGCAACCAAACACACATACACGTATATGTGTACAAGCAACCAAGCACACATGCACGCACATGTGTACAAGTGACTACTGACATTTATATGAAGTATTATTATGTATATAAAATTATCGTTAGGACTGATGAATAGTTCTTATTTTTCATTGGTTAACTTAAATATAATACAAACTTATAGTTTATTATAACCTTTATTGTTGTTATACATCTCATATATCATTCTTTGATATCATTGTCATACATACTCCATAAGTTCTGAGAACCCGGTATCTTAGAGTGAGAGATCAGTGTTTGGTCAGACGGACTTGATCGAAGTGTAACATTTAATTTATAATATATCTCTTATATACTTTTATAACAACAATAATAGGATATTGTTTATGAAAGGGTATCTAAAATCTAGTTATTATAAGTGGATATTAAGAAAAATTGGATAAAAATTGATTATCTCTTTATTTATTAAGTTTAATATAGTAGGTTATATTATATTATAAATAAATTAGTATTATTCTATATATAGAATAAATCTAATTTTATTTAAAATTTAGGTTGTTAGAAAGATAAATGGTTAAAATTTTTAAAATAAAATTATAAATAGCTACTTTTTAAGCTAATGATAAATAATAATATTTTATTTCAATTTTTTGATAACCTATAATTTTATAATTTTCTAAATATATTATCACTAGGTATTAAAATATTATTTATTAAAAAATTAAAAATTATATTTGAAAATTAGTTAAAAAATATTATAAATACTTTTAAAAAAAAGATTTTAATAAATTAAAAAATATCTTTTTTATTAAATACTTAAACTTTTTTAAATAAAATAATATTTGTTATTATTATGATTTTTTGGGTTGATAATATTTAGAATTTATAAAAAGTATTAATTGGGTTTGAGTATTTAATTAAAAGATATACTAATTCTTATATTATTAAAGTTGTTATTAATATTATTAAAATTTATAACTTAATAGATAGGTTATATACTATTACTATTAATAGTGTTGGTAATAATAGAATAATAATTAAAGAGTTTATTTAATATTTTAAAGATTATAAGCTGTTGGATATTAATAACAATCTTAATAAAAATGAAATTTAATAATTAAACAAGAATTTAGCAAATGTAGTAACTAAGTTTTTTTTTATTTAAAATAATAAGTAAAATTATTTATTTTATATTGTTTATATTAACGTTGCAAAATTAAATATAAAGTATTTATTATATTTATTAATTAAAGAATTATTAAAATTGATAATTATAACTTTAGTTAAATTAATAAAATATATCTTTAAATAACTAACTATATTAAAAGTAAATTATATTAAAAAAATATATATTAATATAAAAAATAAAAAAAACAAAATAAAGTTATTTTATAATATATCAAATTATAATAAAATAAAAAATAAAAAAAGAAAAAAAAAAAAAGAAAAAGAGCTAAAAAGAACATTTTTTTATAAAATTATATATTATTTAAAAAAAAAATTAAATATAAAGTATTTATTATATTTATTAATTAAAGAATTATTAAAATTGATAATTATAACTTTAGTTAAATTAATAAAATATATCTTTAAATAACTAACTATATTAAAAGTAAATTATATTAAAAAAATATATATTAATATAAAAAATAAAAAAAACAAAATAAAGTTATTTTATAATATATCAAATTATAATAAAATAAAAAATAAAAAAAGAAAAAAAAAAAAAAAAAAAAAAAAAAAAAAAAAAAATAAATTTTATAATATATCAAATTATAAAAAAAAAAAATAAAAAAAGAAAAAAAAAAAAAAAAGAAAAAGAGCTAAAAAGAACATTTTTTTATAAAATTATATATTATTTAAAAAAATAATTATAATATATAAATAATTATATTATATTATTATAACATTAATCATTTAGAAGCCGACCACACCTAAAAACCAACCACTTTTTTAAACAAAAAAACCACATCAAAAATCAAAAAAAGGACCATATTAAAAACGCGTTAATTGGCCATCAACTTTTATTAACTTCCATCAACAATAAAACCATTAAAAAAAATTGTAAAATTATAAATCCAACAGCATGCAATTAGAAAAATTAAGTTTATTATATAATACACATTTCGGTTATATACTATTTATAATTATTTGTAAAATCGCTACTGAAAATAGGTGGTATATACATATATAACACCAAACACAACACATGATTTATTAGCACCGCACTAGTAAACTGATCAGCTTTTTTAGATATATTACTAAGTACAGTGATTATAACATAGATTACAACAATTTTTATAGTTTATAGTGCATAATTATAATTATGGACATAATGGAAGTTAATAGTAGGTTAATGGTCGGTTGGTGGTTTGGTGATGGATTTTTAATATGGTTTCTGGATTTTTTTAGTGTGGTTTTCTTACTTAAAAAAGTGGTCGGCTTCTAGGTGTGGTCGGCTTCTAGGTGACTAACGTTATTTAATTAGTTATGAATGTTTTTATTAATAATATTAAAAACTTTTTTTTTAATTTTAATCAAGAACTACCTTATATTAAGAAATTAAATAAATTAAAGGATTTACTATTTATATTTTATTAATTATTTATTATGGTAAGTTTTTTATTTATAAAATAATACTAATTTTTTATAATAAAAAATAACTAAAAAAAGTATAATTATTATAATTTTAAATTTGAATGTTTTATTAGGTAATTATAGCTTTATTAAATTATTTTAAATAATTTAAATCCATTTAGCTTGAGCCTAAAGTCCAAAAATGATTATAAAAAAAAATTGATATAATTAAATCAATTTTGGTTGTTAGATTCATCAGCAAAAAATTGTGTTGTCCTCCCAGTCTTCTGAGGACTTAGAGGATCCAGAGGATTTTTGTTCTTTAAAAGTTTTTTGAAATTAACAAATATTATATCTTTAGTAATTACCATAAAACTTTAAATATTTAAAAATAATTATATTACAAAAACTTTAATAATTTTATATTATTGGAAAATCATTTGTGATGTTAATTCAATTGATAATCTTAATGATATTATAATTTAATATAAATTCTTAGATATTATTAATTAAGATAATTTTAAGGATCTTTTTAATAATAGTAATTTTTAGTTAGACTCCTAGTAACTAAACACAGGTTTACATAATTCAAATAAAAATATTTAATTAAAAAATTTTTTATATTAAAATATTATATATAAAAGTTAATAAATATATAAAGAAAAGCTATTTATATAATACTCTTAATTTTCTTCTAAATTTCTATTATAAATTTATTAGTTTTTTAAACACAACTATTTCTTTATTATTAATAAAAAGAATATTTTAAAAAATATTTTTAATAATAGAAGCAGATTTTAAAAGTCTAATATAAGATCATATTACACATTTATAAATATTAATAAGAATTTCTGTCGACCACTATTTAAAATTTTTTAATAAATTATTAAAAATATCTAACTAAATTAGTAAAGTATATTATAGGTTTTTGGATATCTAACTTACTACATATATTAGTTATTTTAGCACTGATCTATTAATTTTTCTGACCAGTTTCCTAATTTTTCAAACTTACCCAAAAATAGACTGCATTAAAAACGAGAATATAGGTATTTAATAAATTAACCAAAAAATCATACCTCATTCCCATATTTTTAGAAAATTTCCAATATTAATTAATTAAAATTTTATAAATAGCTAAATGGAAAAAGAGGACCTATAATTATAATCTGTTAGAAAATTTTTAATATTTAAAAAAAATCAAAAGCTTATTTTATCTTTATTTTTTAAGAAATCCAAATAATCTAAACTAATTAGCCTTTTAACACGTGCAGAATAAGTATTAATATTAAGATTAGTAAGACTGTATGCATCTAATATAAGATTTTTTACAGATTCTTGTAGATGGTTGTGATAATTATTAATAAAATAGTAAAACTAATTTTATGATTAGAATGTTATAATATATAATTTTAATAAATATATTTACCTGATTTATTATTAGAATTATTGGTTTAGTTTTTAACAGATACTTAGCATACTATTGAATCTTATTATTATCCAGCCAGATTTTATTAAAGAACTATTAAATAAATATTTTATTTTTTATTTATACAAAATTTACTAATTCTTTATTTATTAATATATTTTTTGTATTTTTCTGTTAATTATTTTGCTGTCTATAGCTAGTATCGGATTATAAGAATCTAACAATATCTAATAATTATAACAAAATTCGACTTCTACTTCAAAATATAAAATAAAAACAAGATATTCTAAATCAAGCTTAATTAAATATATTAATATTTAAAATATTTTTTCTTAAAAAGGAGGAGAAGGGTACTATAAATGATAAATATCCAATAAATGACTTTAGGATTAAAAATAAAATTTTGATTTATTGTTTAACTTATTTATTATTAATAGTTAAATTATAATTTAGATTAGAAATTAACAGACCATAAGTATACTTTAAGGGTCAAAAAATGGACATTAAAAATCCTGGAATTAGAAGACTTAATTGTTCTGATTGATTAACTAATAAGATAAAATTAATAAGAGTATCATCTATTTTACTTTTAATAAAATTATAATTTAAAAGATTAGTATTAATTTCATTTTTAAGGTTAGTATTATTATTTTAGTTTGATAAAAAGGTAATATTAAAAACTAGATATTTAATAATTAATGCAGATTTTTCTAATACACTTTCTGATAATTAAATAATTTTATTGATTTAGTTCTGAATAAGTATGGATTGTACTTATTGATTAGTTTTTTTTTTTTATTTTTTATTAGACGCTACCAGTCTTAAAAAGTTAGAAAGATTTTATTAATTATTATTTTATTTTATTTTTTAAGTAAAAATTATTTTAAAATAAAATAATATTAGGTAGAGGAAGAGGAGCTAGTATTAAATTAATAAAATTTAAAAGGAGTAATTCTAATAATTTATTTGAAAATAAAATTTTTTATTTAAAAAAAAGGGGGAGATAATACATATATACTTTTTAAATTAAAATAAAATAAAATAAAATTGTGTACAAATATTAATAATTTTATACCAAACTACTGCTATTGTAAAGAATATTATATATTTATAAATTAATATAGATATTAATAAAAAAATTCTTATTATTTAATAAAAATAAATATAAATAAGATATTATCTTATTTATCAAAATAATTCATTAATTTAGAATATTAATTATGTTAAAGAATATCTTAAAAATAATAGTTATAAAATTATAAAAATCTATTTATTATCCACTATCTTTTGAATTAAGATTGGTAATCATAATAATATTAAATAACTAATTAATATAATGATTCTTAAAATATAAAATTAGTTTTATATAAACTAGCAAGTATCTGTTAAAAGTTTTTTATTGTTTTTTTTTTTAATAAAAGATAAAATCTTGATATGGTAATTTATAACAAAATGAAAATGGTCTAGTGTATTGAACCTGATGGATTGTAATAGTATCAGGATTTTGAAAATTTTTAATTAATACTGCTAGTTGATTAAATGGTTGATAAGAAAATATTTTTATAATATTAGAATTGTTAAGATTTTAGTTGTTTAATATATATTTACTAGTGACTGTAGCTAGACAGTATGGTTTTAAGAATTTTTGAATTTTTGTATGTAAATTATTAAAATAATAAATAACTATAACTTTTTTTATGGTTCATTATTATTTTTCTGGATATTATTAAGGATTTTTAAGGATATATTTATTATTTAGTATCGGATTTTTAACATCTTATACTAAAGTTTTATTTTCAGAATTTAAAAATATATAGATATTATTATTTAAGTATAAATATTTAATAGCTGATAATTTATTATTATTATTTTTATTAAAAAGATTATTAAGATCTATTATAAAATTATTAATTATTAAATTTAAAAGATTTTATTTTAATTTAAAATATATATCTTTTATTAGACTCTAATAAGTTGTTTATAACTGGTTGGAATATTAAAATTTATTAAAAAAAGATATTAGATTTAATTTTCATATTTTAAATATTATTTTCCATTAATAATTTATAATAATTTGTATATTATAATTGATATAGTTTAAACCTTGATAACCTTTTTTAATTTGAAAATGATATTGAAGTTTTAAAGTGTTTGTTGATTATTCTTTAACATACCTATACTAATAGATTATACTTCTGTAATAACTAAATTAATATATTTTAACTATATTAAAATGATTAAGAGCTTCTAGTTCGAGCTTATATTTAGTATTAATTTCTTTTTTTTTTAATTATAATTTTTGATATTTTTGTAATTAGCTTATTTTTTTGGCTTATATATAACTTTTAGTATTTGATAGTACCTGCTGTTATTCTTATATTTTTTTTTAATAGAATTTAGAATTTTAAAATTGTAAAAAAATTGATTTGGTTTGGTAAAATTTTTGCTAATATTAATTCAACTGTTGATTAATTATTTTATTAGTATAACTATAATATTGCATAAGTAAATGAAAATTAATAAAATATTAAATACAAATTAAAATTTGGTTAAATTTTTAATGTTTAATAATTTTTGATAGATTCTAAAGAATTATAACTAAATAATAAATAATAATTTTATTAATTATGCGAAGCTCTTTCTTTTGTTATTATATAATTTATAAAAATAGTTTTTTAAAATAAAAAAAATTAGGATATATTAGGAGTTTAATCTAAACTTAATTAAAATTATCAAGTTATTTATATTATCAAATAAATTGATCAACTTAATTTAATATATTTTTTAAAATACTAAGATAAAAATTATATAAAAGATTTAGTTTAGGAAATATATGTAATAAAACTCCAAAAATCTAATAAAAATTTAATAAAACTTAGTTTAATTTTTTATTTTTTAATTTTTTAATTAACAATTTTTAAACCTATCAGGACAAAATTATTAAAAGTTAAAGCTTTAGTTTGTTATAAAAATAATAATCATAATTTACTACCCTCAAAATATATTTTTTAAAACTCTAAGCATCTATTTTGCAAATAAAACAAAATCTTATATTAATATTAAATAAATTAATATATTTTATATAATCTACAATCTAACTACATAACTGAAGTATACACAAATAAATAAAATTATTAATATATTTTAAATTAAAATTAGGTTTTATAGAATTTTTAATATCCAATTCTGGTTCCTATTCATTTAATAATTAAAATATTTTAAATAAAATTTTTTAAATATTAATATCAATCTTTAATTTTTAATAATTATTAAGATCTTTTTTCTTCAATAATATTAATATAAATACAAGTAGAATCCAAACAAATAATAACAACTTACTACAAACACTAAAAAACAAATTACTAATTATTAAATAAATTAATTATGATTTTTTATCACCAAAAAAATTAATCAAATAAATAGCATCTAATACACAAATAATAAGAATTAATATCAAGCTTTCTAATAATATCAACTAAAAGATGATCAGCGTCTAACACACGACACAATATACAAGAAAACACATTTCAAGCAGAAATATAAAAAAATTAAAATTACATACTTATATCTCCCACCACCAGTCACCTGTATACAATTTTAAATATAGTTATTTGTTTTTTGAATTATATTTTTTAACTAGTATATATATTAGATTATTAATATATACTAGCTATCTAAAAAAATAATTTATATAATTAATAAAATTATAATAAAAATATTCCTATAGTTCTAGATCTTTAATTACCTAATTATAAATTAAAATTTAAAAATTAAAATTTAAATCTCTAATCATATTTTTAATTTATTTTTAAAAGGTATGTGTGAATTAGAAGAATATATTAAAAAATTTTAAAAATTTATTATTAAAAAAATTATTAATTTTAGTTTTTAATATTTTATTTTATATTAACTATTTTATTAATTTATAATTTATATAATTTGTAAATAGATAGAATAGGTTTTTAATCAATTATAACAATAAATCTTTAAATATGATTATAGTATTAATATTTAAATATATATCTATATAAGCTTCCAAAGGACATTCAAAATCTAAGAAAAAAAAAGAAAAATTATATAAGTTTTCTAGTTAAATTGATTAAATTTTAAAATATAAGGTTAAATATTTAAAATTTAAAATATTATTTTTAATAATAATTTAAAATTTTTAATAATAAAACCATTTTTCATGTACATTGCACTAACCAATTTTTGAATATAGTTTTAAGCAAAAACAACATAAAAAACCTAAAGCAGACATATTAATAATATTATAATATTCAGTAATTCAAGAAAAATTAAGAAATAATAAAAATTGAAAAATACCAAGTATCCAATATAGGCTCTTTCTAAACTTAAAACATCTCTCAACAATTTTAGATTAAAAAGATATTTAATAAAAAAAAAAAAATAAATTACTTAATGATCAATCCTTTCTTGATTTAATTTAGTCCTATAATATAATATAATAATTAAAATCTTTTAATCATACTTCCAGAAGCTAATACTCACCCCTATATATCTTAAATAATAAATAAATTCAGAATTTTTAATATATTAAAAACATATAAATCGGTTCTAGAATATTTGAATATAAAGATAAATAAGGGCAAAAAATATCTAAAAAATATATTTAAACTTACTAGAATTTAACAAAAACTTCTATCAATTTCAGGTAGCTACCCGAGAGCAAACTTAATAATAGACTATATAATAATATATATTAATTTATGATGCCATCGATTATTTTCTCTTTTCTCTATTACTATTATTACCGTCATCACTTTTATTTTATTTTATTTTTATTTAATACTTAGCGTTCTTATAAAGCTCTCCAGCTTTAAACAAACTCTGAAAATCTTATGTTTATTGATAACTTATGTGTTGAATAAGTTATTAACTCTGAAATATCATTTTTAATATTTTTATTTTAGTGTTAGAATAGAGTGTAGTAACGGACTATTAAAGGCTACCTATCTTCAAAATCAAAAACTTAAAATAAATTAAAATTTTGACAAGATAATAAACTATAATCTTAATCAAATATTGGATGATAGGGTAGATTTTTTTTTTTTTAGTTTAACTTCTAATATTACTGATTTGCATATACTTGATTTTAGATATTTTAAAGATGTAATCTTAAAACAATCTTAAGATGATGATAAATTTCTTAAAAATGCTATTAGTTTTTTAACTATTCTTTTGAATATATTTGTATATTTTAGTTATTATTCAGAATCTGATTCTGATACTGAAAACTTTGATAAAACTAAAAATTTTGATTTATTCAAAAATTCTGTTGATTTTGGGTTAATTTTTATATTTATTAATTCTAGATGTAAAAGTTTAAGATTAGAATGTTTAAAAAACTTAAACAGTTTAATAATAAATATTGGAGGATTAGTAGTAGTAATAGGATTATTTGGACTACTAAATAAAAAAAATGGCAGGAAAAAATTTAATAAAAGTACAAATAAGAAACCTACTAATAGAAAATTAGGTAAATAACAGACTTTTAGAATTTTATTTTAGATTATAAGAAAATTTTAATTAATAAGTATAAGATAGTACTTATTACAAAGAAAAGAAAGAAAATTATAAAAAATAAAACTAAAAATAGAGTTAAAAATGAAACTAAAAATAGAGCTAAAAATAACAGTAAAGATAATAATGATGACAATGATAATAATAACAATGATAATGGTAACAAAATTATATTACTAAAAAAAAAAAAATACAAAATTAGTAAATATCCTAAAATAATAAATTATAAAATACTAAGAATTAACTAACAACCTCTTAGTTAAAAAAATCGATATCAGTACTGCAATTATAAGAAATGATAAGGTTGTAGGAATCTCCAAAGTTAACAGTATGATTAAAGAACAATCCTTTTAAAAATCAGAAAATAAAAATCAGAATCTTATAAAAAATTTTTAGCATCTACTAACAGCTTATACCTAGGTAGAGGATATAGCAAGATTACTAATATAAAAATTATTACCAATTTTAATTTAAATAATCTCAACTATACCTATCTCAGGTTAAAAAATAAAATAACTATTAAAATAAATTCAAAAAATAAGTTTTTATAAAATATTGGAAATCTATTATAAAACACTAACTTATACATACAAACTAAGTTAAACTTAAAAATCTCACCCCAAATAATAACCGTCAAACCATCACCAACTTTTTAACAACCACCCAAGCTAAAAAATTAACATACCAAATCACAAAACCGGCAGACTTCATAAATCTAGCATTAGATAATAGCAAAGGAGATAGAGAAGATAATAAAAATAATAAAGATAATGAAGATAGGGGTATCAAATCCTCAAATATAAATAAAAAAAAAAATGACAAATATAGAACAGCAGACTCTGCAAGTCTTTCAAACCACAAATATAATATTTTGCACCATATCAACAACCAATAGGAGTAAACCAACTAGAAAGATCTCAATATTAAACAAAAAAAAGGTTTCATCTTTAAAATTATGAAGTCGACTTATTTTAATATTACCAAAAGTATAATCTTCATAGATGACTAGGTCAATGCTAAAAGTTTAAAGCTGGCTAACAACAATCCAATAAAATCCATTTTTATCAGTTTAAAAGGAATTATTCAGGATATATTTAAAAAATACAAGGAAAATATAAGAACTACTTTAGAATATACTACTTTAAATAGATATATACATTTCAACAATAGTCTTATAAAAGACTTCAGGAGTTTTTAATTAAAAATAAAATAGAAAAAAACAAAAATTAAAAAAGCTAGGAAAAAAACAAATAAAAAGAAATTACAAAAAGTTATTAATAATAGTAAGTATTCATTAATCTATAACTAAATACTAAAAATCTGCTAACTTACTTTTATAGTTACTTTTAGTAAATTTATTATTAATACTTTTTTTACCACCACCATTATTTTAAAATTATTAAAAGTTTTAGCTCCACCTCCCTTCAAAATTTATATCAAAATTTAGATATTCTATCCAAATAATGTTATTAAATTTATTTTTGCCTAAAACAATATAAACTACCTGTACAAAAATTCTAGAAATCTAAAAGTAGATAATTCTAATATAGTTAAATCCTATAACATAAATATAAATTAGATTATTATAATTTTAGCAGATTTAAACACCTTCATAGCAATAAAAAATAGTAAAATAATTTTAATTTATTTATAACTAAAAGAAAACTATATTAAACTAATAAAAGATAATAGCCATTTTTTATATAAAAAAATTATTTTAACTAACACTTTAAGAATATAACTTAATAATATATAAGTAGTAATTTAAGGAAATATAGCAATAACATAATTATATTATTTTTACATTATTTTTCATTAGATTTTTTAAAACTTTAATTTTTCTCCAATCAGCAGAATAGTTTAGTTAAATTTTAAGAAAATAACAACAGCAATAGCAGTAGTAAAATTAAGTAAAACAGGTTAAAAATACTAAAAAACCAGTAAAAAACTAAATTAAAAAAATTAAAAAAAACTAAAATATAATTAATCAATATATTTTTTTTAAAAATTTAGAAAGATTAAAAAAAATTTATCAATAGTAAGAATATTAAAAAAGACTATAACAATTTTTTAAAAAATTATAATAAAAATATTTTTATTTAGATTTAATCATATATTTAATATAAGATTGATTAATCTAATAAATAATTTATAATAAAAATAATATTTTTTTTTAAAAAACATATATCTTATTTAATCGATTAAGTAATGAAGAGGTTACAGAAGGTCTATAACAGATTCTCAGTATTTGCCTCCAGATTAAAATAAAAAGTATTATTCGAAGAGATTTTTTTAAAAAAAAAAAAAAATATGAAGATTGATAATTGAAATTGTATATACATATATAAATCTAATAGATTTCAAATTTTTTCAGAGGTATTTTGAGAATTCTAAGCGTCTTCTTTCGTATTCTTAATAATTCTTTTTGCTATTGATTTAGATATGTTTAGTAAAAATGACTTTTGATAGGGTGCCAATTTCTGAGCGTCTGAAGCCGTCCTCTACACGACCCCTGCAACCTCTCAACACCACCAAAGATCCTCTCAGGCTACCAGATTTTTTGCTGATGTAGGTGACTAACGTTATTATTTTTAAATTTATTATTAATTAATTAATATAAAGTTTAGCTTTGTTTAAATTTTTATTGTTTTTTATTAATTTAAAGTAATTAGTAACTTGGTAATTTAATTTAAAAAAAAAAATATTATAAAACTTTTTTTTTAGGTTAAGTAGGTGGGGATGAAAAGATTTTTGAAAATTTTTAAATTATTTAATAGTGTTATTTAGGATTTTTTTATATATATAATTTTTTTTGTAATATTATAAAAAATTGTTATAATATTTAACTTTAAAATCTTTATTTTAATTTTTTAAAATATAAAAGAATAATTTAATTTATAAATTAAAAATAATACTAAAATTATATAATTTGCCTTTTTTATTATTAGTTTTATTATAATATTTATTTAATTTTTTTTTATAGTGTAGAAGAGGATCTCTAAATAATTTTTTTTAATTATTAAATATTAGTTTAATTCTTTAAATATACTTTTCTAAATAATTAAATAATTTATTATAAATATATTAAATATTATATATCTTAAGCTATTTTGATTTAAAGAAAATATTTATAAATTTGTAAAAAAGTTAAAAAATTTTAATTATAAATTAGATATACTTAAGTTCCTTTTTAGTAAGAATGTAATAGTTTTAATTTTTATTTTCTAATAATCAAATTTAATCCTTAATAATAGGGGTCAAGCATATAAAACAGATTAATATTAGGAAAATAGAATTCCAATAAATTAGTATATTTAAAAATAATCTGATAACTAGGATTAATTTAGTTATATTAATTTTTTTTTACAACTATTTTTGGATTTCAGGCTTAAATTAGATAAATTTAAATTATTCAAAATGATTTAATAAAGTTATAATTATTTGATAAAATATTTAAATTTAAAATTATAATAATCATACTTTTTTTAATTATTTTTTATTATAAAAAGTTAGTATTATTTTATAAATGGAGAACTTATTATAGTGAGTAATTGATAAAATGTAGATAGTAAATTCTTTAATTTATTTAATTTCTTAATATAAGATGGTTTTTGATTGGGGTTAGAGGGGAGGTTTTTGATATTATTAATAAAAGTATTTATAGTTAATTAAATAATATAAATAATATAAGGTAAATAGTTTTACTTATTATTTTAAATAAAAAAAAGTTTAGTTACTATATTTACATCAGCAAAAAATCTGGTAGCCTGAGAGGATCTTTAATAATGTTGAGAGGTTGCAGGGGTTGTATAAAAAACAGCCTTAGACGCTTAGAGGCTGGTGTTTTATCAAAAGTTATTTTTACTAAATATATCTAAATTGATAACAAAAAAAATTATTAAGAATATGAAAGAAAATGCTCAAAGTTTTTGGAATACTTTTAAAAAAGTTTAAAATTTGTTAAATTTATATATATATATATAACTTTAATTATTGATCTTTATATTCTTTTTTTCCTCTAAAAAAATTTCTTTAAATAATATTTTTTATTTTAACTCAGAAGTAGATATTGAGAATCTACTATAAACCTCTTATAACCTCTTTATTATTTGATTAATTAAATAAAATATATATTTTTTAAAAAAAATATTATTTTTATTATAAATTATTTATTAGACTAATCAATCTTATATTAAGTATATGATTAAATCTAAATAAAAATACTTTTATTATAATTTTTTAAAAGACTACCATAATCTTCTCTAATATTTTTATTATTAACAAATTTTTTTTAATTTTTCCAAATTTCTAAAGAAAATATATTAACTAATTATATTCTAATTTTTTTTAATTTTTTTAATCTAATTTCTTACCAGCTCTTTAATATTTTTAATTTACTTTATTTAATTCTACTACTACTATTATTACTATTATTTTTTTAAGATTTAACCAAACTATTCTACTAATTAGAGGAGAATTAAAGCTTTAGAAAATCTAATAAAAAATAGTATAAAGATAGTATAATTACACTATTACTACATTTTTCTAAATTATTACCCATATATTATTAAGTTACATTTTTAAAGCATTAATTAAAATAATTTTTTTATATAAAAAATAGCTATTACCTTTTATTAGTTTAGTATAGTTTTTTTTTAATTACAAATAAATTAAAACTATCCTACTATTTTTTATAATTATAAAAATATTCAAATTTGCTAAAGTTATAATAATTTAATTTATATCTATATTATAAAATTTGATTATATTAAAATTATCTACTTTCAAATTTCTAAAGTTTTTATACAGATAATTTATATTATCTTAAGTAAAAATAAATCTAATAACATTATTTAAATAAAATATCTAAATTCTAATATAAATTTTAGAAAAAAATAAAACTAAAACTTTTAATAATTTTAAAATAATAATAATAAAAAAAAAAATATTAATAATAAATTTACCAAAAGTAATTATAAAAGTAAATTAGTGTCACAGACCTATGGTCTTGACAGCACAAATACCTGTACCTTATTCTACGCTATATCATTCCCAGTTCTGCTTGCTACACCCGTCTCTCACATTCCTATACTTACCTACTCTGTTATGACACCCTGTCACATGACCCTCATGTACCACGTAACTTGCACGCATACACGCACATGCGTACAAGCGACCAAGCACGCATACACGCACATACATACAAACAACCAAGCACGCATGCACACACATACGTACAAGCAACCAAGCACATATATATACACATACATACAAACAACCACTAACATTTATATAAAACATTATTATATATATAAAACTATCATTAAAACTAATAAATAATTCTTACTCTTCATTAATCAACTCAAATATAATACAAACTTATAGTTTACTATAACCTTTATTATTATTACACATCTCATATATCATTCTTTAATATCATTATCATACATACTCCATAAATTCTAAAAACCCAATATCTTAAAATAAAAAATCAGTATTTGGTTAAATAGACTTAATCAAAATATAACACTTTAATTAATTTTACTTAAATCTAACAAAGAAGCATATATATATCAACAACAAAATTTAATTCTAAAAATTTTATTATATTAGAATATAAGATAATAAATAATAAAAAAAACTATGTACTTTTTTATAATATATTCCCATATTTTAGTAAATCTATTACTCATCAAATCAATTAAATTAATGAATATTTTAGAAGATAATTAAGAAAAGTATTATTTTTATTAAAATTAAAATTAACTATAAATCTACTAAACAAAAAAAACAATATTTTTTAAAAAAATAATAAATTATATGTTAATATTAGTACCCAAGTCAACAAAAAGCTAGTTATATTAATAGAAAAATCTAAGAAAAAACTTATAAATATTATGTTTATAAATAATTCCAAATACTCAAGAAATTTAGAAATTGCAATATAAATATTAGAATAAATTATAATAGTTATTTATATTTATACTAGAATTTATGTAGCAACTAAAAAATATATTTTTATAGATAAAAATAAAAACTTTGGATTATTAGGATTAAGTTAATTAAAATTACTATACAAAAGTAAGATATATTTTAAATTTGCTTTTAAAGATAAAAACAAAAAATATTAATTATTATTATAAGATTTTGATAAAGATTCTAGTAATAATGATTCAATTTCTAGTAATAATAATAAATTTATTTATTATAAAAATAATTAATAAAATATTTTTTATAATAATATTAAACTACCAAAATTAATTAAATTTAAAGGATTTTTTGTAAAACTTGATTAATTTTTCAGATAGCTCAGCAATATTTTCTATTTTTGATTTAAAGATTTTTTTAATAATAAATACAAAATTTGTTATATATTTTTTTTTTTTAAAAAAACTATTTTTAACACCTATAATACTTATCACAAAAAATATAACAAAAATATTTTATATTAATAATATTATAAAATCCTTAATATCATTTTAATTTTTATTAATTATATCACCTTTATTAAATTTTTTAGATAAATTTATGGATATAAGAATAAGCAAGAAGAAGCCCTCTATAAATTTTATAAATTTTGATAAAAAAAATTAATAAAAAATTATTTTTAAAAATTTAATCAATATATTTTTTTTATAAATTATAATGATAAATAATTATTTTATTATACCAAAAAAGAATTTAAACTTTAATGGAGATAAGAAATTATATAATAAAAAATTATTAATAAAAAATTTATATATAAGAAAATATAATTTCTTATTATTAAACTTGATGATATTTTTTATAAAAATAATAAAGCTAACATGTTATGATTTAAAATATTAGGATAATTTAATTTTAAAAATTAATAATTTTATCAGAACAACTACTCTTACTACAAATTAAAAAATTAAAATAATTATTGATTAAATTAAGAATAATTTTGATTTAATAGTAAACCTTAAAACCAATAATAATAAAATGGTTAAGAATAAATTTCTAAGACTATTTATGGATTAACTCTTATAAAACTAAAAATTATTTAAAATCAATATAAACTATAATATAATAAATTTTCAAAATTTAACAAATTTGTTTATTTTAAATATAATAAAAAAGGATACATAATTAGAAACTATAAATGAAATTAGCCCTAGAAGAAATAACAATCTAAACAAATTTATATTATAAATTATGAAAAATTATATGAATAATATTAAAACTATAATAAACCCAAATATAAAGATGAATATTAAAGATTTGAATTAAAATAAAAACTTGATAAAACTCTTAATATTATTATTAATTAAAAAATCTTTGAAAAAGATTTCTTTGAAACTATTTTCTAATGAATTTACAACATTATAAATAATATTCAAATTAGTTAATAAATTTAAAATGAAATAATAAAAAAAAAACTATAAATTATTATTTAATTTGAAGAATTAATTGAAGAAGATTAATAAACAAATATTATATCGCTAGATTAAAATATTTCTAAAATATTAGATATGGAATAAAAATATATTATATTATTTAGATAATTTAATTTGTTTATTATTAAAGAATATTATTAGATCTGGAATAACCTTTTTTTAAAATATTATTTATAATATATTCAAGATTTAATTAATAATCTAAAATAAGAATACTAATATCAAGATGAAATATGAAGTTGATTTATTTTTAAAAAACCTAGGTTTTATTAATTTAAAATTTATTTTAAAAAATAATTTTGAGTTATTTATAGCAAAGAAAGTTAACAAAATATCTTAGATAATAATTTATATAAAAAAATTTTTATTGAAAAAAACAAACCAACCAAATAATATCTAAAAAAATGATGTAATTAATATTTAAAACCAAAAGATAATAATAAATTTTATGAATATAAAAATTCAAAAATATAAATTTTTAAAATATATTTTATGGAATATAAAAACTAAAAATATTATTTATATGAAACCTATAATTTTAATAAGTCAGAAAACATTTACACTCCTTACACAAACAATATTTTTATGGAAGAATTTCATTTTATAGAATGATTTTAATAAAGTCTTTATAAATTTTATTAATATGTTACTTACTTTATTATAATTATTAAGTATAGTGCAGAACTTACCAGAAACTTTAATAATTATTGGAATATTATTAAAAAAAAAGAAATTTTTATAAAAAAACTAAAACTAATAATTATCTAATCTAAACAATATAGCAATATTATAAAATGTATGATATATAGATAAAGGCTTAATTATATAACATATACTGGATATCTTATTATATGTGAATATTATGTATGAGAATGGATAATTTACACTAAAAATCAATTATGGAACCAAATAATTATTAGAGAATATATAAAAAGAAAATTTTATTAAATTTTAAATACTCTACTAAGAACATACTTACTTTTTAAAGCCTTAGTAATATTTTTAGAATAATAAAAAAAACTATATTATTTTATTACTTGATCTTTGTCTAGTTCACCTAGATATTAGTATATTACTTATAAACTACTAACAAATAAAGAAATTATATGAAATATTATAAATCTTAATAATAAACTTTTAAACTAAAAAAGTTTTAAACTCTAATATAATCTGAATGGTTTAGTTCAAGTTTTATTAAAAAAAAATCTGACAAAATACTTAACAAAATCATTAAACAACACTTTAATATCCTTTGTATAATCAATAAAAACCTTATTAAAGCTTTTGCAGATAGTGGAGTAAAAACTATTTATATATCAGAAAATTATATTAAAAAACATACACTACTTATACACCTTAAACCAATTTATTACAACATTATAGTATTTGGAGGAAGCCTTCTTAAAACAATCAAATATAAAACCACTATTATCTTTATTATTAATAACCATTTTAAAAAAAAGATAGTTAACATTTTTGATTTTAAAAACAATAATCTTATCCTAGGATATAATTAGTTATAGAAATATAACTCTAAAATTAGTTTTTGATTATAAATCATCAAATTTATCTAATACAACTACTAAATTTTTTAGAAATGTTTTAAATCTAAACCCCAAAAAAAAGAAGTATACTTACAATTAATAGAATATTTTTTTAATAAAAAAATTTATTATCAATCTTACAACAAGCCTAATATTTTTAAATAAATATAAATTAAAGTTAAAGATATTTATAAGATTGTTAAAAAAATTATTAAGGATACCGCATTCAAAATACCCAAATAGATTTTAAGATAAATTAAAACCTTTAAAAAATTATTTGATAAGAATATATTACTAAAATTTAATAAGTTTACTTATAAAATACCACTCAAAAAAAACACTATTTTTAAATTTATACCTATTTATGCATACACTTAAAAAAAATTTGAAATATTATACAAATATTTTAAAAAAAACTTACACAAAAAATACATTCAACCTTCTCAATCCCCAGCAGGATACTTTATCTTATTTATTTTTAAAAAAAACAGAAAATTATAAATTTATATAAATTATCAAAATTTTAATGATATTATAATCAAAAACTGTATTAAACTATTATGTATTAATAAATCCCTCAATCACCTTTAAGAAGTAATTATATTTATTAAATTTAATATTATTATAGTCTACCACAATTTTAAAATTATATTTAAAGATATTTGGTAAATAGTTTTTAAATACAAATACAACCTATTTAAATATTTAATCATACCCTTTAGATTAACTAATACCCTAGTATTATTTCAAATTTTCATAAACCATATTCTCAAAGACTACATTAATAAAATATGTATTATCTACCTCAACAACATATTAATTTACAATAAAAATTTAAAAAAATATTAAAAGCATATTATTTTAATTTTTGAAACTCTTAATAGATATAACCTTAAAATTAAACTTAAAAAAATAGAATTTAAAATGAAAAAAACAAAATTCTTAAAAACTATCATCACCACCAATAAAATAAAAATAAATTTAAAAAAAATTTAAGTAATCTAAAATTAATTAAAACCAAAAATAATCAAAAATATCCAATCCTTTTTAAAACTATATAACTACTATTAATAATTTATTAAACAATATAGTTATATATCAGCAGCTCTAACCAAACTTATTAAAATTAAAATTTAATTTAATATAATCTTTAGTCAGATTAACGCCTTTAACATATTAAAATAATCATTTCTTTCAATACCCATATTCCAATTATATAATCTAAAACTATTTATCAAAATTGAAACTAATATTTCAGACATTATACTAGATACATATCTATACTAATTACACTTTAATAATAAATAGCATCCTATTATATACCTATTTTACAAATTTAATATTATAGAATTATAATATCTAATTTATAATAAAAAACTTATAGTAATAATTTAAACTTATAAAACATAAAAAATATATTTTTAAATTAAAAACCCTTTCATTATATATTTTAATTATAAAAACCTTACTTTTTTTTTTATTATAAAAGAATTTAGTTAATAATAAATTCACTAATAAAAATTTTTTAGTAAATATAATATAAAAATTATATATTATAAAGGTAAAAAAAATTTAGGAATAAATATTATTAACAAAAAACCTAATTTAATAATAGGAGTATAATTAAATAAAAAAGTAATTTTTAAAAAAAAATTGTTTAAAGATATTATTATTAATTAAATTTTTAATATTATCTCTTACTTACTTGATAATTAATTTATTTAGGAATTAAAAGAAAGTTATAAAAAATATTTAATAATTATTTAAATCTTATCTAATAATTTAAATACACCAGAATACTTTATTATTAAATATAGAATTATTTTTTTTTAAGATCTTTATTATATTTTTATTAAAGATTTTTAATAAAAATTTATCAAACAATATTATAATATATTTACCCATAAATATTTAAAAATTGAATGAATTTAAAAACTCTTAACCAAAAACTATTTTTAATCTCAGATATAATAATATATTAAATAATATATTAAAATTTATAATATATACTATTAAAATAAATCTAGTTAATATCTACTTTATAAAAAATTATAATTTTATGATATATTATCTATACCTTTTTAAGTTATCTTTTATAATTTTATTTAAGAAATGCTATTTTTATAAAACCCTCTTACAAATACTATTTATAATAAAATTCTAGTAATAATAAATAAATTTAATAAAATTATTATCTTAAAACTATAATATAATAAATAATTTATATAAGAACTAAAATTAGTATATAATTAATAAATATTTAGTTAATATAATCTATAAATTAAATATATTTATAATAAAAATATTTTATTTATTAGTAAATTTTGGAATTCTATTAAAAACTAAACTGGAATTAAAATTAATATTATCAGTAAAAAATATGTATAAACAAACAAAACCACTGAATAAATTATTTAAACAATTAAAATATAATTACACAATTTCCTAAATATTGTATAAAATAACTAGGTTAAACTACTCTTTAGTTTTAAATTCACTTATAATATTTCCAAATATTCAACTACTAAGTACACCCCATACAAAGTACTTAAAAAATGGAACCTGATAGCAGTACTATTTCCTCTGATACCCAAAGAACTAGTCCTCTAAGCAGATAAATATACCAAAAATATAAAAAATCTCCACAAAAATCTTCAAAAAAACCTCCAATTTATAATTAAACAAATATTACATTACTACAACCAGAAAAGAATGGAAGCACCACCTTTAAAAAAAGAAAATAAAACATACCTACTTACCAAATACATTAAATACAAAGAATGATAAAGTAAAAAACTTAATTACCAAAAATATAAATTATTTATAATTATAAAAAAATTTAGTGATAATATTTTTAAATTCAAAATACTAGGACCTATATGGATTTATTGATTATTTTATATTTTATTTTTAAAACTAGTCCTAAGAAATCTAAAAAAAAATTTAAATAATAAAAAACTAAAACTCAAAAACTATATTGAATATAAATTTAAAAAAATCCTTGATAAACCTAATAAGAAGAATAAATATCTTATATAATAATTATTATTTTATGGATCTCAAAACAATTTTTGGATTTTAGAAAATAATATATCTCCAAAATTTATTTAAATTTATTTTAATTAGAAAACTATGTCATTATTAATAAAATAAAAATATAGAAGATTAAGGAAATAGAAATAAATTATTAATTAAATAAGAATAATATTATTAAATAATTTTTGATAAATTTTCTTTATTTTTTTTTTGGTAATTATTATGTTTGTATTATTTTGTAATTTAATTTTCTTGTTTATTATATTTTTTTTATTTAATAAATCCCTTTTATAGATAATAGTCTTAAAATATTTTAATTTTAATTATTTTAATTCTTTTTATTTTTGTACTAATTAAGTAAATAATTTAGTTTGTTTCTTTTTTAACCTTTTTACTTTCTTTTTCTTTTCATCTAATTGATAGTTTAGTTAATTTATTATAAAAATATTAATTATATTTATTTAAAAAGTTTAAATAAGTATTTATAAGAATTAATTATATAATTCTTTTGTCTATTTTAAATACAGACAAAACAATTCTAATAACCCAATATAATTATACAAAAATAATTATTTCTAATATAGTATTTATAAAGAAAAAAAACAAAAACTCCAAATTTTTCAATACAATTAATTAAAATACTATAATACTAATAAATAAAATTCTATTTTTAACAACATTCTACTAGCATTTGTACTTATTTTTAAAAAAAATATTAATTATTTTTTTATAAAAAATATTTTAAAATTTAAATTTTAAACTATTATTTTAATTTAATTGCTATTTTTTTATATATTCTTACTTACATTATTATTTTATTTTATATATTTAAATAGACAGAAGTTCTATATAAAATAATAATTTATACCAAAAATACACTTACCCCAGATACTAACTCTATAAAATAACATTATTTATATAGAATCCAATTTCTACATAAATCTCCAATCTATTTCAGTATTAAGTTTATACAGAACTTATTACTATACAAATATTAATTCCTTAAAAAAAGGAGATAATGTTATAGACCTATAATCTTAATAACACAAATATTTATACCTTATTTTATACTATATTATTCCCAATTCTGCTTACTACACCCGTCTCTCACATTCCTATACTTACCTACTCTGTTATGACACCCTGTTACATGATCCTCATATACCATGTGACTTGCACGCATACACGCACATATGTATAAGCAACCAAGCACGCATGCATGCACATACATACAAGCGATCAAGCATGTATGCATATACATGCGTACAAGCAACCAAGCACGCATGCACACACATACATACAAATAACCACTAACATTTATATAAAGCATCATTATGTATATAAGATTATTGTTAGGACTGATAAATAATTCTTACTCTTCATCAGTCAACTTAAATACAATACAAATTTATAGTTTACTATAACCTTTATTGTTATTATATATCTTATATATCATTCTTTGATATCATTGTCATATATACTCCATAAGTTCTGAGAACCCGGTATCTTAGAGTGAGAGATCAGTGTTTGGTCAGACGGACTTGATCGAAGTGTAACAGTTAGCAAATTTTTAGTATTTAATTATAAACTAATAAATACTTACTATTATTAATAGCTTTTTATAATTTCTTTTCATTTACCTTCTTCTTAGTCTTCTCAATTTTTGTTTTTTTTTATTTTGTTTTTAACTAAAAATTTTTAAAGTTTTTTATAAGATTATTATTAAAATATATATATTTATCTAAAGCAACATATTCTAAAATAATTCTTATATTTTTTTTATATTTTTTAAACACATCCTGAATAATTTTTTTTAAATTAACAAAAATAGATTTTATTAGATTATTATTAGCCAATTTTAAATTCCTAGTATTAACCTAATTATCTATAAAAATTATATTTTTAATAATATTAAAATAAATTAATTTTATAATTTTAAAAATAAAACCTTTTTTTTACTTAATATTAAAATCTTCCCAATCAATTTACTTTTATTGGCTATTAATATAATATAAAATATTATATTCATAATTTAAAAAACCCGCAAAATTTGTTACCCCACATCCATTATTTTTTTTTTTACTTGTACTTAAGAGTTCAGTACGCCTACTTTTACCATTTCCATTATTTCCATTATCTCCTCTATTTCTTCTACTATTACTTAATACCAAACTCATAAAATCTGCTAATTTTATAATTTAGTATATTAATTTTTTAGCTTAAATAACTACTAAAAAATTAATAACAACTTAATAGTTATTATTTAGGGTAAGATTTTTAAGTTTAATTTAATTTATATATATAAATTAACATTTTATAACAGACTTTTAATATTTTATAAAAATTTACTTTTTAAATTTATTTTAATAATTATTTTATTTTTTAATTTAAAATAAGTATAGTTAAAATTATTTAAATTAAAATCAATAATAATTTTTATATCAATGACTTTGTTATATCTTCTGCCTAAGTATAAACTATTAATAAATATTAAAAGTCTTTTATAAAATTTTAATTCTTACTTTCCAATTTTTAAAAAGATTGTTTTTTAATCATGCTATTAATTCTGAAGATTTTTATAACCTTATTATTTTTTATAATTACAATACTGATATTGATTTTTTTAACTAAGAAATTGTTAGTTAATTTTTAACATTTTATAGTTTATTATTTTAGGATATTTACCAACTTTATACTTTTTTTTTTTTAGTAATGTAATTTTATCATTATCATCATTGTTATTATTATTATTATTATTATTATTATCTTTACCACCATTTTTAGCTTTATTTTTAGTTTTATTTTTAACTTTATTTTTAGTTTTATTTTTAGTTTCATTTTTTATAACTCTTTTTTTTTTTCTTATAATAGGTACTATCTTATATTTATTAATCAAAATTTTCTTATAATTTAAAATAAGATTTTAGAAATTTATTACTTACCTAACTTTCTATTAATAAATTTCTTATTTATACTTTTATCAGATTTTTTTTTATTATTTTCTTTATTTAATAGTTCAAATAATCCTACTATTACCATTAATTTTTTAATATCTACTATTAAACTGTTTGAGTCTTTTAAATATTCTAGTTTTAAATTTTTATATTTAAAATTAATAAATATGAAAATTAACTTAAAATTAACAAAATCTTCAAATAAATCAAGATTTTTAGTTTTATTAAGGTTTTTAATATCAAAATTAGATTCTAGATAATAATTAAAATATATAAGTATATTCAAAAAAATAATTAAAAAATTAGTAGTATTTTTAAGAAATTTGTTATCATCTTAAGATTATTCTAGAATTATATTTTTAAAATATCTAAAATCAGGTATATATAAATTAGTAATATTAGAAATTAAATTGAAAAAAAAAAAATCTACCCCATCATCTAATATTTAATTAAAATTATAGTTTGTTATCTCATCAAAATTTTAATTTATTTTAAATTTTTAATTTTAGAAATAAACAGCCTCTAACAATCTACTACCATATTTTATTCTAGTACTAGAGTAAAGATATTAAAAATAGTGTTTTAGAATTGATAACTTGTTTAATATATGAATTATCGACAAATATAAAATTTTTAAAATCTATTTGAAGTTAAAAAATTTTATAAAAACGCTAAATATTAAACAAAAATAAAATAAAATAAAAGCAATAACAGTAATAATAATAATAGAGAAAAAAGAAGATGATTGATAGTATTATGAATTAATATATATTATTATATAATTTATTATTAAGTTCACTTTTAGGTAATTACCTAAAATTGATAAAAGCTTCTATTAGATTCTAACAAGTTCAAATGTATTTTTTAAATATTTTTTGTTTTTATTTATTTTTATATTCAAATATTCTAGAATTGATTTATATATTTTTGACATATTAAAAATTCTAAATCTATTTACTATTTAAGATACATGGGAGTAAATGCTAATTTTTAGAAATATAATCAAAAGATTTTAATTACTGTGTCATATTACAAGATTAAACCAAATTAAGAAAAAATTAATCATTAAATAATCTACTTTTTTTTTTCATTAAATACTTTTTTAATCTAAAATTATCGAGAAATGTTTTAAATTTAGAAAAAGTCTATATTAAACACCTAATATTTTTCAATCTTTATTATTTCTTAATTTTTTTTGAATTATTAAATATTATAATATTATTAATATGTTTGCCTCAGGTTTTCTATATCATTTTTACTTAAAACCATATTTAAAAACTAGTTAACATAATGTATATGAAAAATAGTTCTATTATTAAAAATTTCAAGCTACTATTAAAAATAATATTTTAAACTCTAAGTGTTTAACTTTACATTTTAAAATTTAATTAATTTAATTAAAAAACTTATATAATTCTTTTTTTTTTTTTTAAAATTCTAAACGTTTTTCAGAAGTTTGTACAAATATATATTTAAATATTAATACTACAGTTGCATTTGAAGATTTATTATCACAATTAATCAAAAACCTATTCTATCCATTTACAAATTATATAAATTATAAATTAACAAAATAGTTGATATAGAATAAAATATTAAAAGTTGGGATTAACAATTTTTTTAATAATAAACTTTCAAAATTTTTTAATACATCCTTCTGATTTATACATACTTTTTAAAAACAAATCAAAAATATAGTTAGAGATTTAAATTTTAATTTTCAAACTTTAATCTATGATTAAATAATTAAAAATTTAGAATTACAAGAATACTTTTATTATAATTCTATTAATTATATAAGTTACCTTCTTAAGTAGCTAATATACATTAATAATCTAATATATATATTAATTAAAAAATATAATTTGGAAAATGAATAACTATATTCAAAATTACATACAAATGACTAATAATAAAAAATATAAATATATAATTTTAATTTTTTTATATTTTTACTTAAAACATATTTTCTTATACATTATATTATGTATTAGATATTAACTATTTTTTAATCAACATTACTAGAAGGCTTAATATTAATTCCTATTATTTACATATTAAATATTATTTATCTAACTAATTTCTTTAATAATAAAAAAGTATACCCGATTTATTTAATAATTAATAATTTACCTTCCAGCATCTATAGTAAGTCATTGCTATTTACTTAAATTTTACTTACACTTATGCCAATACTATTAAAAAAAAAAGATTTTAATAATCATTAAAAATTAAAAATTAATATTAATATTTAAAAAATCTTATTCAAAATATTTTAATTGTTAAATAAATAAGAATTAGAATTAAATACTAAAAATCTTATAAAACTTAATTTTAATCTAAAATATACTAATAGTTTTACTCATTCATATATACCTTAATTATATGGTTAGATTATAAACCATATAAAATACACTAATTTATTTAATATTAATACAAAATTTTATCCTATTTACAAGGTAGATGCTCAGAATCTTAGAAAATATGTCCTAAAAATAATAAATTATAACTATCATTCCTATAACAAACTAAAATTTCAACTTTTAATAACCTCATTCTAATAGGTTTAAAAATTATTAATCAAAAAGTTAAAAAGTAAAAAATTAAATCAAACTTTATTAAACTTCTATTAAATTTCTAAAATCCTATTATATATACTTCCTAAACCAGATCTCTTATATAATCTTTATTTTAATACTTTGAAAAATATATTAAATTAGGTTAATTAATTTATTTGATAATATAAATAATTTGATAGCTTTAACTAAGTTTAAATTAAATTCCTAATATATTCTAATTTCTTTTATTTTAAAAAATCATTTTTATAAATTATATAATAGTAAAGGAAAGAATTTTGTATAATTAATAAAATTATTATTTATTATTTAGTTATAACTCTTCAGAGTTTATTAAAAATTATTAAATATTAAAAATTTAATTAAGTTTTAATTTATATTTAATATTTTATTAATTTTTATTTATTTATATAATATTATAGTTATATTAATAAAATAATTGATTAATAGTTAAACTAATATTAGTAAAAATTTTATTAAACCAAATTAATTTTTTTATAATTTTAAAATTCTAAATTTTGTTAAAAGAAAATATAAAAGTAGTAGCAAGTATTATTAGATACTAAAAATCATATATAAATTGAAAAAATAAGCTAATTATAAAAATATCAAAAATTATAATTAAAAAAAAAAAAATTAATATTAAATATAAGCTTAAACTAGAAGCTCTTAATTATTTTAATATAATTAAAATATATTAATTTAATTATTATAAAAGTATAATTTATTAATATAAGTATTTTAGAAAATAGTTAATAAATATTTTAGAGCTTTAATATTATTTTCAAATTAAAAAAAATTATTAAAATTTAAATTATATTAATTATAATATATAAATTATTACAAACTATTAATAAAAAATAATATTTAGAATATAAAAATTAAATTTAATATTTTTTTTTGATAAATTTTAATATTCTAATTAATTATAAATAATTTATTAAAATTTAGTAAAAGATATGTATTTTAAATTAAAACAAAATTTTTTGAATCTGATAATTAACAGTTTTATAATGGATTTTGATAGTCTTTTTAATAAAAATAGTAGTAATAAGTTATTAATTATTAAATATTTGTATTTAAATAATAATATCTATATATTTTTAGATTCTGAGAATAAGACTTTAATATAAGATATTAGGAATTTGATATTGGATAATAAATATATCCTTAGAGGTCTTTAATAATATTTAGAAAGATAATAATAGATTATAAAAAAAGTTATAGTTATTTATTGCTTTAATAATTTGTATATAAAAATTTAAAATTTTTTAAAACTATATTATCTAGCTATAGTTGTTGGTGGATATGTATTAGATAATTAGGATTTTAATAATTTTGATATTATAAAAATGTTTTTTTGTTAACTGTTTAATTAACTAGCAATATCAATTAAAGATTTTTAGAATCCTAATATTATTATGATCCATTGGATTTAATATATTGGATTGTTTTTATTTTATTATAAATTATTATATTAAAATTTTATCTTTTATTGAAGAAAAAGATAATAAGAAGTTTTTAATAAATGCTTGTTAATTTATATAAAACTAATTTTATATTTTGAAAATTATTACATCAATCAATTATTCAATATTATTATAATTATCAATTTTGATTTAAAAAATGGTGGATAACAAGTAGACTCCTATAGTTTTATAACTGTTATTCTCAAGATATCCTTTAACATAATTAACGCTCTAAATTGATGAATTATTTTAACAAATAAAGTAATATTTTGTTTATATTTATTTTTATTAAATAATAAGGATTTTTTTATTAATATTTACATTGATTTATAAATATATAATACTCTTTATAATAGTAATAGTTTGGTATAAGATTATTAGTATTCATATATAATTTTATTTTATTTTGTTTTAATTTAAAGAGTGTATGCATATTATTTTTTTTTTTTTTTTAAATAAAGAATTTTGTTTTTAAATAAATTATTAGAATTATTTCTTTCAAACTTTAGTAATTTAATATTAGCTTTTCTTTTTTTACTTAATATTATTCTATTTTAAAATAGTTTTTATTTAAAAAATAAGATAAAATAATAATTAATAAAATTTTTTTAATTTTTTAAAACTAGTAGTATTTAATAAAAAATAAAAATAAAAAATTAATTAATAAATATAATCTATACCTATTTAAAACTAAATCAATAAAATTATCCAATTACTAAAAAGTATGTTAGAAAAGTTTGCATTAGTTGTTGAGTATTTGGTTTCTAATACTACCCTTTTATTGAATTAAAATAGTAATACTAATCCTGAAAATAAGATTGATATTAATTTTTTAAATTATAATTTTGTTAAAAATGAAATAAATGATACTTTTATCAATTTTATTTTATTAGCTAATTAATCAGAATAATTAAATTTTTTAACTTTAGGACTTTTAGTATTTGCTTTTTGATTTTTAAAATATATTTGTAATTTGTTAACTTTTGATTTAGATTGTAATTTGATTACTAATAATAAATAAATTAGATAACAAATCAAAATCTTATTTTCAATTTTAAGATTATTTATTAGATATTTATTATTTGTAGTACCTTTTTTTTTTTTTTTAAAAAAGAAAATTTTTTAGTACTAATATATTTAATTAAATTTGATTTAAAATATTTTATTTTTATTTTATATTTTAAAGTAAAAGTCAAATTTTGTTATAATTATTAAATATTATTAAATCTCTATAGTTTAATACTAGTTATAGATAATAAAGTAATTAATAGAAAAATATAAAGAACATATTAATAAATGAAGAATTAATAAATTTTATATAAATAAAAAACAAAATATTTATTTAGTAATTCTTTAGTAAAATCTAGCTGGATAATAATAAAATTTAATAGTATGCTAAGTATTTATTAAAAATTGAGCTAATAATTCTAATAATAAATTAAATAAATATCTTACTAAAATTATATATTATAACATTTTAATTATAAGGTTAACTTTATTATTTTATTAATAATTATTGCAGCCATTTATAAGAATTTGTAAAGAATTTTGTGTTAGATGTGTACAGTCTTATTAATCTTAATGTTGATATTTGTTTTATATATGTTAAAAGGTTAATTAATTTAGATTATTTAAATTTCTTGAGAAATAAAGATAAAGTAAGTTTTTGATTTTCTTTAAATATTGGAAATCTTTTAATAAATTATAATTATAGGTCTTTTTTTTCTATCTAACTATTTATAAAATCTTGATTAATTAATATTGGAAATCTTCTAAAAATATGGGAATAAAGTATGATTTTTTAATTAATTTATTAAATATTTATATTCTTATTTTTAGTACAATCTATCTCTAAATAAGTTTGAAAAATTGGAAAACTAGTTAAAGGAATTAATAAATTGATATTAAAATAATTAATATGTGTGGTAAGTCAGATATTCAGAGGCTTGTAACATACTCTACTAATTTAATTAGATATTTTTAATAATTTATTAAAAAATTTTAAACAACAGCCAATAGAAATTTTTATTAATATTTATAAATATATAATATGATCTTATACTAGATTTCTAAAATTTACCTTTATTATTAAAAATATTTCTCAAAATATTCTTTTTATTAATGATAAAGAGATAACTGTACTTAAAAAGCTAATAAATTTATAATAAAGATCTGAAAAAAGATTAGGAATATTATATAAATAGCTTTTTTTTATATATTTATTAGCTTTTGTATATAATATTTTAATATAAAAAATTTTTTAATTAAATATTTTTATTTAAATTATATAAATTTATATTTAGTTATTAGAAGTCTAATTAAGGATTATTATTGTTAAAAAAATTCTTAAGATTATCTTAATTAATAATATCTGAGAGTTTATATTAAGTTATAATATTATTAAAATTATTAATTAAATTAATATTACAAATAATTTTTTAATAATATAAAATTATTAAAGTTTTTGTAATATGGTTATTTTTAGATGTTTAGAGTTTTGTGGTAACTGCTAAGGATATAGTATTTATTAATTTTAAGAAATCTTTAGAAAACAAAAGTCCTCTAAATCCTCTAAGTCCTCAGAGGACTAGGAGGACAACATAATTTTTTGCTGATGTACTAGATTTTTGTTTAATTACTAAATTTCATCTTTATCAAAATTACTATTAATATCTAATAGTTTATGGTTTTCAAAATATTAAATAAGTTCTTTAATTATTATTTTATTATTATTAGTATTATTAGTGGTGATAATGTATAACCTATTTATTAAATTATAAATTTTAATAATATTGGTAATGATTTTGATAATATAAAAACTAATATACTTTTTAATTAAATACTCAAACTTAATTAATACTTTTTATAAATTTTAAATATTATTAATTTAAAAGGCCATAATAACAATAAATATTATTTTATTTGAAAAAGTCCAAGTATCCAATAAAAAAAATATTTTTTAATTTATTAGAATTCTTTTTTTAAGAGTATTTATAATATTTTTTAGTTAATTTTTAAATATAATTTTCAACTTCTTAACAAACAATATTTTAATATTTAATAATAATATATTTAGAAGATTATAAAACTATAGGTTATTAAAAAATTAAAATAAAATATTATTATTTATTATTACCTTGAAAAATAGCTATTTATAATTTTATTTTAAAAATTTCAACCATTCATCTTTTTAATAATTTAAATTTTAAATAAAAATTAGATTTGTTTTATATATAAAATAATATTAACCTATTTATAATATAATATGATTTACTGTATTAAATTTAGTAAATAAAGAGGTAATTGATTTTTATTTAGTTTTTTTTAACACTTGTTTATAATAACTAGATTTTAGATACCCTTTTATAAATAATATTTTGTTACTATTATTATAAAAGTATATAAGAGATATATTATAGATTAAATATAAAATATATGGTTTTCCTATATATTTATAAATAATTTTTTTAAAATTTTGTTAAATAAAAAAAGGTTTAAAAAATTTGAAATTTAAAATCTAATATAACTTATTATCTTTATTTATTGCTTGTTAAGTTTTAATTTAATTAGTTGATTACCACTAATTTTTAATTTTGTTTTTGTTTTTAATTATGAAAATAATAAATTTACAGTTGGTTGTTAGCTAAAAATTGGTTAATAAATCAGAAGTCGTAGATTCAATCTAGGAAAACATATTTAATTTTTTTTTTAAAAAAATTAAATATGTTTTAAAAAAATTATTATAAAAAAAAAAAGGGTTTTATTATAAAATTAGGTTGTTTTGTTACTATTACTAGTTTGGTTTAGAATAGTTTAAATTAGTTTAATTTGGTTTAATTTCTTTTATAATATTTATATATTATTTTACAAGTAGAGTAATATGTAAAGTAATTTTTTTTTTTTTAATATAATTTTAGAAAATTAAAAATATGAAAAGTAAGATTTATTTATTTTAATTAAAATCTAGATTATTTTTATTAAAAATATTAAAGTATTAATATATCATTTCCTAAATATATAAAAAAATTAAAGTATTAACTTTTTAATTTTAAATTTCTCAATTTAAATATCTTATATTATTATCATTATTATTTATAGATTTTTTAGTTTTATTTATCAAATTTATATTATCCTTATTTACATTATCTTTTCCATATCTTTTTTTAAAGTCCTCCCACCAAATTAAATATTGGTTTATTTTTAATTATTTATTTTTTAAAAATTCTCTAAGTGTATTTATACCTAAAAATTAACCAAAATTAATTTTAGAAAAATTGCTTTTCTTAATTAAATTAAATTTTTTTTTTTAAATTTACTTAACAAGTAACCAGTCTTTTTAATCAAATTTTTTAATAAAAGTAGGATAATCTTTTTTAAAGGAAAATAGTAAACTATTAAGATTATTTTTTTTTTAGATAGTATAAATTTTAATTATTTTATTTTATAAACTTTTGTTTAAATATTTTTTAACCTATTTATTAAGATTTGTTTTTTAGTTAATAGTATTAAATTTTTAAAATTTCAAACTTTTTTTTAGTTTTTATTTAACGTTAGTCACCTAGAAGCCGACCACACCTAGAAGCCGACTACTTTTTAGCAAAACACCACACCAAAAATCTAGCAACACACCACACCAAAAATCTGATAGTGCTTGATTAATATTTTATTGGATAAAAGCTACAAGCTCTTTTTTTAAAATCTTATGTATAAATATATATATATCAAATAACACCATATTTAAAAACTATATACCAGCACAGCACTAGAAACCAATATAGATATATAAATATGTTAATATATTAATATATTAACATATAAACATACAAGTAAATAAACACCACAACAGCAGGAATTAAAAATACAAAATTAAATTATATATTAATTACAGTAGCTATTATCACTATTTACACTACTATCTTTTTTGTTATTTTTTTATCACTATCTTCCTCACTATCTTCCTCACTATCTTCTTTATTACTTTCATTTATAATTATAGGCTGCTGTTGACTACTACTACAAAACTAGCTGCAATTATAACCAAAAATAGTATTACTACAAGTACTTTAATTATTTTAAATATTCTAATTATTCTGACTATTCTAATTATTCTGGCTATTATAAGAATAACCATAACCATAAAAGCAAATATTGTCAGTAGTAGTAAGTTTACTAGCTACTTTCTTTATTTTTTATTATATCTTTTAATTTGTTTCTACTTTTTTCTTGTTTAATTCGATTATTTTCTCCCTCCATAAATACTTAATTTTATAATTATTAAATACTTACACATCAGTTATTTATAGTTTATTAGTACAATTTCAAGATACTTTTTTATTAATAGTATATAACTAAATCTCTATTTTTTATAATATAAAAATCTCTTCCATATTTTATTTTAAAAATTATTTAATTTTTTAAATATATTTTTTAGTTAGTGAGCTAAGGTTATGACTTGTAATATTAAAAATAGTATTAATAAACTGATATATTGAATATGACTTTTAGGGTATAGGTAATAATAATAATATTAGTAGTATAATATTAAACTCTAAATAAATAATTGGAAGTATAATAAATACTAATTAATATTATAATTATGATAATACTTTTTCTAAATTATATAGTACTAATCCAATTCCTTGCTAAACTGATTTGATAAAGTTAATATTAATAATATTTACTTATACTTTTATTAATAATTTAATAAATAATTGTTTGTTAATATTAATAACATTATTATAGAAAATATTGTTTAATATATTTCAATATTAAGCTATATATATAGAATTAAATCTAATATTTAGTAATTATAAACAATAAGTACTATGTAATAATAAGCAAAAAGCAAATATATTATAATATATATAAAAAATAATGAAGTTAGTAAATATATATATTTTATATTTATTAAATATTAATATTCTTTATTTTCTTAGTTTTATATTTTTATAAGTTTATAGTTTGAATATTTTCTCTAATTATTAAAGTACTAATATACTATTAGTCTATTTTGATGATAATGTTGTAAACTCCTAATTATCTATTATACCAATTATATTTGTATATTAATTAAATTAGTAGTTGTTATTTTTGAAAATAATAAATAAAAATAATACAATATTATATATATTAATATATTTAATTATTATTATATTTTTTTAATAGTTAGACTGTTTATTGAACTATAATTTTATACCTTGTAGTATTATAATTTTTAAGCTCTGTGTTAGTCCTATAACAAACCTTTTCTCATTTATATTATATAATCTGGTTTTATTAATCTAGTACTAGAGTTTGAAATCTAAGAATAATTAAAAAAACTATTTAATAAACTCAAAATCATCAGCTTTAGCACGCTTGTTATTGTAAACACAAAAATATGCAATACATAGTTTTTTATGTCATTTAAGAAATTTAGTAATCCAGTTAATACTTAATATTCGATTAGTTAATTTATTTGCCATATAGCGAAGTATATTTATTTTAGGAGGAAATCCCTATTAATATAGTTGTAATACTTATTAAACTAGTACTCCTTCAGTTATTATTATTATCATTATTTATTTATAATATATAAGTCGAGTGGTATGAATGTGGCCACCCCCTAGTTGTGGCCACCATTTTTTTTCACGAAATCTCACTTAATGCAAACACGCGTTTTTTTGTTTTTCATCCATACAACTACAGTATCTAGCCAATTAAGCTTGTTTTCACTAACAAATTCATTATTACAATGCCCAAAAGATGATATAATAAAATTAATATAACTACTGTAATAAGTATTATTTAAGATGGCAACTTTTTTTATACTACTGCCATTATTTATTAAATATTTTAAATTACCTTTTGAAGCTGGCTTATTTTCTAATAGTTATACAGTATTGTGTATGAAAGCTAACAATAACTCTCCAAGATATAAGAAAAAGGGTTTATAGAATAAATCTTATATTAAAAAATTTTTAATTATGTTTCTATATATACTTAATTATATAATATTATAATTAATATTCTTATAAAATAAAATAATAGTATTTTATTGGGTAGATGGTGGACTACTAACTTTGTTTACTGTTATTTATGTATCAAAACCAAACTTAACTATTATATAGACTGATAGTGTATTAATTGTACTAATCTAACTAATATTAATAAGCTTTTCAATTTTTATGAGATAGTGTCTTGGATCTATCTAGAATAATGGTATAATGTAAATAAGAGTGGTATAGTAGCTGGAATGGGTGTGAATGGTTTTGTTATTAAAAGCTTTAGTTATTAAAAGTGTTAGGTGCTTGTAAAAATAAATTAATTATACTTTTGGATATTATTTATAAAATATGTCTTTACTTTAAACTATATTCTTAATTTACTAATAATTTTTAAAACAAAGTTTATTCAGAATTAATGGTTTTAAGTTTAAATATTAGAACAATAACCTAATTAATATGTAATATTTTTAGAAAATAACTAAATTAACAATACTATTACTTTAGAATGGTTAGTTAAAATGTTTTTGTTAAAAACTGATACTGGTGATATATTTATGGCACGGTTGCTGGTAGTTGACAGCTATGGTTTATATATAATAAATAAATTTATATTTAAATACTATTTTAATAATATATATTTTTTATTTTTATTTGTTTATACCTTTTATATTATTTAACCTTTGGATCTAGAATATTTTTTAATATTAAAAACAGTATATAAATAGTAATTTAGAAATTTTATTATTTTAATAAATATTATTTAAGTAGATAAAATATTATTTTTTAAATTTTATACTAAAGTATATATAACTAACTTTATAAAAAAAAATATAATTATAAAATAAAAAGCAACTAAATTTTATTTTTACAATTATAATAAAATATTATAAAATTACTAAATAGTAGTTTAGCAACTACATATACTTCTTTTAAAGTAAAATAATAATATTATTATTTTAATAAAAAATCTAGATATTAACTGTATACTTAAATTATCTATCCAAAATCCTTCTATGTAATTAGCAATTCACAAAATTAATAAAAGTTTTGATAAATATATAATTAAAAATATTATACTATAATAAAAGGTATAAGGCTTGCAAACTGAGTTAGAAGTAATTTAGCTAATAAAAAAATAAAAAATACAATAGAATCTAAATAAGCGATTTGTTATTTTGGCAAAAATAGCTTTGTAATGAAGATGTGAGCCCGAACTTACCATAGTAGTAATAAACGAGGTGATATCTGACGAGGAAGATGATGTCTTAGTTGTTGAAGATGAGGTATCTTTATGATGATTGAGCTGTATACAGCCCAAAATAATAAAATATTCAGGGTACGGAAGCGATATGGACGGTGAAATCGAGTAGATTCATATATTTTTTGTATTTGTAGCCCTCAGACTGACAGAACTGTTGTTAATAATATATAATTTCGTTATTCGCGATGGTGGTGGCCACAACTAGGGGGTGGCTACATTCATACCACTCGACTTAATAGACTAATTGCCTTCAGAGCCAACTAGCCAATTTTATAAAATTATATATAATATTCCCAATATCTTTGCAATCCCATGAATTAATAATTTATTTTATTTAATAACATGAATAACTATATTAATAAAATTGTTAATACTACTACAACATTAACAGCAACAACAGTTAATAATATTTACTTACAACATAATATTAAAATAAAGATTACCAATAATAAAACTGATCTACATATTAATACTGTAGTAACAAGAAATAATACTATTTATTAATTTTAAATTAAAAAATAATATAACAACTACAACAGCTAATATATAATTAATACACAATATAGTTACCAGCGCAGCACTAACTTTTAGTACAGTATTGAGCATAAATAGTTGGTAGCTTGGTAGTAGTATAGTAATGGTTTTTTGATATAGTGTGGTTCTTGCTAAAAAGTGGTCGGCTTCTAGGTGTGGTCGGCTTCTAGGTGACTAACGTTAGTAACAAATTTTTTTTTTATAAATTTATTTTTAATATTTAATTTTATTTTATTTTATTTATTTTTTAATTTTTTAAACTTTTTTTGATGGGTGGTATTTGGAGAAAATATATTAAATTTTTTTAATAATATTTTAAATATATATACTTTTTATCACAATTTTATTTAGTATAGTTGGTTTAAGTATAAAAAAATTTAATTTTATTTAAAAAATTAAATATATAGAAAAAATAAATCTATAGGTAAATTAAAAAAAATAAAATTTAATTATAAACTATTTTTTTTTTATAAATTTAAGTAAATCTCTCTTTCTCTTATTTTAATCGAAAATATTATATATATTTATCTGAAATAGTTTTTTTATTATTATAAGTAGATTAATGTTATTTATTTTATGTATTTATTTTTATATTTTTTGTATAAAAATGTGTTTTTAGTGTTATATATCAAAGAATAATAGGTTTTAAATAAAATATATATAAATTTATATTAATAAAAATTTATAGTATAAGATTTTGTAGTATAAAATCTTATATTTAGTAAATAACTAATATTAATGTAGAGAGGATAGATGGTTCTTTTGATGGATTTGGTGTTATCCGTTCTGGTTCTGTTAATTCTATAGCGTTCTGGGGATTTGTTGTATTTTATTCAGTCAACCCATTTAGGCATAGCAGCATCTTATATATGTATATATACCTATTCCTAATTTTTGACATATTTATGTTTTCTGTTTATTTTATCATCTATCTTGTTGTAATATATACATACACATATATGGTTTCATTATCATAATTTTATCATCATATATATTGATCTTGTCATTCTGTTATTCTTTAATTATGCGTCCTACTTTTTTTATTTTATATATATAATATTTATTTTTTTTTTATCTAATTTAATTATTGTTTAGTTAATTAATCAACTTTTTTAAAATTGTAAGGTATTAATGTGGTGTATAATTATAAATATTATAAGTTAATTTAAGATTTTTATAATAAAAATTAAATTAGGATTCTTTTCATATATAATTTTTAAAAAAATATCAAGAGTATTATAATTAATAAATAGAAAAAGAGAGAAGAATCTACTTAGATATACAAGTATGTTTTAGATTTTAAGAAATAAATAGAATACTATGAATATAATAGATATTACAAAATTACAATAATCATGGTTGAACGGCAACCTAATCTATATAAATGGCGTACAGACACATAAACAGCATGTGCATCTACAACCATTTTATACACAAGAAACAAGTATGTAGAGTGCGACATGGGGCGGGTTGGGTTGGTTTTTAGATGGTTGAAACCACCCACGGTTTGGTTTTTTGATGGTAGAAATTATCTACGGGTTGGTTTTTTTAAAAAAAAAACCCTAATATGGTTTTAAAAACTATAAATTTTAATAAAAACTGTACTGCCAAGAAACCATTTTACTAAAAATAGTAACAAATTTATTAAAAATAGTAATAAATTACTAAAAATAGTTAAAATTACGGTTTTTAATTAAATTTATAATCTAAAAAAACTATTAAAAAAAAAAAAAACCACCTAGCAGTTCCCCACGACCCATATCAAACCACCCAGCAGTTCCCCATGACCCCACTCAAACCGAACCAACCCGCTGGTTTCTGGGTTAAAACCAACCCATGTCACACTCTACAAGTATGTATAATATAGTAGTGTTGTATTGATATATGTAGGGGCAGTAATGTAGGCATATCTTGTTTACAAACATAATAAACATTACAAAACATCATAAGATATTACAAGATCACAGTTGAACGGCAACCTAGTTCCGCATAAATAGCGTGCAAACACATGAACAACGTGCGGACATATGAACAACATACACATATATGATTGTTTTTACATACAAATAACAGATTTTTGTTATAATAGAATAATAGTATGTTTAGAATGGCTAGGTGGCGATACAAGAACACACAAAATTAATACCCATAATAAATATAGATATAGAATTGTATATATATATATATATATTTTAATATAGGCTATAATACCCTAATATGAAATATTTACCCTTATATAAAACAATAATTAGAAGTTTGCAAAAATGGCCTCATATAGAAATATAATAATACAAATATATTAATAATAAATAATATTTACTACTATTAGAAAAAAATTATATAAAAATCTCTAGTACTTTATTTTTAAAAAAAGAAAAATATGGTAACATAATAATATTATAATATAATAAACATACTATATCTATCTTATTCTAAACAAAATCCTCCACCATTTCCAAATATAAGTAGATTTATCTACTAATACAATAAATAAAAAATCTATAAAATAATAAAAATATTATTATAAACATTTTCACTTATAATTATAATTAATTTATTAATAAACTATTTAGATCAGAAACTAAATCTAAAATTATTAAAGATAAACAAAAATTATTTAAAAATACAAAGAATATTACTATTATTATAAAAAAAATAATTAAAAAAGAAATTTTTTAATTATTTAAATATTTTTTTAAAAAATATTTTATTAATAAAAAATTTCTGCTAGAAAAGTCTAAGAAAATAAGATCTAATAAATTCCCTAATAATAAAAACAACAATAATAACAAAGATAATAATAATAAGAAAAATAAAAAATTTATAGGTTATAATCTATTTATAAAAAAATACATCTACTAGTAAAAAGCACCTACCAAGAGTAATGTATTAATTATTTAATATATATATATTATGTAAATGGTTTATTTATAGCCAATTTTTGGATTAAAAAAATTACTATATTTTAACAAATCTAAAGCCATTATATACATCCACTAAATTAAAAACCTATATGCTAAATATTATCTAAATATAAATAAATAACTAAAGAAATTTGTTAAATATAATAATAACACATATAGTAAATATATTAAAAATATAAATAAATATTCAAATTTTATTAGTTATAATAATATAAATTATTAGAAGATACTTACCAAAATAATTTATAAAATATTTTAAAATAAAAATCCAAAACAATTACTATATATTAAAAAAATATTAAAATAATTTATCAATAAATCATAAGATGATGATGCTAATCTAAAAAAGAAGATGTGGGAATATTGTAATATTAGTAATGTGCTAGTAAGCAGGTAGTAGCTTAATATTTATATTTATTATTCTATACTCTTACAAGCTATGCTGGAGTAGTATAGCAAATAGTTGATTAAGAAATTAAAGTTAAATCCTGATGATATTACTAGTTTAAGTTTTAAAAATATGTACAAGAAAATTAGTAATTACTTGAAAGAAAAGGAGATGGTATATAGGTTTATGGTGTATATGTTTATAATAATACCACTAGTTAACATATTACTACTAATGCTTAGCAAAGAATTTACTTATTCTAAATTATACCCTAGAACCACCAGTCTGGCAGACTACTACATTCCTATTATGCATTCCACCAAACTGCCAAAACCCAGCATAGCGCTGGTTCCTATCCTATATATGTGATTAGGTACCATTATCAACAACCATCAACTATTTATTTTAAATAAAGATATTGGCATTTTAATTAAACAAATAAAACAAATATGTATAGCCAACATAATATTATAATAAGAAATAAATATTTTAAAAAAATATAACCATTTTAATTATATTAACCAACCCTTCCCCAAACAACAAAATAACTTACTAAAATTGTATTTAATATGCAAGTTGTCTGAATACTAATTAAAAAAATGCTATCTAAAATTATAAAAATTTATTCATTAGGGAAATATATATCTTAATAAAAAGAAGCTAATTTATTATAATAAATAAGAAAATTATAGTTTTTTTTTGCTATTTAGATCTAATAATATAATTTTAATTATTGAAAATATTAAATTGTTATTGTTATAAAAAGAAAGTCATGTTATAGGTCAACTCCATAATAATAATATTAGCTATAATATTGGGAAAAATATAAAAATCTTTTATATTGAATATGAATATTTATATAGTATTAATACAATTAATAAACCACCCACAATATCTACAACATCCATAATAAGAGGAAGAAGATATGATAATTTTCTTAAACCTAGGACTACATCCTTTTCTCTTGACATTTGAAAACTATATTAACAAGTAAAATTTCTTAATTAAACTATATTCCTTTTTCTTATATAAATATAATTTGATGATGTTAATAATATTATTTATATTTATAATTTTATTAGTTTGCTTATTTCTGTATTTGTTAGCAATGAATTTATTAATTTAGTCATGTTTGATACTCCCATGCCTAATATATAACAAAAAAGTCAATTTATTTGTATATTTGTATCTAAACCTAGCCTGTGATTACCTAGCAAAACTATATTTATTATATTAAAATTTAATGTACTTGCCTTTGATTTAGAGAAGAAATAAAAGCTTATAAATGTATATACTAAATCTCTACTCTTATACATTTACTACCTTATATAATAATTAGTAATAATTCTGTTATATTATACTATTAATTTTAATTTTAGAATAATAAAAGTATTATAGAATAATTATTTACCTTTTAATCTAGAAAAATATGGTATTTGTTTATTATTTACTAATATAGTAATTTAAGCTAAATCTAAGAAATAATATATATTTATAATATATATTATTTAAAGGTACTAATAATTATATTATTAATAATATTACAAAATATTATATTTATATAATTTTTACAAATTATAATTAATATTGAATTATAGTTTAATATAATAAGTTAGGAATTTACTAATTAATATTATATATTATAATAATATATTAATAATATATTAGTGATCATATTTGGCAATTATTATATTGTCTTAGATAAAATAATTTACAATCTAGAAATAATAATTAGTAATATTATATATTACATCAACTATTTCCTTATGGAAGGTTTTAAATTTAATATAATTTTAGAATAACCATATCAGATATAATCCCTTATATTATTAAAATTAAACACAAATGATACCATCATTATTACAATATTCACAGAAGATGGCATAATATACTACATATAAATTTATAATAGCAATAATTTTTAAATCATTTCTATCTGAAAAAAAAACATATATGGTACTATATCTAGCATAAAGTTATTAGAGGAATCTAAATACAAAGAAAAAGAATTAGAAAAAAAAATAACTCTCCTACATAATAAAAAATATGGGAAACTAGTAAAAAGATATTTACAGGGAGGAGATATAAAGAGAGTATCTAATATTAGTATTGTATTAATACTTATATATACTATTATACTAGAAATTAGAAATCCTCTAAATATCACACTTAACATAAAGAAATCCATATATAACCAACAATTACATATTATATATCTAAATATAAAGTATAATAAATATACTAAAAATAAAAAAATTAAAAAAAATAAAATATTTCTAATATAATAATAATTCCTTTATATAAAAAAAAAATAATATATTTTTAATATCAAAATTAGTACTATATATAAGTAAAAGGTAAATAAAATCTATTTTATAAACTATTTATTGGTTACTAGTTTAGAACTTGCTATTATACATAAAAATCTTGATTAAAAAAAAAAGTAAATTATTATAAAAATATACTAAATTACTAATTATTCTGTATAATTTATCCTAAAGTTTAGTAATATTTTTAGAAATTAAAAATTAATAAAAAAATAACTAAATAATTTAAATATAAGTATAAACTTTTAATTTAATAAAAAACATATATTTTATATTATCTTTTTTAATAAAAAAGCAATATTATTATAAGGATTTAATAAAATAAACTAATTATATACTAATATATATTTTCTAGTTGTTATATAAATAATCCCTTATAAAATATAGCAGGTTCCTACTATTTGCATAGTTGCCTATCTACAACTAAAAATTAATATTATAATTATTAATTATATATTCTAGAATATGCTTGAGCCATATAATAATCCATACAGAAACCTATAGTTTCTAATTAAGAAAAAAAATAAAAAACATTATCTAGTACTAGCTATAATAAAAATTAACACTATAATTATTCAGAATATAAATATACTATCTGATATAAATTAATTTTTAGAACTATTTACTAACATATTTTATATTTCCCTCCTAAATTTATTTTCTAAATATAATTAAATTTTTTTTATATTATAGTCCAGAAAAATTATTGTTATAATGATTAAGTTAAATCTATTTTAATATATATCCCTAGTATAAAGTATCATCAATTCTGTTGTAATTTTCTAAAAAATTATGATAATTATGTTTATGGCAATTTTGAAGTATGGTACTTTTTTTATAAATAATTTTGATATCTATAGGCTATGCAGTATATATAAAAATAAGAAGATTATATTTAGTATATACTATTATATAATAAAAATATTAGTAAATTTTAATAAAGTATTAATAAAAATAAAATATATTAAATTAATAATATTTATTAAAAAAATGTATTTTTTAATAAATAGTATTTGTATTATTAATTATATATATATACTAGATAAAAGATTTTTAAATATAGAAAAGGTTATTACTATAATATTGTAATATAATTGTAATAATTTAATAAAAGCTAGAGTATTTCTTAGTATATGTATTTATTATTATATTTAAATTAGAGATTTTATATATATTATTATATTTATTTTTCTACTATTTAAGAAAGGCTAATTATTTGAATAATTAAATTTTTAAAAATATGTTATAAACTATTTAAAAAAATATTTTATATTTATATTAATACTTAAATTTTTAGATATTAAACTATTTATAAAAAAATTATACTAATAGTAAATATTTTCTTTTTCAAATAAAATATAATATTATTATAAGATTTTGATAGAAAATGGTATTCTATACACTATAAAAATAATATTTAAAATAAAGTAGAATAAAAATATAATATTATAAAAAAAAAATATAAAAAATTGTTAAAAGTATTAAAAAAGCTGTACTTCTAATTATATAAAATTTATTTTAATATTAAATCCAATGCTAATACATTTATAGTATAGTTTAATATATTAGTAATAGATTTTTTAAATATATTAATAATATAATAACTAATTTAGATCTATTTATTCAATTTTAATATTAAATATATTTTTAGTAGGAAGCATACTACTATAAATAGATTATTATAGTATTTAATAATAACAAAAAAAATACAAATACTAAAAATAAAAAAAAATATAAATAATTTTGTGGATGTATAATTAAATATTATAAAAAAAGATCCTATGTATTAAGAATATAAAACAAAATAATATAATATTATAATTTTTTTTTATACTATAAGGAAACCAGATTATATATTATAATATATATAAAAATTTGTTAAAAAAAAAGTAATACTGTTCATTATTATTAATAATATGTTATAATATAGAGAGAAAAAAGGCTATAATTTATACTAAAAAATTATAAACAAAAAATATAAGTAGAAAAATATTATCAAAAAATTATATAATAATAATAATTATTATAGCATAAAAGCAATTTATTATAAAATTATAAATTAGTACTATTAAAAATAACTATATTTTATAGTTTAAAGCTATATATAAATATGTGAATAATGTTAGTACTATACTGGTACTTATAAATCTATAATGTTTATGTCATCTAGAAAGTTATGTTTGTAGAGGAAGATTAGAATAAATCTTATATATATACTAATATTATAAAGTAAGAATTATATTGTTAATACTAAAGATTATTTAATAAAATAGGTAGAAGCTAAAGCCATAATTACTATAAAATTAGTACATATTATTAAATTTTTAAAAAAAAAAGTATTTTCTTAACATAAATATATAAAAGAAGTAATATTAGATAAAGAATCAAAAAACTAAACTATATTTTTAGAAGTAATATAATAATATAATATTAAAACCTAATAAATCTCTATATACTACTTATAATCTAATAGCATGATTAAAAGAGGATATTAAAATATAAAAAATATTTTAGCCAAAATATATAATAAAAATAATAATAAATAAGTAAAGTATTTATACTCTATATTATGGATAAATCAAATTACTATTAAGAAAATAATTAAATATAATCCATATTATCTGCTATATGGCATAAATCTATTACTACTTGTAAATTTAGTATATTTAATATAAAATGTATTACTGTAACTTAATATTTATATAACTATAGATTTTTTAATTATAAGAGTATGATATCTAGAGCAATAGGACAAAAATCTGGAGAAAACAATTTTTAGATTAGAACATTATAAAAAAAATATTATAAAAATATAGGATGAATATTATATTATAATAGATAGGATGTTCTAAATAAGAGAAATAATACTATTATACAATATATAATTAAAATTCTCTTATTCTACAAAACTAAAATATAGATAGATTAGTTTATACCATATTATAAAAGTATATTTGGAAAAAGAGTGCTATTACATAATAAAGTTGAATAATATTATTAAAATAAGAATAATTATAACAAATTAGTTAAAACCATTCCATATTTAAAAATCTAATAATATAATATAAAATAAAGTATTATAATTAAATAATTATACTCTTATTATTATATTTAAATTTATAAAAATTCCAATATTAAATGGTACAAATTTAGTTATTCTAGAATTGGAAGTTAATTACTAATTATAAAATATAAATTAAACATTAATTAATGATTTTTAGAAATAATATAATTGAAATATAGAGAATGTAGAAAGAATAGATAAAATAAATTCTAAACATATAATAAAAAGGGATAACAATAACAATGAAATAAATAAAAAAAAAAAGGAAGAAGAAGATGATGATAAAAATTTAATTATATTATTAATTAGATTATAATCTAGACCTATATAACTATTAATATTAGTAAATAAAATAATTATTATTTAATATATATAATATTAACCTAAAAAAAAGGAAGATTATATAAAGTATTAATTATTTTATTATTATATAAATATATAATAAATATATTAAATTTTATATTTTCTAATAAAAAGACTATTATAAAAAGGGGAAAAAATAAGTTATGAAAGAATTTATAAATATTTTTACATTTATAAATTTTTGAAATCTAATAATTTATTATTTAGAATAAAGAATCTAATTAGTATTTATATAATTATCTAATTTATATTATACTACTTATAACTTAAATAAAGAATACAGAATTTGAAAAAATTACTAGATATATTTGTTTATAAATATTGTAAATATATTTATTTAATAGTACAAACTTGAACTTATAGATATTTCCTTATTATATATATATTTTGCTATTAATTATTTTTTACTTTAATCTTCTTTTTTATTTACTATTATACTATAGATTTATATATACTATATATATAATTATTAACCATTATTATTATAAAACTATTAAAATAATTATTATAAATTTATAAAATAATATTATTATTTTAATTATTCTATTTTTTTTTTTTTATACTATTTATGGCTATAGTTATTTATTTAGTTGGTAATATAAGTAATGTTAGTAATAGTATATTTAGCATCTATTTAAATAATACTACCTTCCTTACTTATAATACCACTATTATATATATCAAAAGTATTACAAATCTATACTATTATGTAAAAATTGTAAATAAATTTAGAAAGTAATTTATATTATTTATAAATTATATATATAATAGTATTAAAACATTAGTCTTATATGTGAAAAACAACAATATATAATTAAAATTATATAAAAATAAGGAAAATTTTATCTAAAAATAGGAGTTATTTATTACTATTACAAAAAATATCTACTAAAAATATAATAACTATATAGAAAACATACAATAAATTACTAATATATAAAAAAAAAATACTATAGTATCTTTTACCTCCAATTTCTAAAATAATAATAATATTTGAAAAAAATTAACAAAACTAGCTAATTTATATTAATACAATATAACTATAAATTTTATAATCTATATTCAATATAAATATATTATTAAATAAATTTTTAAATTTTTTAATTTTATTCTTAATATTGTCTTTTATATTATAAATATCAATATAATTATTAATATAGTAAATTGATATATATACTAAAATAAACCTATTTTATATTATTATCTTATTATTAAAAAATAGAAATTGATTTACTATAATATTAATAATAATAATATATTAAAAATATATAATTGAAATATAATAAAAAGATCTGCTATTCCCAAGAATATAGTATTAATATTAGTATTGGATTTTGTATTAATAATAGTATTTATAGAAATATATTTTTCAACAATATTAACTAAGTTTAATACTATTACTCCTACTACTCTTACTAATATTTATATTTTAGTTGCTTTAATTAATAATATAGATATAATTATAATTTTTATTATTCCTACTATTTTAATATAAATTCTTATTAACACAGTACCGACTACCAACAAACCAATCAGAGAAGGTAATAATTTTAATAATAATAATAATATTATACTACACCTATATACTAATAAAAGTAAAAAATATTTATACATCTTTATATCTAAAAACAATTTTATAAGTAAGTAGAATATTAGTATAATACTAAAATTTTATAATTATATAATTAAATAAACCTATATTATATATATTTATAATAAATATAAAGATAAACCAACCAAGCTTTATTATTATTTAAATAATAAAATATTAAATACTAAAAACTATTATTATATAAAAAAAGTATATAAATAAATTATTAAAATAAAAAAAAATATATATTTTAATAAAATCTAAAAATAAATTTATTTAATAGTAACATATATTAAGCTAGAATAAGATTATATAAAAAAAATATAAAATAAAAAAAATAAATTGAAAATAATAAAAAAGCATACTATATACAAATACTATATTATAAAATTTATAAATATTATAGATATATATTAAAAGGGTTTAAAATATATTAAATTAAATAACTACCTGGTTTATATTATTAATAACTGTTTTAACTTGGGTAAGATTAAAATAAATATAGAAATATATTTATAATTTTAAAAATTTTATTATTTTAAATATATTGGTAATACTTTTAGTTAATTTAACTACATATTTTTAGGAAAAATACTGTTTATATATAATTAAGATAATATATTTAATAATATTATATACTTATCAAAAAATAATCTTAGTAAAATATATACTATATGATAGGAGGATGGGACTATTAATATTAATAATATATTTAATTAGTTATAAAATTATAAGTTATTAACTAATAAATATAAAGATAATGCTATATATAAGTTTTTTATTAATTATATTAATAAGAAATTTGATTATTTCTATTATTATTGGTATTTAATTGCTAAAAATGATATGGGGTGGTAGTACAATTAGTTCTATAATATTTTTTAATAATTTATATAGCAGGACCTATATTATTATGCAACCTATGTTTTTTTTTGATTTAATACTAATTACTACCTAATTTTTTATTTATATTATATTAAGAACTAGTAAATTAGTAATTACATAAATTTCTACTATTTTAATATATATATAAAAACTGTACTAGATAAGAATAAGTATACTAAGTTTATTTAAAATATACTCTTATTAATAAAAAAAAATTTAAAAAATTATATTAAATTAATAAAGGAATTCTATAAATCAAATAAACTAAAGAAATAGTACAATAAAGTAATAGTTATCAAAAAAAAATATATATATATATAATTAAATATAAAAGCTCAATGTATTAAAAACTTTATATATATTAAAAAAAATGAATTAGTATATAGTTTATGGAAAGGTATATTTTGCTATTGAAGTATAATTCGCATTTTATGTCCCTAGTTACTATATAGTATTATTAAACATACTACTGTACATTAATACACCATCTTCCCTTAGTATATTACAATTTTTAAATATTATATTATACTAGAAAACGAAGGATTTGGTTTATGAGCTGTTTTTGTAATTTTTATCATATAATAAACTAATTTTTTTGCTACTACTGTCAGTAATACCTACTACTATAAATACTTAGATATCAAGTTTAATCTCATATACAAGCTATATTACATAAGCTATTTAAGTAATGCCTTATAAGGTTATATTTACTATAATAATTATAATATTTTTAAAAATCTCTGCATTATTTTTAGGAATAATTATAATAATTTCAAAGTATAGATTATGGAATAACATTAAAATATAGTTATAGCAGTATGTAAATTATTCTAGTATTAGTTTTAAAAAAATATTAAAATTTATAATTCTAAATCCTTTCTATAATCTAAATATACTCCATTTCTAAAAAATAATCCACTGCTTGATTATTTAAGGTTGTATATTACATATGACTATGTAGATAAATAAGATGCTGATAAAATAAATAGCAAGATAGATATAAAAGACAACAACATAAGTAGCATTAATAATGAAAATGATGGAAATAGTACTAGTGGTGAAGTGAATGTAAAGGACTCGGCTGACGACACTAATAAACAAATAGAAGAATAAGATATCAGTATAACACTGACAATTTAATTTTTATAATCATAGGATGATTGCTAAGGGGGGAGGGAGATATATAGAGAGGATAGATGATTCTTTTAATAGATTTAATATTATTTATTCTGGTTTTATTAATTTTATAGTGTTTTGGGGATTTGTTGTATTTTGTTTAGTCAACCTATTTGAGTATGGCAGCATCTTATATGTATATATATACTTATTTTTAATTTTTGGTATATTTATATTTTTTATTTATCTTATCATCCATTTTATTGTAATATATATATATGTATGTATAATTTTATTATTATAATTTTATTATCATATATACTAATCTTATCATTTTGTTATTTTCTAGTTATGCGTCCTATTTTTCTTATTTTGTATATATAGTATTCATTTTTTCCCTATCTAATCCAGCTGTTATCCAGTTAATCAATCAACTCTCTTAAAACTGTAAGGCACCAATATAGTGTATGGCTATGGATACCATAAGCCAATTTAAGATCCTTACATTAATTGTTTTAAATATAATATTTTATATTTTTTAAATAAAAAAATTAGTTGTACTAATATATTATTTATAATATATTATAATTTTAGGATTTAAAATTATTTAATGTTTAAATTAATTTAAATTTGTAATCTTATTATATAAGTATAATAAAGATTTATTTTTAATATTTTAACCTCTAATTAAACCTAACTTTAAAAATAATCTATTTAATAATCTATATAGAATTAAAATTTACAAATTTATTTTATAATTACATATTTTAAATATTAAAATTTTTTAAATATTAAGATGGTTTCAAAAATGAAAATTATTACTAGGTATAAGTTCATTAAACCTGGAATAGCAATTTTAATAAAAAGTAAAAAATTTTTTAAAACAGCATCTTTCAGAAGGTTATAATAAAATAAATTAGAAAATAAGTTTATTACTAAATTGTTACTCTACATATAAAATAGTTTTTTTTTTTAACTAAATATAATAATTATCTTTTAAAAAATTAAGAAAATATAAAAATTTATTAATTTTTTAATATTTAAGTCCACTTTCGCCTATCTATACTATAAAATTATATAGAACTAAGTATATAATAGTGGAAATTTAAAATAGAAGTAAAGTATTTTAGAAATTATATAAGAAATTATAGAATATTTTATTATCAATTATTTTAAATATAAGTATTCCTTTTTTAATAAATATATTTATAATAAATACTAATTCTCTAATACACAATAATAAATAAGTTTGTAATTTATATAAATAAACAAACTATTATATATAAAGATAATAGATTATATCATTATATTATATATATTTTAATTTCTTAGGTTGATAATATTTAACTAGGTAAATAATATATGATTTTTTATAATAATATATTTTTTAATTTATTTCTATTTTTATATTTATGATTTGTAGAATTTGGTACTTGGTGTTTTTAGAATCTGGTACTTTCATTTTGTTGTATATTAATTTAATAATAAAATTATGTGTACGGGAAATTGCACTATTCAAACACTCAGTGGCTCATTTTTATTAAAAAAGTCTATATATTATTCTATATATAGACTAGTACTAATAATTTTTATCAAAACCTAATTTCTTATTAATAAACAGGAAACCGTCGGTTTTTGGGTAATTTTTGATTTAAATAAAAACTACCTAACAGTTTTTTATAACTTATATTAAACTATCTAACAGTTCTCCATAATTTATATTAAACTACCTAGTAATTTTTTATAACCTATATCAAACTACCCAGTAATTCCTTATGACCCCTTTCAAACCAACCCAACCTGCTGGTTTCTAAGTTAAAACCAACCCATGTTGCACTCTAGATACATTTGATTTTTTTAATTTTTAGTAAAACATTTTATTTTATTTGTATTTAAGAAAAATGGTAAATTATGAATATATATTGACTATTGAAGTCTTAACAATATTATTATAAAAAATTAAACCAGATTACCTTTTATTTTTGAATTTTTAGATCGGTTATAAAAAATTAAACAATTTACTAAATTAAATATTATAATTAGATATTATAACTTACAAGTTGTATTAAAAAATATTTGGAAGATTGCTTTTAGATGCAAATACAAATTATTTAAATATGTAGTTATGTTTATGGGATTGATTAACGTCTTAGTATTTTTTCAGATTTTTATGAATTACATCTTCAAAAAGTATATTAATAAAATATGTGTTATTTACTTTGATGATATATTAATATATAGTTATAATTTAGAAGAATATTATAAACACATTATATTTGTTTTAGAAGTACTTGATAAATACAATCTTAAGGTTTAATTTAAAAAAACAAAATTCGAAATTATTGAATGTGAATTTTTCGAAACTGTTGTTACAATTAATAAAATTAAAATGGATTTAAAGAAAGTTTAAGTTATTTAAAATTGGTTATTATTTAAAATAGTCAAAGATATTTAATCTTTTTTAGGATTATATAATTATTATTGATGTTTTATTAAATGATATAGTTATATGTTAGTAGTTTTGATCGAGTTTATTAAAATAGAAATTAAATTTGATATGACTTTTAGTCGAATCAACGTTTTTAATATGTTAAAATAATTATTTTTTTTAGTACTTATATTTTAATTATATGATTTAAAATTACCAATCAAAATTGAAATTGATGTTTTAGATACTGTATTAGGTGTATATTTATGTTAATTATATTTTGATAATAAATAGCATTTTATTATATATTTATTTTATAAATTTGATATTATAAAATTTAGATATTTAATTTATAATAAAGAATTTATAATAATTATTTATATTTGCAAAGTATAGAAAGTATACTTATAAATAAAAAATTTTTTTATTATATATTTTAATTATAAAAACCTTACTTTTTTTCTTACTACTAAAGAACTCAATTGATAATAAATCCGCTAATAAAAACTTTTTAACAAATATAATATAAAGATTGTATACTATAAAAACAAAGAAAACTTAAAAATAGATGTAATCAACAAAAAATTTAATTTAATAATAAGAATATAATTAGATAAAAGAGTAATTCTTGAAAAAAAATTGTTTAAAAATATTATTATTAATTAAATTTTTAATATTATTTTTTATATACGTGATAATTAATTTATTTAAAAATTAATAAAAAGTTATAAATGATATTTAATAACTATTTAAATTCTACTTAATAATTTAAATGTATTAGAATACTTTATTATTAAATATAGAATTATTTTTTTTTAAAATTTTTACCATGTTCTTATTAAAAATTTTTAACAAAAATTCACCAAATAATATTATGATATATTAGTCTACGAATATTTAGGAATTAAATAAATTTAAAAAATTTTAACTAAAAATTACTTTTAGTTCATCAGCAAAAAATTGTGTTGTCCTCCCAGTCCTCTGAGGACTCAGAGGATCCAGAGGACTTTTGTCCTCTGGAGGCCTTTCGAGGTTAGCGAGTACCATATCTTCAGTGGTTACTACAAGACTCTGAGTGTCTGAGAGTAACTACACCATAAAAACCTTAATGATTTTATATTATTGGAAAATCATTTGTAATATTAATTTAATTGATAATTTTAATAATATTATAATTTAATATAAACTTTTAAATGTTATTGATTAAGATAACCTTAAGGATTTTTTTAATAACAGTAATTTTTGGTTGGACTTCTAGTAGCTAAGTATAGGTTTATATAATTCAGATAAAAATATTTAATTAAAAAATTTTTCACATTAAAATATTATATATAAAAACTAATAAATATATAAAAAAAAGCTATTTATATGATGTTTTTAGTTTTTTTTCAAATTTTTATCATAAATTCATCAGTTTTTCAAGCACAATTGTCTTTTTATCATCAATAAAAAAAATATTTTAAAAAATATTTTCAATAATAGAAACAAACTTTAGGAGTCTGGTATAAAATCATATCATATATTTATAAACATTAATAAAAATTTCTATTAACTATTGTTTAAAATTTTCTAATAAATTATCAAAAATATTTAATTAAATTAGCAGAATATGTTATAAATTTTTGGATGTTCAACTTACTACACATACTAGCCATTTTGGCATTGATCTATCAATTCCTCTGACTAGTTTCCTAACTTTTCAAACTTATCTAAAAACAGACTACACTAAAAACAAGAATATAAATATTTAATGAATTAATTAGGAAATCATACCTTATTTCTATATTTTTAGAAGATTTCCAATATTAATTAATTAAGATTTTATGAATAGTTAGGTGGAGAAAGAGGACTTATAGTTATAATTTATTAAAAAATTTTTAGCATTTGAAGAGAATTAAAAGTTTATTTTATCTTTATTTTTTAAGAAATCCAAGTGATTTAAATTAATTAGCCTTTTAATATATATAAAATAAATATTAATATTAAGATTGGTAAAATTATACATATTTAATATAAAATTCTTTACAAATTCTTATAAATAATTGTAATAATTATTAATAAAATAATAAAATTAACCTTATGATTAAAATATTATAACATATAATTTTAGTAAAATATTTATTTAATTTATTGTTAAAGCTGTTGGCTTAGCCTTTAATAAATGCCTAATATACTGTTAAATCTCATTATTATCTGGCTAGATTTTACTAAAGAACCACTAAATAAACATTTCGTCTTTTATTTACATAAAATTTATTAATTTTTTATTTATTAATATGTCCTTTGTGTTTTTCTGTTGATTACTTTGTTGTTTATAGTTAGTATTGGATTATAAAAATCCAACAACATCTGATAATTGTAATGAAATTTAACTTCTACTTTAAGATATAAAATAAGAATAAAATATCCCAAATCAAGTTTAATTAAATATATTAATGCTTAAAATGTTCTTTTTTGGAGGAAAAAAGGAAAATACTGCAGATAATAGACATCTAATAAATGATTTTAAGATTAAAAATAAGGCTTTAATTTATTATTTAATTTGCCTATTATTAATAGTTGAATTATGATCTAGATTAGAAGTTAACAGATTGTAAATATACTTTAAAAATTGAAAAATAAATACTAAAAATCTTGAAATTAGAAGACTTAGTTGTTCTGATTGATTAACTAATAAAACAAAATCAATAAGAGTATTATCTATTTTATTTTTAATAAAATTATAATTCAAAAGATTAGTATTAATTTTGTTTTTAGGGTTGGTATTATTATTTTAATTTAATAAGAAAATAGTGTTAGGAACTGAACATTTAACAACCAATGCAAATTCTTCTAACACGCTTTCTAGCAGTTAGATGACTTTATTGATTTAGTTTTAAACAAGTATGGATTATATTTATTAATTAATTTTCTTCTTTTATCCTTTATCAGATACTACCAATCTTGAAAAATTAAAAAGATTTTATTAATTATTATTTTATCTTATTTTTTAAATAGAAATTATTTTAAAATAAAATAATATTAGGTAAAAAAAGAGAAATTGGTATTAGATTATTAAAATCTAAAAAAAGCAATTTTAATAATTTATTTAAAAACAAAATTCTTTATTCAAAAAAAAAAAGAAAATAATACACATACACTCTTTAAATCAAAATAAAATAAAATAAAATTGTGTATAGATATTAATAATTTTATACTAAACTACCACCATTATAAAAAGTATTATATGTTTATAAATTAATATAAATATTAATAAAAAAATCCTTATTATTTAATAAAAATAAATATAAACAAAATATTATTTTATTTATCAAAATAATTCATCAATTTAAAATGTTAATTGTATTAAAAAATATTTTAAAAGTAGTAGTTATAAGATTATAAAAATCCACTTATCATCCACTATTTTTTAAATTAAGATCAATAATTATAACAATATTAAATAACTAATTAATGTAATAATCCTTAAAATGTAAAATTAGTTTTGTATAAGTTAGTGAGCGTTTGTTAAAAGCTCCCTATTGTCCTTTTCTTCAATAAAAGATAAAATCTTAATATAATAATTTGTAATAAAATGAAAATAGTCCGATGTATTAAACCTGATAAATTGTAATAATATTAAAATTTTGAAAATTTTTAATTAATATTACTAATTAATTAAATAGTTGATAAAAAAACATTTTTATAATATCAAAATCATTAAAATTCCAATCATTTGGTATATATCTACTAGTAATTATAGCCAGACAATATAATTTTAAGAATTTTTGAATTTTTATATACAAGTTATTAAGGTAATAAATAATTATAACTTTTTTTATAATCTATTATTATCTTTCTAAATATTATTAAAAACCTTTAAAAATATATTTATTGTTTGGTATTAAATTCCTAATATTTTATACTAAAATCTTATTTTCAAAATTTAAAAATATATAGATATTATTATTTAAATATAAATATTTAATAGCTAATAATTTATTGTTATTATTTTTATTAAGAAAATTGTTAGGATCTATTATAAGATTGTTAATTATCAGATTTAAAAGATTTTGTTTTGATTTAAAACATATATTTTTTATTAGATTTTAATAAGTTATTTATAGCTAGTTAGAATATTAAAATTTATCAAGAAGAGATGTTAGATTTAATTTTTATATTCTGAATATCATTCTCTATTGATAGTTTACAATAATTTATATATTATAATTGATACAATTTAAACCTTAATAACCTTTTTTAATTTAAAAATAATGTTAAAATTTCAGAGTATTTGTTAACCACTTTCTAAGGTACTTATACTAACAGATTATACTTCCATAATAATTAGGTTAATATATTTTAATTATATTAAAATGATTAAGAGTTTCTAGTTTAAGTTTATATTTAGTATTAATTTTTTTTCTTTTTAATTGTAATTTTTAATATTTTTATAATTAGCTTATTCTCTCGGCTTGTATACAACTCTTAGTGTCTGATAGTACCTACTACCACTCTTGTATTTTCTTTTAACAAAATCTAGAATTTTGAAATTATAAAAAAATTAATTTGGTTTGGTAAAATTTTTGCCAATATTAGTTTAACTGTTAATCAATTATTTCATCAATATAACTATAATATTATACAAATAAATGAAAATTAATAAAATATTAAATATAGATTAAAATTTAATTAAACTTTTAATATTTAGTAGTTTTTAATAAATTTTAAAAAACTATAACCAAATAACAAATAATAATTTTATTAGTTATATAAAGTTCTTTCCCTTGCTATTATATAATTTATAAAAATAGTTTTTTAAAATAAAAGAAATTAGGATATACTGGGAGTCTAATCCAAATTTAGTTAAAACTATCAAATTATTTATATTATCAAACAAATCAATCAACCCAATTTAATATATTTTTTAAGGTATTAAAATAAAGACTGTGTAAAAAATTTAATTTAGGAAATATATATAATAAGATTTTAAAAATTTGATAAAAGCTTAACAAAACTTAATTTAATTTTTTACTTTTTAATTTCTTAATTAATGATTTTTGAATTTATTAAAATAAAATTACTAAAAATTAAAACTTTAATTTATTATAAAAATAATAATTATAATTTATTATTTTTAGGATATATTCTTTAAAATTCTGAGTATTTATTTTATAAATAGAACAAGATCTTGTATTAATATTAAATAAATTAGTATATTTTATATAGTTTGCGATCCAACTACATAATTAAAGTATATATAAATGAGTAAAGTTATTAATATATTTCAAATTAAAATTAAATTCTACAAAATTTTTAATATTTAATTCCAGCTCCCATTCATTTAACAATTAAAATATTTTAAATAAAATTTTTTGAATATTAATATTAACCTTTAATTTTTGATGGTTGTTAAAATTTTTTTTCTTTAGTAATATTGGTATAAGTATAAGTAAAATTTAAATAAATAATGATAGCTTACTACAAACACTAAAAAATAGATTACTAATTATTAAATAAATTAGTTATAATTTTTTATTATTAAAAAAATTAATTAAATAAATAACATCTAATATGTAAATAATAAAAATTAATATTAAGCTTTTTAATAATATTAATTAAAAGACAGTTAGTATCTGATATGTAATACAACATACAAAAAAATATATTTTAAATAAAAATATAAAAAAATTAAAATTATATACTTGTATTTTCTATTACTAATTACCTATATACAATTTTGAATATAATTATTTATTTTCCAAATTATATTTTTTAATTAGTATATATATTAGATTACTAGTATACACTAATTACCTAAAAAAATAACTTATACAATCAATAGGATTATAATAAAAGTATTCTTATGATTTTAGATTTTTAATTACCTAATTATAGATTAAAGTTTAAAAATTAAGATTTAAATCTCTAACCATATTTTCAATTTATTTTTAAAGAATATACACAGATTGGAAGGATATATTGAAAAACTCCAAAAGTCCGTTATTAAAAAAATTGTTAATCCCAGCTTTTAATACTTTATTCTATATCAACCACCTCACCAATTTATAATCCATATAATTTATAAACAGATAGAATAGGTTTTTAATTAATTATAATAATAAATCTTTAAACATAACTATAATATTAGCATTTAGATATATATCTATATAAGTTTTCAAAAGACATTCGGAATCTGAGGAAGAAGAAGAAGAATCATATAAGTTTTCTAATTAAATTAATTAAATTTTAAAATGTAAAATTAGATGTTTAGAGTTTAAAATATTACTTTCAACAATAGTTTAAAATTTTTGATGGTAGAACCATTTTTCATGTGCATTATACTAATTGGTTTTTGAATATGATTTTAAATAAAAATGATATGGAAAACCTGAGGCAAATATATTAATAATATTATAATATTCAGTAATTTAAAAAAAATTAAGAAATAATAAAAATTGAAAAATATTAGGCATCCAATATAAACTCTTTTTAAATTTAAAACATTTTTTAATAATTTTAGATTAAAAAGATATTTAATAAAAAAAAAAAGTGGGTTATTTGATGATTGATTTTTTTTTAATTTAATTTAATCTTGTAGTATGGTATGGTAATTAAGGTTTTTTGATTGTATTTTTAAAAATTAGTACTTATTTTTATATATCTTGAATAGTAAATAGATCTAGAATTTTTAATATATTAAAAACATATAAATTAGTTTTAGAATATTTAAATATAAAAATAAATAAAAGTAAAAAATATTTAAAGAATATATTTAAATTTGTTAGAATTTGATAAAAGTTTTTATTGATTTCAAGCAACTATTTAAAAGTGAATTTAATAATAAATTGTATAATAATATATATTAGTTTATAATACCATCGATCATTTTCTTTTTTCTCTATTATTATCATCACCATCATCACTTTTATTTTATTTTATTTTTGTTTAATACCTAATGTTTTTATGAAGTTTTTCAATTTTAAACAAATTCTAAAAATCCTATACTTGTTAATAACTCATATATTAAACAAGTTATCAATTTTAAAACACTATTTTTAATATCTTTATTTTAATGCCAGAATAAAGTACAATAATAGATTATTAAAAATTGTTTATCTCCAGAATCAAAAACTTAAAACAAATTAAAATTTTGATAAGATAACAAACCATAATTTTAATTAAATATTAAATAATAAAATAGATTTTCTTCTTCTTAGTTTAACTCCCAATATTACTAATTTGTATATACCTGATCTTAAATATCTTAAAAACGCAACCCTAAAACAATTTCAAGATGATGACAAATCTCTTAAAAATGCTACTAATTTTCTAATTATTTTTTTGAATATATTTGTATATTTTGGTTATTATCTAGAATCTGATTCTAATACTAAAAACCTTGATAAAACTGAAAATTCTAATTTATTTGAAGATTTTGTTGATTTTGGGTTAACTTTTATATTTATTAATTTTAAATGTAAAAGTTTAAAATTAGAATGTTTAAAAAACTTAGATAGTTTAATAGTAGATGTTAGAAAATTAACAGCAGTAGTAAGATTATCTAGATTATTAAATAGAAAAAATAGTAAAAAAAAATCTAATAAAGGTATAGGCAAGAAATCTGTTAATAAAAAACTAGATAAATAATAAACTTCTAAAATCTTATTTTAGATTATAAGAAAACTTTGATTAATAAATATGAGATAGTACTTATTATAAGGAAGAGAAAGAAAGTTACAAAAGATGAAATTAAAAATAAAATTAAAGATGGAGTTAAAAATGAAGCTAAAGATGGAGCTAAAAATGGCAGTAAAGATGATAATGATGATGATGATGATAATAATAACAATGATGGTGGCAGAGTTGTACCATTAAGAAGAAAGAAGTATAGAGTTGGTAAATATCTTGAAATAATAAATTATAAGATACCAGGAGTTAACTAATAGTTTCTTAGTTAAAAGAATTAATATCAATATTATGATTGTAAGAAATGATAAGGCTGTAAGAATCTCTAAAATTAATAATATAATTAAAAAATAATCCTTTTAAAAATCAGAAGGTAAGAATCAGAATCTTATAAGAGATTTTTAATGTTTATTAATAGCTTATACCTATACAAAAGATATAGTAAGGTTATTAATATAAAAATTATTATTGGTTTTAATTTAGATAATCTTAATTATATTTATCTTAGATTAAAAGATAAAATAATTACTAAGATAAATTTAAGGAGTAAGTTTCTATAAAATATTGGAAGTTTATTATAGGACACTAATTTATATATATAGACTGGGTTAGATTTAAAAATCTTACCCTAAATGATAACTATTAAACTATTGCTAACTTTTTAATAACCACCTAAGCTAAAAAACTAATGTACTAAATTACAAAATCAGCAGACTTCATAAGTCTAGTATTAAGTGATAGTAAAAGAGATGGAGAAAATGATAGAAATAATAAAAATAATAAAAATAAAAGTACCAAACTTTTAAATATAGGTAAAAAAAAAGATAATGGATGTGGGGCAACAGACTTTGCAAATCTTTCAAACCACAAATATAATATTTTATATTATATTAATAGCCAATAGAAGTAAACTAATTAAAAAAATTTTAGTATTAAACAAAAGAAAGGTTTCATTTCTAAAATTATAAAGTCAACTTATTTTAATATTATTAAAAATGTAATCCTTATAAATAACTAGGTTAACACTAAAAGTCCAAAATTAACTAATAATAATCCAATAAAGTCCATTTTTATTAGTTTAAAAGAAATTATTCAGGATATATTTAAAAAATATAAGGAAAATATAAGAATTACTTTAAAATATATTGTTTTAAATAGATATATATATTTTAATAATAATTTTATAAGAGATTTCAGGAGTTTTCAATTAAAAATAAAACAAAAAAAGGCAGAAATTGAGAAAGTTAGGAAAAAAGTAAATAAAAAGAAATTATAGAAGGTTATTAATAATAATAAATATTTATCAATTTATAATTAGATGCTGAAAATTTGCTAACTTACTTTTATAGTTATTTTTAGTAAATTTATTATTAATATCTTTTTTATTATTATTATTATTTTAAAATTATCAAAAGCTCCAGTTTTACCTTTTTTTAAAGTTTATATTAAAATCTAAATATTTTATTTAAATAATGTTACCAAATTTACTTTTACTTAAGATAATATGAATTATTTATATAAAGATTTTAAAAGTCTGAAAATAGATGGTTTTAATATAATCAAATTTTATGATATAAATATAAATTAGATTATTATAATTTTAACAAATTTAAATATTTTTATAGTTATAAAAAATGGTAGGATAGTTTTAATTTATTTATAGCTAAAAAAAAATTATACCAAACTAATAAGAAATAATAACCACTTTCTATACAAAAAAATTATTTTAATTAATACTTTAAAAATATAACTTAATAATATATAAGTAGTAATTTAAAAAAATATAACAATAATATAATTATACTATCTTTATACTATTTTTTATTAAATTTTCTAAAACTTTAACTCTCTTCTAGTCAGCAAAATAGTTTAATTAAATCCTAAGAAAATAATAGCAATAATAGTAGCAGTAAAACCAAGTAAAACAAATTGAAAATACTGAAGAGCCAATAAAAGACTAAATTAAAAAGATTAAAAAAGATTAGAATATAATTAGTTAATACTTTTTCTTTAAAAATTTAAAAAAATTAAAAAAAATTTATTAACAATAAGAATATTAGAGAAAACTATAATAATCTTCTAAAAAATTATAATAAAAATATTTTTATTTAAATTTAATCATGTACTTAATGTAAGATTAATTAATCTAATAAATAACTTACAATAAAAATAATATTTTTTTTAAAAAAACGTATATCTTATTTAATTAATTGAGTAATAAAGAAGTTGCAAAAAGTTTATAACAAATTCTCAACATCTACCTCCAAATTAAAATAAAAAATATTATTTAAAAAAATTTTTTTGGAAAAAAAAAAAAATATAAAGATCAATAATTAAAATTATATATACATATATAAATTTGATAGATTTCAAATTTTTTCAGAGGTATTCCAAGGACTCTAAGCGTCTTTTTTCATACTCTTAATGATTTTTTTCACTATCAATTTAGATATATTTAGTAAAAATGATTTTTAATGGAGTACCAGCCTCTAAACATCTGAGGCTGTCCTCTACACAACCCCTGCAACCTCTCAACACCACCAAAGATCCTCTAAGGCTACCAGATTTTTTGCTGATGTTTTAAATACAATAATATATTAAATAATATATTAAAATTTATGATATATATTATAGAAATAAATTTAAATAATATTTATTTTATAAAAAATTATAATTTTATGATGTATTATTAATATTTTTTTAAGTTATTTTTTATAATTTTATTTAAAAAATACTAAAATCTTAAAATTTACTTATTAATACTATTTATAATAAAGTATTAGTCATTATTTACAAATTTAATAAAATAATAATTTTAAAACTATAAAATTTTAAATAGTTTATAGAAGAATTTAAATAAGTTTATAATAAATAAATATTTTAGCTAATATAATTTACAAATTAAATATATCTATGATAGAGATACTTTATTTTCTAGTAAATTTTAGAACTTAATCAGAAACCAGACTAAAACCAAAATCAATATTACTAATAAAAGACATGCTCAAATAAATAAAGTAACTGAATAAATTATTCAGATAATTAAAATGTGGTTGTACAATTTTTTAAATATTGTATAAAATAATTGGGTTAAGCTATTTTTTAATTTTAAATTCACTTATAATATTTTCAAATATTTAATTATAAAATATATTTTTTATAAAATATTTAAAAAATGGAACTTAATAATAATATTTTTATCCTTAATATTAAAAAAATAATCCCCTAAGTAAATAAATATATTAAAAATATAAAAAATTTTATGAAAATTTTTTAAAAAATCTTTAATTTATAACAAAACGAATATCATATTATTATAATTAAAAAAAAATAAAAGTATTATTTTTAAAAAAAGGAAATAAAACATACCTACTTACTAAATATATTAAATGAAAAGGATGTTAAAGTAAAAAGTTTGACTACTAGAAATATGGATTTTTTATAATTACAAAAAAGTTTAGTAATAGTACCTTTAAACTTGAAATCTTAGGATTTATATGTATTTATTGATTATTTCATATCTTATTTTTAGAATTAGTTCTTGAAGGCTTAAGAGAAAATCTAAACAATGAAGAATTAGAATTCGAAGATTATATAGAATATGAATTTGAAAAGATTTTAGATGGATCTAATAAAGAAAATAAATATTTTATTAAATGGTTATTATTTTATGGATTATAAGATGATTTTTAGATCTTAAAAAACAATATACCCCTAGAAATCATTTAAACTTATCTTAATTAAAAAATTATATTACTATTTACAAAACAAAAATGTGGAAGATCAAGGAAAAATCTAATATCAAATTAAGATTATAAAAATTTGGTGTAATCAAAATCAGAAACCTCTGGAACTAACACTGATAATTTTTTTTTGAATTCTTTAATTTTTTTAGAAAACTGTTTTATCTCTGCTTGATTCCTTTTTTTAGTATTTAAGTATTCTTTTTTTATGAGTTATTATTTTTAGATGTTTTTGTTTAATTTAATAAAATTTTTTTTTTTTTTTGATTAATTTTTGCTTAAAGCTTAGTTGTTTTTTATTGTATTGTAGTTTATTCCTTTTTTAAATTTTTAAATTTTTTTTTTGTTTATTTAATTGATGATTTAATTGTTTGATTAAAAAAAAAATTAGTAAAATCCATTTTAATCACCCAGGAAAAACTTATAAAAATTAGTAATATAGCTTTTTTTAATATTTTTGATACAAATTGTATAATTTTTATAGCTAGATATAATAATATATAAATAATTATTTTTTGTATTAATACTCACAAAAATTGAAAACCAGAATTTTAAATTTTTCAATGTAATTAACTTGTAAATTCCAACACTAATAAAAAAACATTTTATTTTTTTTATTTATTCATTCTACTAGTATTTGTACTTGATTTCAAATATATATTAATTACCCTCTCATAAAAATATTTTAAAATTTAAGTTTTAAGTTATCACCTTAATTTAATTACTATTTTTTTATGTATTGTTCACTTACGTTATTCTTACCCCACATAACCCATACAGACAGAAATTTTATATAAATTTTTATCTTTTATAAAAACAAAAGTTCTTATAGAAATTGTTTTTACACAGAATTTATTTTTTTAAAAAAAAAGATAGTGTTATAGATTTATGGTTTTAACAGTATAATTATTTGTATTTTATTTTATGCTATATTATTCCTAGTTTTGTTTGTTGTATTTCTTATATAATATGAATTAACTATATATATGCATTTATTTGTTTTGTTTAGAATCCTGTTATATAACACCACACATCACATGATATACAAGTATTTAAGTATTAAGATACGAACATACAATCATACAAACATATAAGTACTAAAATACAATCATACAAACATTGATATTTGTATGAAGTATCATTATATATATAAAACTATCATTAAGACTGATAAATAATTCTTATTTTTCATCGGTTAACTCAATTATAATACAAATTTATAATTTACTATAACCTTTATTATTATTATACATCCTATATATCATTCTTTGATATCTTGCAGTATATATACTCCCAGTTCTAAGAATCCCGGTATCTTAGAGTAAGAGATCAGTATTTGGTTAGAAGACTTGACCAAAGTGTAATAATAACTTTATTGAAGATAGAATAATAAAATATATTTTTTTGGAAAATTAGCTTATTATTATAATAACCCAATTTAGATTTAGTAAAATTTTATTTTAGAGCATGTTTGTAAAAACTAATTAAGACATTTTAATTTAATTAATTAAATATTAAGATTTAAACATCAGCAAAAAATTGTGTTAACCTCCTGGACCTCTGAGGTCCACAAGGCCCTAAAGGTTTTTAACCCTTTAGAGCCCTCTAGAGATTAAAGAAACACATATTTTCAGCAACTATTATAAGACTTTTAATATTTAAGAATTTCTTTTTATTTAAAAATTTACAAATTTTGTAAACTATTAGAAATTTTTTAAACTTAATTAAAAATTCTAATTTCAATAAGATTATATTCGAAATCAACTTTTTTAAGAATATTGTCTAAATTAGCCTTGAGATTTCATTCAACATTAGCAATTCTTAGTCAGATACTTAGCAGTTAAATAAATACAGGTTAAAAAAATATTTTTATAAGAAAAAATTTCTTAATAATATTAAAATCTATATACAAAGACTAATAGATAACGAAATGTATTATCTAGAATAGACACCCCCAGTTTTTTTTTTTAGGTTTTTAATATCTATTTAATAACTTTGCTAATGCTGCTGTCTCTGTATCATTAATTAATATAATATTTTCAAAAATCAATTTTTGGATTATGCTAGATTTCAAGTGTCTCATATGGGCCTTTATCTCATATTAGTAAACACTAATAAGAGTATTAACAGGTCGCTAGTTAAAACTATTTAAAAAATAATTAAAAATATTTAAATTATTTAACAATGTTTATTGTAAGATTTTAGGAGTCTGATTTACCACACATATTAACATTCTTCATATTTATTTTTGGATTTTTAATACCAGATTGCTAATTTTTTAAATTTACCCAAATACAAATTCTAGTAAAAGTAATAATAGGTATATTTAAATTATCAGTTAAAACACTATATCTTATATCTAAACCTTTAATAATATTCTAATACTAATTTATTAGAATTTTACAAATAGCCAAATAAAAAAAGAGAATTTATTATAATAATTTATTAAAAAACTTTTAATATTATAAAAAAATAAAATTTTATTATATCATTATTTCTCAAGAAATCCATATACTTCAAGTTAATTAATTTCTTAACACACCTACTTCAAGTTTTAATGTTAAGATTTTTTAATTTATAAGTATTTATTATTAGATTCTTAGTAAACTTTTACAAATAGTAATAATAATTACTATTAATAAAATATTAAATTTAAATTATAAAATTAAAAAGTAAGAATATATATATTATTTGATTAGTTTATTTATACATCAGCAAAAATTGAAAAAAGGCTTGAGGTTACATACAAAAGTGTGAGGACTTGAGAGGATAATTACATATTAAATTAAATGTTGAGAGGACTTTTATGATGTGGAAAAAACAACAAAGATATTAAGAAGATGTATTTTCTTAAAATAGAAAAGTTTTCTCTATATTATAAAAGTCTTTTCAACATTTAATTTAATATGTAATTGTCTTTTCAGGTCCTCACACTTTTGTATGTAACCTCAAGCCTTTTTTCAATTTTTTGCTGATGTATAATTCATTATTAGCACAGTAGATTCATACTCTAGAAAATATTTAATATATTATTAAATATTATTATTATCTAACTAGATTTTACCTAAAAACTACTATATAAATATATTATTTTTTATTTTATTAAAATTTAATAATTTATTTTTTATTAGCATATTTTTAGTATTCTGTTGTTAATTTTTTTATAGTTCACAGCTGATATCAAATTCTAGATAATTGATAGTATTTAACAATCAAAATAAAATTTAATAAGTTTTATTTAAAAAAAGATAAAAAAAACAAAAAATATTAAATTTAGTCAGATTATTATTAATATATAAATTATTTCTTTTTAGAAAAAAAAAGGGAGCTAAAGATATTAGTTGTCTGGTATAGGACATTAGAATTGGATTTGAAAATAAATGATTTATTTAGTATTATTTAATTAGTTTATTATTAATAGTCGACTTATGATTAATGTTAGTAGTTAATAAATTATGGGTATGTTTTGGGGGATATATAGTAAATGCTGTAAAACTTGCAACTAAAAAACTTAATTATTTAAATTAGTTAATTAATAAAATAAAATTGATAACAAAATTACTTATCTATAAATATTTATTTTTAATAATATTATGCTTTAAAAAATCATTATTATTTAAATTTTTTAAATTAATAATATCTTATTTATTTAGAAATATAATATTAATAATAATTAAATATTTAGCAACTAAAATTAACTTTTAGATTACTTTTTTATAATTTAAATTATTTTAATAACTTAATTTTAAATTAATATTAATATTTGTTAGTTAGTTTTCTTTTTATATCCTTTAGTAAATATTATAAATTTTTAATTATTAAAAAATTTTTATTAATCTTTATTTTATTTAAACTTTTAAATTAAAATTATTTTAAAAATAGAAAAATATTAGGTAGAGGAAAAGAAGGTAATATTGAACTGCTAAAATCTAAAGATAATAATTTTAATAATTTATTTTAAAATAATTTATTATTAATTATTATTTCTACTCTGGAAAGAAAAAGGGGTAAGTTGAAAATATATTATATAAAAAATATTAAAACAAATAAAATGAAGTAGTGTATCAATATTGGTAATTCTATACTAAACTGCCGCTATTATAAAAATTATATGTTTATAAATTAACATAAATATTAATTAAAATTTTTTTTTTATTTAATAAGAATAAATAAGTATAAAATATTATTTTAAATCTTAAAATAACTTATTAATTAAAAGTGTTAAAAGTATTAAATAATATCTTAAATATGGTTATTATAAGATTATAAGAGTCTGCTTATTATCTATCATCTTTTATATTAAAATTAATAATCATAATAATATTAAACAACTTTTTGATATAAAGATTTTTAAATTATAAAATGAATTTAGTATGAGCTAGTAGAGTGCGACATGGGTTGGTTTTAACCCAGAAACCAGCGGGTTGGTTCGGTTTGAGTGGGGTCATGGGGAACCGCTGGGTGGTTTGATATGGGTCGTGAGGAACCGCTGGGTGGTTTTGAGGGTGGCATGGGGAACCGCTGGGTGGTTTTGCTAAAAATCAAAAACCATCCAAAAACCGACCTTATCGATAAGAATTATCAGATTATGTAATCAGACCACGTGATCACCAAAATTTTTATTATATAAATTTAATTAAAATTTAATCAAAAAAATAAAAAAAATAAAATTGAATTTTTATTAATTTTTTTTGAATTTAATTTTAATTTTTTAAATTTAATTTTTTCGATTTTTTATGAAAATTATTTAAAATTAGGTGTGGGAGATCTTGAAACACGCTAAAACCACTAGTGCTTTTTTACCGAGTTTTTAAATTAAATTTAATTAAATAAAATTAAGCGCTAAACCGTTTACAAACGAAAAATACGAATTGATTGATTTTTTTTTTGAAAATTCAAAAGTTTTCAAAAAAATTTTGGATTTTGAAAAGTTTTTTGATCTTGCATTTTTTTGAAAACGTTTTGCCGAAAATATAGCCGAACACACCTCCATATATACGACGTATACGTATATACGTCGTATATGCATATAGTACGACGTATACGTATATACGTCGTATATGCATATAGTACGACGTATACGCATATAGTACGACGTATACGCATATAGTACGACGTATACGCATATACGACGTATACGTATACAGTACGACGCATACGTATACGTCGTATATATGGAGGTGTGTTCGGCTATGTTTTCGACAAAACGTTTTCAAAAAAAATGCAAAATCAAAAAAACTTTTCAAAATTCAAAACTTTTTGAAAACTTTTGAATTTTCAAAAAAAAATCAATCAATTCGTATTTTTCGTTTATAAACGGTTTAGCGCTTAATTTTATTTAATTAAATTTAATTTAAAAACTCGGTAAAGCACTAGTGGTTTTAGCGTGTTTCAAGATCTCCCACACCTAATTTTAAATAATTTTCATAAAAAATCGAAAAAATTAAATTTAAAAAATTAAAATTAAATTAAAAAAAAATTAATAAAAATTCAATTTTATTTTTTTAATTTTTTTTATTAAATTTTAATTAAATTTATATAATAAAAATTTTGGTGATCACGTGATTTAATTTAAAACGGTTTCTTGGCGGTGCGGTTTTTCGTTATTGTCACGGTTTTTAAACCCGTGCTTGGTTTTTTTTTTGAAAGAAAAACCAACCCGTGGGTGGTTTCTATTGTCTAAAAACCGACCCGTGGGTGGTTTCGACCATCTAGAAACCAACCTAACCCGCCCCATGTCGCACTCTATGAGCTAGTAAGTGTTTGTTGAAAGCTTCCTACTATTCTTTTTTTTTGTGAAAAATAAAATTATGACACAGTGATTTATAACAAAATAAAAATAGTCCAATATACTGAATTTAATAAATTGTAATAGTATTAAAATTTTGAAAATCTTTAATAAATACTGTTAGTTGATTAAACAGTTGATAAGGAAATGTTTTTATAATTTTAGTATTATTGAAATTTTAGGTGTCTGGCATATACCCCTTATTAACTATTTTGGTATGATGTGATTTTAAAAACTTTTAAAATTTTAAATATAAATCTTTGAGGTTATAAATATTTATAATTTTTTTAATTATTTATATTATTTTTTTTGGATATTGTTAAGGATTTTTTAAAATATATTTATTAGCTAGTATTGGATTTATAGTGTTTTGTATTTATATTTTATTTTTAAATTCTGAAATTATATATAAATATTACTAATCAATTATTAAAGATATACTAATTCTTAATTTATTATTATTATTATTATTAAGAATACTACTAAAGTTTATTGTAAAACTGCCAACTATAGAATCCAAAAATTATAATTTATTTTTTTTTAATTTAAGATGTCAGTTTATTATTAAATACTAGCAAACCAATTATAATTAATTAAAATACTAAAATTATTTAAAAAATGTTCTTAAATTTAGTTTTTGCATTTTAAATATTATTCTTTTTTAATAATTTGTAATAATTTAGATGTTATAATTAGTGTTTAAAATATACAAGGGATGGCGAGGAACGAGCCCAGAAAAATTTTTTAAATCGGGGAATCAATTTACCCTTTCTTGATCTGGGTTTTTTACTAAGAAAAAAAACAGCTAATATTTTATTGAATTAGGGAATTATTCCAATATAAATTTTTATTACCTTTTGATTTGGTTTTGATTTTTTTCCTGGTTTAGGGTGGGTTTTCCTTGTTATAATAATATATTTTTATAAATATATATTAATGGTTTGGAAAAAGCTACACAAATAAGCTATTATATAATTTTAAATAAATTAAAAAATCAAATATTAAAGATTATACTATTATGTTATTTTAAATTAAAGAATTTTAATTTATAATTCTTAGTTTGAAACTATACCTAATAAACATTTTTTTTATATATAATAAACTAAAGAAATATATACCCACCAACTATAAAAATATAATATAAATATCGAATATAAGTTTTAATTGAAATGATAGGATTTTTAGGTATGGTAGGATTATGAATGATTTTGTAAATAAGTACTGGAAATTTAGGTAAAAGACCAACACCAATACCAAAAAGCCATAAAAACTTACCCTAAATTATATTCTAATCTTTAGATTACCAATTACTTGCATGTCTATTTGCATTAGATAAGTAAGCTTGTTACACACCTATTCTTATTATATTATCCAAATTATTTTCAGTACAATCATGAATATAAACTAACCAAAATATTGTTTTTATCCCAAATATCATATGATTATATGTTTTTTTCCTATATTTATTTTTAAAATCTAATAAACAAAAGCTATATTAGTTTTTATCACTATTACCATAACCTTATAATTCTATCTCACCCTTATTACTTAATTAAATTCAAACCAAAATATAAAACACCTAGTTTTATAGATTCCTTTTTTTTTATTTAAAATCAAATAATCTTAATTTTTAAACCAAAATTCTAAATAAATATAAAATTTATTTTTTTAAACATATTCTCCTATTCTTCCCAAATTATCATTATTTTTATTCTCATTAAAATAAATAGCCCACTAACCACTATTTTTTTGTTATTATAGATTTTTAACAGTTTTAAAATCTTTTTATTAAAAAATAATACAATTAGCAGAGTTAGCTTTCAATATACCATTATTAATTATTATATTATTTTTTTAAATAAAAACAGCTTCTATAATAGTAATAAAATTAAAATATATATTAATAAAATAGAAGAATACCATAAATAAAATTTTATTATTAAAAAATTTAATTATAAATATCTCAATAACTATTTATAAAACTTCTAAAACTTTTGTATTTTATCTTATGTTTAGAATTATATTATTATATAGTTTATAAATTAAATATTAAAAAAAAAAATTTTAAATAAAAAGTTTATCATTATACTTTTAATAAAAATTACATTCACAAATTACTCTACTTATTAAATTTATTAATAAATATAATAAAAGCTAAATTTAAATATTATATATTTAAAATTCAAACATAAATATTAATTTTTACTATCACTCTTCCTACTGTTATAGCAGAAACTTTTACTAGTACTTTTAATTTTCTTTTTTTAAATATAGATAATTTAATAATAAAGATTATAATTAATTTAACAATTTTTTTAACTATTTTAATTATATATAAAATATAAGCATAAATATTTTAAAAAAAAGTAAACAATCAGTAAATATAAATATAAAAAAAAAATTAAATAAATAAACCAAGTAGAGTATAACAAAATATCCTACTACTTAATAATAATTTTATATTAATAAATAAAATATTTCTTAATTTTAGCAAAATTAGAAAATAACTATAAAAAATAAATTTAAAATTAATTTTGGTTATATATTCAAATTATATAATAAGAATTTGAATAAAAATGGGATTTAAAATAAAATTTTACATAAATATAAATATATTACTTATTTATATTGTTATTTATATGATATAATTAAATATGATAAAAATATATAAGGTTTAAATTCTGAAATTATTTTTAAAATGTTAATAAATATTTTTATTTTATAAAAAAATTAAATTTTTTATTTTTTGGTTTTTTTTATTTATTTTAATTAAACTAATTTAGTAAATTAAAATAAGATTTTAATTAATATTTTTTGTTTTTAATATTTTTTATATTTCTAATATTTTTTTTTTTTTATTTGTTGCTTACTAAGCTCAAAGTTGTATTATTATTAAAGAGAATAAAAAAAAAGTAGTTAACAATATTATATTAAAAAAAATAAGTTTATTTAAAAAAAAAAAATTAATAGTCTTTTTTAAATAAATATTATTATGAAGATATACTAATATGTTGAANAATGTTAATAAATATTTTTATTTTATAAAAAAATTAAATTTTTTATTTTTTGGTTTTTTTTATTTATTTTAATTAAACTAATTTAGTAAATTAAAATAAGATTTTAATTAATATTTTTTGTTTTTAATATTTTTTATATTTCTAATATTTTTTTTTTTTTATTTGTTGCTTACTAAGCTCAAAGTTGTATTATTATTAAAGAGAATAAAAAAAAAGTAGTTAACAATATTATATTAAAAAAAATAAGTTTATTTAAAAAAAAAAAATTAATAGTCTTTTTTAAATAAATATTATTATGAAGATATACTAATATGTTGAAAAGATTTTTTTAATATTAAATAAATATTAGAAAAGATATAAAAAAAAATTGATTAACTGAAAAGTAATTAAATATAAATTAAAATATTAAAATATAATAAATAAAAATTAAGTAATTGGCAGATTGTTAAAAATAGATAAATAAAAAAATGGAATAGATAAAAAGAAGTAAATTTTGAAAAATAAAATTAAAATAAAGTATAAAACAAATTTAAAAATAAAAATAAATTTAAAGAAAATAAAATAAAATAAAAAATATAATACTTTTTTTACTTTAAAACCTGAAAAAAAAAAAATTAAATCTAAAATTAAAAAAAGACTTAATAAGATTTTTAATGTTAAAAAAAAATATAATCTATGAAATAAAATTTTTACAAATAATAATAAAATATTAAAATTTTTAGCAAAAATTAAAAAGATAGAGTTAGAATAAAAAAAAAGAAAAAAAAAAAGAAAAACTAAAAGTAATAAAATAAAAAATAAAAATTTAAATTTTTTAATAATAAATTTTTAAAAAACAAAATTGGTATTATTAAAATTTAGCAAAGAAGATGATAAGTTTGATTTTGAGTTTGATAATTATGATTTAAAAAAAAAAGAAGACTAAAAAAATAAAAGTAAAAATAGAAGTTTAAGTTTAAAATCAAAAATAATTTCATTTTTTAGTAATGAGGAGGAAAATAGGCTAACAAAATTGTTTTTATAATAATAAAAATATTTTAGATAGCTATATTTTTATTTGAAGTGAGTGTATAAGCTCATGTTATTTATAGATTTTGAAATAAAATAAGGTGTTTTTAGGCTTTTTGTTTTTTATTTTCTCTATATATTTTGTTTTTATTACTCTTTTTGCACCGTTACATCAGCAAAAAAATTTGTTGACATCCGAGCCATCAGATGGCTTGGATGGCTTAGCGATCTTTTGTGTCCTGGAGCTATCCTGTTAGTTATGAGAGGTTATGGGAGGTTAATGATATCTGGTTCTGTGTATGATTTTTGGTGTTTGATTATATTTTTTTATAGTCCTGCGGTTACTTTTTGGCGTCTGATTAAATTTTAAGAAAAAAAAATTTATTATAATTATTTATGTATTTAAAATTATATGTTGGAATAAAAGAAAATAAATAAAGACTTTTATTGGATGCTTCTAATTTTTTTTCATTTTTTCAGTAGTAAATTTAATTTCTTTTTTTTGTTATTATTTATTGGTATAAAATTCTGAAAAATTTGAATTTTAAATAATTTGCTTAATAGTGTATTAATATGAGATTGTATAAGATTCTAATAATATGATACTAGTTTCTTTTAGGCTTAACCAGTTATATTAATATATAAGTTATTAAAAATTATTAAATTTTAATTAGTTATAAAAATATTATAATAAATGTTAGAAGTCTTATTATGGTTATTTATGGTTTTAAAACTGATCTTCTAATTATAAACATTTTTTTTTTATAATTTTAATATAATTTAAATATATGTAGTGGTTTATATTAAAATTTTAGGATTTAATTTTTTTATAAGATTTAATTTTTTAATCTTTTTTTTTTTTTATAAATTCTAATACTGATAGATTAGAATTTTTGAAATTATTGGATGTGTGAAGAGAGTTTACAAATATTTATTAGTGGATTGTAAACATTTATTAACAAGAAGACTAATTGTGGTTTTTTTTTTTGTAAGATATCTTAATAATTTGGTATCTAATAAAATTTTAATTTTGTTTAATTAAACATTAGCATCAAGATAGCTTAGATTGTATGTATCTAGTACAGTATTTTTAATAGTATTTACTAAATGTGAATAAAAGTTTTTAATATAATAGTATATCTGATTAATATTAATTTATAGTTATAATATTTAAGTTATAAAAAAAAAGAATTTATAAATAGTTTTAATAAATATTAAATTTAGCTTGGTATTTTTTATTAGATTTTGAGTGTCTATTTTTATTTAGGAGATGTCTAGCTAAATTTTATTATAAAATTATAAAAAAAAAAAGCTGGATTTTTGTTTTTTAAAAATTAGATTTTTGTATTTAGATAATAAATTTTTATTAGATCTTTTTTTAAATGGAGGAACTTTTGTAAGATTAATTGAAGATATTAGAGAGTTTATAAGTTTTAATTAAGGTTTTGTTAACCTTTTTTTTATGATTTTTTTATAATTAAGATTAGTAGTTGATTTAGTGTGCTAGTGTTTTCTTAAGTTGTTAGCTAATATTGGTAGTTTAATAGAAGTTACTGTTTGTATTATAGATTTTAGATGTGGTGGCTTGAGATTAGATATATTGTTTTGATATTAGTTATTATTTTTATATTTATTATTTTTATATTTATTATTTTTTGGTTTTATTATATTGGACAAAGTGTGTTTGTAAAAGGATTAAAATATTCTAAAAAAGTATAATATAAGAAAAAAAGTGAAGAATAATAGGAAGTTGAAAAAAAGTTTATGTTAATTTAATATTATGAGAAGGTTACATTGGATTCTAAGAGGTGGATGTTCATAGTTAATTATTTTAAAGTTTTAATGGGGTGTGTTAAGATTGGTGTTAGCTTTTTATTGTTATACAATAACCTCCTTATATCCCTGTTAGCCTCCCGTGCTCCACACAATGACCTCTGGGGGGTTCAGATTTTTTGCTGATGTAGTATGTGTTTATAAAATATATAAAAAATAAATAATTTTTAATAGAAATTATACTTTTTTACTAACTAAAATTTTATATATAAAATTTTAAAAAATATATAAATAATATTTTTTTAATTTATAATAGTAATTTTTTATTATTATATTTAATAAAATTTAAATTGATTTAATTTTTAATAGAAATTATACTTTTTTACTAACTAAAATTTTATATATAAAATTTTAAAAAATATATAAATAATATTTTTTTAATTTATAATAGTAATTTTTTATTATTATATTTAATAAAATTTAAATTGATTTGTTTTATACTTGCTGAAGGTATCCACTTTATAAAAAAAAAAAAAATAGCTACAATATAATAAAAAATATCCAATTATCACATTTTTTAATATAAAAAGACATTAATATTTTTTAAAAGCATACTAACAAAAATCAAAATATAATAATAAATAAATTTTTATTTAACAACCAAATCTATTCACTGCAAATTTTTCAAATCAGAATTACTTTGTAATTCTTATTTAAATTAAAATGTTTTTTAATAGTATAATTTAAATCACTCTTAATGGGTCTATTTTTTATTATGATTTTGGAGTTTCTCTTTACAAATAATATTATATTTATAAACTTGTAAAATATAAAAATTTAATAATTAATATAATATAATTTTGTATTTTATATTAACTATTAGATTGAATAATCATCAGCAAAAAAATTTATTGACATCCAAGCTATCAGATGGCTCAGATGGTTTAATAATTTTTTATGTCTTGGAACTATCCTACCAGTTATGAGAGGTTATGGAAAATTAATGACATTTAGTTTTATATATGATTTTTGGTGTTTGATTATATCTTTTTATAATTCTACAGTTGTTTTTTAATATCTGATTGAATTTTAAAAAAAAAAATTTATTATAATTATCTATATATCTAAAGTTATACGTTGGAATAAAAAAAAATAAATAAAAATTTTTATTAAATGTTTTTAATCTCTTCTTATTTTTTTAGTAGTGAATTTAATTTTTTTTTTTTATTATTACTTACTAGCACAAAATTCTGAGGAGCTTGAATTCCGGGTGGTTCGCTTAATAATACATTAACATAAGATTGTATAAAACTTTAGTAATATGATACTAGTTTTTCCTAAACTTAACCAATTATATTAATATATAAGTTATTAAAGATTATTAAATTTTAGTTAATTATAAAAATGTTATAATAAATGCTAAAAATTTTACTATAACTATCTATAATCTTAAAACTAATTTTTTAATTATAGATATCTTCTTTCTATAATTTTAATATGATTTAAATATACACAGCAGTCTATGTTAAAATTCTAGGATTTAGTTTTTTTATAAGATTTGGTTTTTTGATCTTTTTTCTTTTTTGTAAATTCTAATACTGATAGATTAGAATTTTTGAAATTACCAGATGTATGAAGAGAGCTTGTAGGTATTTGTTAGCGGACTATAAATATTTGTTAATAGGAAGACTAATTATAATTCCTTCTTTTATAAGATATTTTAATAACTTGGTATTTAATAAAATTTTAATTTTGTCCAATTAAATGCTGGTATTAAGATGGCTTAGATTATATGTGTTCAGTATAGTATCCCTAGTAATACTTACTAAATATAAATAAAAGTTTTTAATATAATAGCACATCTAACTAGTGTTAACTTATAATTATAATATTTAAACTACAAAAAAAAAAAATCCACAAACAATTTTAATAAATATTAAATTTAGTTTAATATCTTTTATTAGATTTTAAATATACACTTTTATCTAAAGAACATCCAGCCAAATTTCATTACAAAACTATTAAAGAAAAAAGCCAGATTTTTATTTTTTAAAAATTAGATTTTTATATTTAAATAATAAGTTTCTATTAGATTTTTTTTTAAATAAAGGAATTTTTATGAAATTAATTAAAAATGCTGGAGGGCTTATAGGTTTTAATTAAAATTTTATTAATTTTTTTTTTATAACTTTTTTGCAGTTAAGATCAATAGTTGATTTAGTATGTTAATGTTTTCTTGAGTTATTAATTGATGTTGGTAGTTTGATAGAAGCTACTACTTATATTATAGATTTTAGATACAGTAGTTTAAGATTAGATGTATTATCTTAGTATTAATTATTATTTTTATGTTTATTATTTTTTAGTTTTATTATATTAAATGGAGTGTGTCTGTAAAAGGACTAAAATATTCTAAAAAAGTACAATGTAAGAAAAAAAATGAAAAACAATAAGAAATTAAAAAGAAGCTCATATTAATTTAATATTATGAAAAAGCTGCATTAAATTTTGAGAAACAAATATCTACAGCCAATTACTTTAAAGTTTTAATAAGGTATACTAAGATTAATATCAGTCTCCTATTATCATATAATAACCTCCTTACATCCCTGTTAGCCTCCCGTACTCCACACAATGACCTCTGGGGGGTTCAGATTTTTTGCTGATGATAAAATTTTATATTTGTAATGGAATTCTAAATATCAAACATCAAACACCTAATATTCTTTTTATTAAATAACTTATATCTAGACTAAAAACCCAAAACTTATTTATAAAATTTATCAAGATTTTATTTAACATCTTTTTATATCAAATATAAACACAAAAATAATAATTAATTACCTTAATAGCCAAAAATATCAAAAATCCTAAGAATTTAAATAATAAATAATTTTTACTTTAATTTAGTAGCTAAACTAATCTAAAATTAATATTAATTTTATTTTAAATTAAAAATATATTAATAATAATAAAATAGTACTAGGATGTAATTTTTATTAACCAAGTTATACCTTTTAATTAAAAAATATTTTTTTTTGAATATTTGAAATCAATTTTTATATTAAACTTAAACTTTAATGTAATTAATAATTTAGATTTTTAATTTTTTTTAAGATTTTTTAAACTATTATTTAAAATCTTATTGGTATATATGGTTAAGAAGGTATTAACAAAAAATTAAAATATTATAAAATTAAATTTTTTAAAGATTTTATTTTTTAATATAAAAGTTTCTTTAACTGTTAACTGTTAAATATTTTTAAATTTTTTTTTTTTATAATTATTGTAAAATACTTTATTAATATTAATTGGAAATTATAAAATGTTTTATTAAGGTTCAAGTATATTTAAGATTCACATATAGGATTTATTCTTTTTTAGATTATATTTAATATATTAAAATTTTTTGAGTTTAAGGGAAAATTTTTTAACCTAACAATAGATAATACTAATAATAATAAAATTTTTAGTTAAAATTTGACTAAACAAATTAAAAAACTCATTAGAAATAAGTAGAATATAGAATTGATATAGATCCTTTATTTAATATATATTATTTAATTTATTTATAAAAATTTTATAATAAAAATTAAAATTTTATCTAATGAAGAAATTAATATTTGATATTTACTTATAAACAAAAAACTACTTAATATAGTAGATATAAATAAAAGTTTCTCAAAAATATTTTAAAAAATACTTTCTTTTTTAATTTTTTTATTAAGGTGATTATTTATTAACATTAATATATATTTATATAAGTTTATTCTCTGACAAAGGTTATTATTAAAAGTACTTAATATTATAAATAGTTTAAAACTTTTTAAATTTAAATTAATTAGAAACTTATTACCCTTATTAAAAATGTTCTTACTCACTAGAATTTTTTTTATTTAAATATTAATTTATGTTATTTGCTTTTACTATATTTTTTTATTATAAATAACTAATAATCTATAATTTATTAATCTTATTCCTATTCCTGAGGAATAGGAATAAATTAAATGGATAATAGCTTTTTTTTAATTATTTTATTAGTATACAAATTTTATCTTACAATTTTAAAATATAACAATATATTTAGTATAAAAAATTTACAATAAATTATTTAACTATCTCAATAATATAAAAAATATTTTTAAAAAAAAAATTGAATTTTAGAAAATTAGTATTTTTAACATCTTAAAACTTACTGTTTAAAAATTAAGAAAATATTATAAAAAAATGTACTTTTTTATAAACCTATTTTATAATTTAGGTAATTACTTAAATTTAATAGTTAAATTTAACAATTACAAAATATAAAATTTTAATTACAAAAAAGAATATTGTAATAAATTCTAGTAATTTTATTTTAAATAATATAACAGTATGGCTAAATTTGATAGTGATAATGAAAAAGATATCCTAGAATTTGATGAATAATATTTATTCCAAAATTTCTTTAATTTTATATAACACCTATTATATTTTTTTAAGAGTGAGAAGATTTTTTTGAAAGGGGTAAACAAGAGTATAATAATGATAAAGTGTTTAAAAAGAATATTTAAAAATTTTATAATTATAAAACTATTTTTATAAATTTATTTTTATAATTTATACTATAATTCTTTTTTATAAACCTCATTATAATTTTTTATTTATTATAGTTTTTATTATAATCTCCTATTATAATTCCTTATTATAATTTTTTATTTATTATTTAATGTTATAAATATCTTATAAATAAATTTTTTTAATTTATAAATAATTTTTTTTTTTTTAAAAAATTTTTTCTCAAATATTATTTGAATCCAATTTATATTTTTTAATTTTTAGAAATCTTAATTTTATAAATATATTATATCTTTTGTTTATGAATACACACGCAAAACATTACTCAGTATTACCAGCAAAATTACTATGCTTATTGGCATTAAAAATATTAAAACTCTTATTAACATTAATTTTACTATTACTAAGAAAAAAGATTAGTTTTTAATTTATTATCATATTATCTCCAATACTCCCTCAAACATTAAAGTAAAGTTTTATAATAAAAAAACTATTTTTATTAATAAATTATACATTGATTTTAGACTTTAGTAAATTTATATAAAATTTAAAAATATTTTGATTCGATACGGATTAGGATTAAAAAAATTTAATACCAATATATATTTACATTAATATATTAATTTTTTGTATTTTCTATATTATTTTAAATACCAATCTTGTTTTTTTTATTGGTTTTAAAAAAAAATATAAAATATTTTATTTATAATCATCCAATATTTTTGTTAGTTATTTTGTAAATTAATTGCTAAGAATTTCTTTTTAAAAAAAATGTTACAATTAATTTTGTGGGGTTAAAAAGATTAATGTAAAAAATTTATAATTTTTAATACTTTTTAAGCTTTAATTTTGATTATTTTTTTTTAAATTTAATATTTAATTTATATATTTATTTTATATATTAGTTAGAATGTTAATAGTATATATTATAGTCAAACCATAAAACTCTTTTTAACTAAATTTTCATATAATTAATAAATAAATAAAATAGTTAAATATAAAAAGTAAAAATTTAATAATAGTTTATAAAATATTTTAAATAATAAAAAAATAAATTATATTTAAAAAATACTTATAGTAGATATTTATTATTAATTTTAATATTTATTTATATGTATTAAATATTATTATAATGTATCTATTTTTTATTATATAATTCTAGGTATTATTTGTTTTGAATTTTATATATTTATAAGAAGGCTGTAGTTGTTAATAAATAATTTAATTATAAGGTTAACAAAAAAAAAGTTATATAAACTAATGTTTACACAACAAAAAGTTTTTTTTCTACATTATTTGGTTATTATACACTTTTATATATTACCTTTTAGTTATTTTTAAATTGTTAGATGTTAGTTAATCTCTATTTTTTCTAATTTTTATTGTTAAAAACCATTTATATGATATTACTTTTTAAAAATTAATATTTATACTCAATCTAAATTATAAAAAATATATGTTATTATTAAAGCAATAATAACAAATATAGAATTTATTTTCACACCCATTCTTAACCCAACTAAGGCTAGTACCGCAGCAAACAATTTTCTAACTATTTTATCAATTATTAAAGTAACAACTACAGCATTAAACAAAAATACTACTATTGGCACAGAAATTCTTTTTATTATTAATAGCAGTGGTGGTATTACACTCACCACAATAACTAATCCTATCATTTTTATTTTTATAGGATGTTATGAAACCAGGGATCACAACACCAGTAGAGAATACACATAAAATTACTAGAAATCTATTGTAAAAAATATATTAACACAATTATCCCACAATATTACTTTTAATACTTTAGTATTTCACCCCAACATTCAATCTATATTGCTTAATGAAAATAAACTTTTTATAAAAAATATTTTTAAAAAATACTTCTATTTTAGTCCTGTTAATATTTAAATTGAAAATATATTAACTTTTTATATTTTATTTTTACCATAAAAATAAATACTTAAGTAATTATTACTTAGCCCAAAAAATAAGTATAACAATTAATATATATATTTTTTAATTATAAAAATTTTTTTTTTACCCACACATTAAGTCTTCACGAGCGAAAAGTTAGACAACTATATTTTAAAATATTAAATATCAACTTAAAAACAAAATCTTACATCAATAATAATATTTTTCTCATAATTAAAAAATAATATAATTTTAAAAAAATTCAAGATCATAATCTTCAATTTTTCTGGTTTTTTATATTGTATATTTTTATTATTTTTATATATGCATGATATTTGAAGTATTACTTATAAACTCACATTTTCAATTTAAATAAAGTTTAAAAATTTTTTCTTTATTATATAACTTAATTTTATAAAACAATCAAGTTATAATATTTTTTAAGAAAGATATTTTAATAAAAAACTATAAAAAATCAAGAAAAGCTAAAAGTATATTATACTAATATATATATTATTATATAATAAATTTTATTATAAGGAAGATAAAAAAAAAAAACTAAAAAAAATAACTTTATTTAACATTTATATTATACCAAGCTAAAACTCAAGGTTAATTTTATTACATTTTTACTAATAAAATATTAATAAAATTATAATTATAACTTTTAAAGTAGATGCTTTGAGCAATAAAAATACACTAGCAAATTTAGTTTTTATAACAAAAAAATAATTAATAATCTTACAACATATAAAAAAGTTTTTTATTATATTTAGGTTTTATATTTAGCTTAAAACTAAAATTCATATATATATAAGTATATAAGTGAGTATGTAAAAATTTGTGAGGGGAATTTATAAAAAAAACTTGTAAAAATTAGTCTTGTAATTTTAAATTATCTAATAAAAATAAATATAATTGGTAGTTAATATATAATCAATTCAATATCAACCTAATTATAAAAAAAGTTTATTAAAAATTATAATTAACTTATGATAATCAGAGCTTTAAAAAAATAGAAATTAAATTTAATAAATAGAATAAGCCTAATAAATTAAAGTAATTTAAAAAAAGTTTTGAAAGCCTAAAATTCACTTTTGGGGGTCTAAATTGGACTCCCAAACTCCTGGAACAATATAACATAGAAATATTAATAATAAGTTTATAAAAATAAAAACATACTATAAACAATTTTTAAATTTATTAAAAAAAAATATTCTCAAATTTTAATAATTAAATAAAGATAAGTTTTTTAAATTAATAAAAATGGTATAAGATGTTTTAGTAGTATTTTTAGTTTTGGTTATATTTAAAAAAATTTTTAACACTGTTTGTGATGTTTTAAATTATTGTTATAATAAAATAATATCTTTAATTATTACAGAAATTATAATAGCAAAATCTTATTTCAAATAATTAGAAAAAAAAAAAACTAAAAAGGAGAAGAAAAAAAAAGAAGAAGAGATGCTATAGTTAATAGATGATTGAAATTAAACTCAAAAACATCTAACTGTTGAATAGTTTATAACTAAATATAATTATTGTTTTTTTTTTTGTTAGTGACAGACTAAAAATAAAA
>JAJTUB010000048.1:0-47847 GCA_036971345.1 Dactylellina drechsleri
AAAAAAATACAATCTATGAAATGGAATTTTTATAAGTAATAATAAAATATTGGGATTTTTAATAAAAGTTAAAAAAACAGAATTAAAATGAAAGGAAAGGAAAAAAAAAAAAAAATTAAAAAAAATAAAATAAAAAATAGAAGTTTAAATTCTTTAACAATAAGTTCTAAAAAAGTAAAATCGGTATTTTTGGAATTTAACAAAAAAAACAATAAGTTTGATCTTAAGTTTGATGATTATAATTTAAAAAAAAAAAAAAAACTAAGAAAATAAAAGTAAAAGTAGAAATAAAAGTTTAAATCTAGGATTAAAAATAATTTTACTTTTCAATGATAAGGGAAAAGATAGGCTAATAAAATTACTTTTATAATAATAATGTTCTAAATAACTATATTTTTATTTAAAGTGAATATATAAACTTATATTATTTATAAACTTTAAAATAGAATAACATCAGCAAAAAATTGTGTTGACCTCCTGGACCTCTAAGGTTTACGAGGTCCCAGAGGTCTTTAGTTTTCTAAAATCCTCTAGAGGTTAAACAAGCACATACCCTCAGTAATTATTATAAGATTTTTAATATTCAAAAATTTTTTTTCACTTAAAAATTTATAAATTTTGTAAATTGTTAGAAATTTTTTGAATTTAATTAGAAATTTTAATTTTAATAAAATTATATTCAAAATCAACTTCTTTAAGAATATTGTTTAAATTAGTCTTGAGATTTTATTTGATGTTAGTAATTTTTAGTCGGATGTTTAGCAGTTAAGTAAATATAGGTTAAAAAAATATTTTTATAAAAAAAAATTTCTTAATAATATTAAAATTTATATACAAAGATTAATAGATAATAAAATATATTATTTAAAATAGATACTTTTAATTCTTTTTTAGGTTTTTAATATTTATTTAATAGCTTTGCTAGTGCTATTATTTTGTATTATTAATCAATGTAATATTATTAAGAATCAGTTTTTGGATTATACTAAACTTTAGGTGTTTTATATAGGCCTTTATTTTGTATTAGTGAATATTGATAAAAGTATTGGTAAATTGTTAGTTAAAATTATTTAAAAAATATTTAAAAATATTTAAATTATTTAGTAGTGCTTATTATAGGATTTTAGGAGTTTAATTTACTATATATATTAGTATTTTTTGTATTTATTTTTAAATTTTTAATATTAGATTGCTAATTTTTTAAGTTTATTCAAATATAAATTTTAATAAAAATAATAATAGATATATTTAAATTATTAATTAAAATATTATATTTTATATTTAGGCTTTTAGTAGTATTCTAATATTGGTTTATTAAAATTTTATAAATAATTGGGTAAAAGAAGAGAATTTATTATAATAATTTGTTAAAAAATTTTTAGTATTATAAGAAGATAAAGATTTTACTGTATTATTATTTCTTAAGAAATTTATATACCTTAGGTTAATTAATCTTTTAATATAATTATTTTGGGTTTTAATATTAAGATTCTTTAGTTTATAAGTGTTTATTATTAAATTCTTAGTAGATTTCTATAAATGGCAACAACAGTTATTAATAAAATATTAAACCTAAACTATAAGGTTAAAGAGTAAGAATATATATGTTATTTGATTAATTTATTTATATAATTTATTATTAATATAGTGGGTTTATATTTTAAAAAATATCTAATATATTATTAAATATTATTATTATTTAGTTAGATCTTATCTAAAAATTATTATATAAATATATTATTTTTTATTTTATTAAAATTTGATAATTTATTTTTTGTTAGTGTATTTTTGGTACTCTATTATTAATTTTTTTATAGTTTATAATTAATATTGGATTTTAAGTAGCTAATAGCATTTGATAATAAAAATAAATTTTAATAAATTTTATTTAAAAAAAGATAAAAAGAATAAAAAATATCAGATTTAATTAAATTATTATTAATATATAAATTATTTTTTTTTAGAAGAGAAAAAAGAGCTAAAAATATTAAACATCTGGTATAGGATACTGGAATTAGATATAAAAATAAATAATTTATTTGCTATCTAATTAGCTTATCATTAATAATTAATTTATAATTAATATCAGCAGTTAATGGATTACAGATGTGTTTTAAGGGGCGTGTAGTAAATTCTGTAAAGCCTGTAATTAGAAGATTTAATTGTTTAAGTTAATTAATTAATAAAGTAGGATCAATAATAAAATTGTTTATTTGTAAATACTCATTTTTAATAATATTATGATCTAAAAGATTATTATTATTTGGATTTTTTAAATTAGTAATATCTTGTTTACCTAGAGATATGGTATTGGTAGTAATCAAATGTTTAGCAGTTAAAGTCAGTTTCTGGATTACTTTTTCTATAGTTTAGATTATTTTAACAATTTAATTTCGAACTAGTATTAATATTTATTAATTGGTTTTTTTTTTATATTCTTTGGTAAATATTATAAGTTTTTGGTTATTAAAAAAATCTTATTAATTTTTATTTTATTTAAACTTTCAAATTAAAACTATTTTAAAAATAAAAAAATGTTAGATAAAAGAAGAGAAGGTGATATTGGATTATTAAAGTTTAAAAATAATAGTTTTAATAATTTATTTTAAAATAATTTGTTATTAATTATTATTTCTACTCTGGAAAGAAAAAGGGATAAGTTGAAAATATATTATATAAAAAATATTAAAATAAAATAAAATAAAGTAGTGTATAGATGTTAATAATTTTATACCAAATTATTATTATTATAAAAAATATTATATGTTTATAAATTAATATAAATATTAATTAAAAAATCTTTTTTGTTTAATAAGAATAAATAAGTATAAAATATTATTTTAGATACTAAAATAACTTATTAATTAAAAATATTAAAAATATTAAATAGTATCTTAAATATAGCTATTATAAGATTATAAAAATTTATTTATCATTTATTATTTTTTGGTTTAAGATTAATAATTATAATAATATTAAATAATTTTTTAATATAAAAATTTTTAAATTATAAGATGAATTTAATATGAGCTAATAAATGTTTATTGAAAACTCCCTACTATTTTTTTCTTTTGTAAAAAATAAAATCATGATATAATAATTTATGATAAAATAAAAACAGTCTAATATATTGAATTTGATAGATTATAATAGTATTAGAATTTTGAAAATCTTTAATAAATATTACTAATTGATTAAACGGTTAATAAAGAAATGTTTTTATAATTTTAATATTATTGAGATTTTAAATATCTGGTATATATCTCTTATTAATTACTTTGATATAATATGATTTTAAAAACCTTTAAAATTTTAAATATAAAATTTTAAAATTATAAATATTTATAACCTTTTTAACTATTTATATTATTTTCTTTAGATGTTGTTAAAAATTTTTTAAATTATATTTATTGGCTGGTATTGGATTTATAGTGTTTTATATTTGTATTTTATTCTCAGATTCTAAAACTATATATAAATATTATTGATTAATTATCAAAGATGTAGTAATTATTAATTTACCACTATCATCATTATTAAAAATACTATTAAAATCTATTATAAGATTGTTAATTGTAGAATCCGAAGATTATAACTTATTTTTTTTTAGTTTAAAATACCAGTTTATTATTAAATGCTGGCAGATTGATCATAGTTAGTTAGAATACTAGGATTATTTAAAAAATATTTTTAAATTTAGTTTTCACATTTTAAATATTATTCTTTTTTAATAATTTATAATGATTTGGATATTATAATCAATATAATTTAAAGCTTGATATCTTTCTTTAATTTGAAAATGATATTAAAACTTTAAAATGTCTGTTAATTATTCTCCAAGATATTTATATTAATAAATTATATTTTTATAATAGTTTGATTAATGTATTTTAACTGTATTAAAATTATTTAAAGTTTTTAATTCTAATTTATATTGATTATTAATTCCTTATTTTTTAGATTGCTAGATTTGATTTTTTTAATGTTTAGGTATTTGTTCAGCCTATATACAATTTTTAGTATTTAACAGAGCTTATTACTATTTTATTATCTTCTTCTGACAAAATATGGGATTTTGAAATTATAAAAAAATTGATTTAATTTAGTAAAAATTTTGCTAATATTAATTTAACTATTGATTGATAGTTTTATTAGTATAACTATAATATTACACAAATAAATAAAAATTAATAAAATATTAAATATAAGTTAAAACCTGGTTAAATTTTTGATATTTAACAGCTTTTAACAGATTCTAGAGAATTATAATTAAATAATAAATAATAATTTTATTAGTTATTTGAAATTTTTTATTTTACTATTATATAATTTGCAAAAATAGTTTTTTAAATTTAAAGAAATTAGGATATGCTAGAAGTCTGATCTAAACTTAATCAAAACTATTTAATCATTTATAATACTAAATAAATTGATTAATTCAATTTAATATATTCTTTAAAATGCTAAAATAAAATTCATATAGAAAATCTAATTTTAAAAATATATTTAGTTAGACTCCAATAATCTGATAGAAGCTTAAGAGGGCTTGATTTAATTTTTTAATATTAAATTCTTTGATTAATAGCTTTTGATATTATTAAATTAAAATATTTAAAAGTTAAAATTTTATTTTATTATAAAAATAATAATTATGATTTGTTGCTTTTAGTATGTATTCTCCAAGACTTTGAACATTTACTTTATAAATAGGACAAGATCTTGTATTAATATTAAATAGATTAGTATATTCCATATGATTTGTAATCCAACTATATAATTAAGGTATATATAAATAAATAAAGCTATTTCTGTATTTTAAATTAAAATTAAATTTTATAAAATTTTTAGTATCTGACTCTAGCTCCTATTTATTTAACAATTAAATATTTTAAATAAAATATTTTAAATATTAATATTAATTTTTAACTTTTAATTATTGTTAAAATCTTTTTTTTTAAGTAGTATTAGTATAAATATAAGTAATATTCATACAAAGAACAATAACTTACTTTAAATGCTAATAAGTAAATTTTTAATTATTAAATATATCAACTATGATTTTTTATTATTAAAAAAGTTAGTAAGATGGGTGGCATCTAATATATAAATAAAGGAAATTAACATTAAACCATTTGATAATATTAATTAGAAGAGTGTTAACATCTATAACACAACCTGATACAACCTGATATAAAAAAAATACATAAGAGCTATTTAAAAAAAATATATATTTATATTTCTCACTATTAATCACCCATATATAATTCTGAATATAAACACTTGTTTTTTAAATTATATTCTTTAATAAGTATGTATACCAGACTACTAGCGTATACTAATTGCCTAAAAAAGTATTTAATATAGTTAATAGAATTATAATAAAAATATTCTTATAATTCTAAATTTTCAATTTCCTAATTATAAATTGAAATTTGAAAATTAATATTTAGATTTTTAATTATATTACTAATCTATTTCCAAAGTATATATATAGATTAGAAGAATATATTAAAAAATTTTACTAGTCTAATATTAAAAAAATTATTAATATTAGCTTTTAATATCTTATTCTTTATCATCCATCTTACTAAACTATAATCTTTAAAATTAATAAATGGATGAAATAGATTTTCAATTAATTTTAAAATTAAATTTTTAAATCTGACTATTACTTTGGTATTTGGATATATATCAGTATAAGCTATTAAAAGATATTTAAAATTTAAAAAAAAAAAAAAAAAATTAAATACACTTTCTAATTAAAAAAATTAAATCTGTATAACGTTAGTCACCTAGAAGCCGACCACACCTAGAAGCCGACCACTTTTTAGCAAGATACTACACCAAAAAATCTAGCAGTACATCACACCAAAAATCTGATAATACTTAATTAATATTCTACTGGATAAAAGTTATAAGCTCTTTTTTTAAAGTTTTATATATATATATATATTAGCACAATACTGGGAACTAATATAAGTATATAAATATATTAGTATATTAATATATTAATATATTAATATATTAATATATAGACGTACAAGTAAATAAACATTATAGCAGTGGGAATTAAAAATACAAAATTAAATTATATATTAATTATAATAATTATTATCACTATTTACACTACTATCTTCCTTACTATCTTCCTTGTTGTTTTTCTCACTATCTTCCTCACTATCTTCTTCACTACTCTTATTTATAATTATAGGCTACTACCAACTATTATTACGAGGCTAGCTGTGACTATGATTAGAAATAGTATTATTACAAATACTCTAACTATTCTAAGTGTTTTGGCTATTTTGGCTATTTTGGCTATTCTGGCTATTACAAAGACGATTACAGCCACAAGAGTAAATATTATTAATAATAATAAATTTATTAACTGTTTTTTTTATTTTTTATCATATCTTTTAATTTGCTTCTACCTTCTTCTTATTTAATTTAATTATTTTTTCTTTTTATAAGTATTTAATTTTATAATTATTAAATATTTATATATTAATTATCTATAATTTACTAGTATAATTTCAAAATATTTTTTTATTAGTAGTATATAATTAAATTTTTATTTTTTATAATATAAAAATTTTTACCATATTTTATTCTAGAAGTTATTTAATTTTTTAAATTTATATTTTAGTTAATAAGTTAAAGTTATAGCTTATAATAGTAAAAATAATATTAATAAACTAATATACTGAATATAGTTTTTAGGGTATAAATAATAATAGTAGTACTAGTAGTATAGTATCAAGCTCTAAGTAAGTAGCTAGAAATATAGTAAATACTAATTAGTATTATAATTATAATAATACTTTTTCTAGATTATATAGTATTAATCTGGTTCCTTGCTAAGCTGATTTAATAAAATTGATATTAATGGTATTTGCTTATACTTTTACTAATAATTTAATAAATAGTTGTTTGTTGATACTAGTAACACTATTATGGAAGATGTCATTTAATATATTTTAGTATTAAGTTATATATACAGAATTAAATTTAACATCTAGTAATTATAGGCAATAAATACTGTATAATGGTAGATAAAGAATAAATATATTATAGCATATGCAAAAAATAATAAAATTGGCGGATATATGTGTTTTATATCCATCAAGTATTAACATTCTCCATTCTCCCAACTTCACATTTTTGCAAGTTTATAATTCAAACACTCTCTCTAACCATTGAAATATTAATATACTATCAGTCCACCTTAATGGTAATATTGTAAATTTTTAGTCATCTATTATACCAGCTATATTTATATATTAATTGAATTGGTGGTTATTGCTTTTAAAAATAATAAATAAAAATAATATAATATTATATATACTAATACATTTAATTATTATTATATTTTTTTGGTAGTCGGGCTACTTGCTAAACCATAACTTTATATTTCGCAATATTATAATCTTTGAACTCTATGTTAGTCCTATAACAAACCCTTTCTCATCTATATTATATAATCTAGTTTCATTAATCTGATGCTAGAATTTGAAATCTAAGAATAATTAAAAAAATTGTTTAATAAATTTAGGATTATTAACTTTAACATATTTGTTATTATAAGTATGAGAATATGTAATATGTAGCTCCTTATGTTATTTAAGAAATTTAATAATTTAGTTAGTACTTAATATTTGATTAGTTAACTTATTTGCTATATGGTGAAGTATGTTTACCCTAGGAGGAAATTTTTATTGATATAGCTGTAATACCTATTAAATTAGTACTCCTTTAATTATTACTGTTATTGTTATTTGTTTTTGATATATAACAAACTGGTTATTTTTAGAGCTAGCTAACTAATTTTATAAAATTATATATAATATTCCTAATATTTTTGCAATCTTATAAATTAATGATTTATTTTGTTTAATAGTATGAATGACTATATTAATAGAACTGTTAATACTATTACAACACTAACAACAGCAGCAGTTGGTAGTATTTACTTACAGTATAATATTGAAATAAAAATTACCAATAATAAAACTAATCTACATATTAATATTATAACAGCAGGAAATGATATTATTTATTAATCCTGGGTTAGGAAATAGTATAGTAGTTATAACAATTAATATATAATTAATACACAGTATGATTACCAGTGCAGTGCTGACTTTTAATATAGTATTAAGTATAAGTAGTTGGTAGCTTAGTAGTGGTATAATAGTGGTTTTTTGATATGGTGTGGTGGTGGTTTTTTGATGTGGTGTGGTTCTTGCTAAAAAGTGGTCGGCTTCTAGGTGTGGTCGGCTTCTAGGTGACTAACGTTAATTAGATATTTAAAATTTAGTAAATTATTCTTAACAATTATTTAAAACTTTTTATAATAAAATTATTATTTATATTTATTATGCTATTCAAAATTTTTGTAATTTTTTTAATAAAAACAACATGAAAATCTAGGAGGTATCTTAAATATAACTTAAATATATATATATTATTACTAAATATTAATCAAAAAATAAAACTGCTAAGAAAGAGAGGATGCCAGGCATCTAATGTAGGCCCTTTCTAAACTTAGAGTATTTAAAAACAATTTCAAATTAAAAAAATATTTAATAGAAAGAAAAAGTAAATCACTTAATAATAGATTCTATTTTAATTTAGTTTAGTTTATAATATAGTATAGTAATTAAAGTCTTCTGATCATACTCCCAGAAGCTAGTGCTTACCCTTATATATTTTTAATAAAAATTAAATTTTAAATTTTTAATATATAAACTATATATAAATTTGTTCTAGAATATTTTAATATTAAGATAAATAATGGTAAAAAAATTTTAAAAAATACTTTTAAATTTATTAAAATTTAATAAAAACTTTTATCAATTTTAGGCATTTATCCAGAAGCAAACTCTAAAATAAATAGTTTAATATTATATAATAAAATTATAATATTATAAATTTTATTTTCTTTTTTTTATTAATATTATTATTATTATCACCATTATTACTATTATTATTTTTATTATTTTAATATTTAATATTTAGTATTTTCCAACTTTAAAAAGATTTTAAAAGTTTTATACCAATTAATAACTTATATATTAAATAAGTTATCAATTCTAAAATATAAATTTTAATATTTATATTCTAATATAATAATAGAGTATAATAATAAATTGTTAGAGGTTACCCATCTCTAAAATCAAAAACCTAAAACAAATTAAATTTTTTATAAAATAACAAATTAAAATTTTGATAGAATATTAAGTAATAGACTAGATTTTAATCTTCCTAATCTAAATATTAATATTATTATTTTACAAATACTTAATCTTAAAAAATTTAAAGATATAAGCCTGGAGTTATTTAAAAATAATAATAAGTTTCTTATAAATACTTTTAATCTTATAAAAAATATTTTTATAAATAACTTTATACTATTAAATCATTATCTATTATCTGAATTTATTAAAAAAATTGTTATACTTGAAAATCTCAATTTATCTGACAATTCTGATCTAGGTTTTAAACCTATTAATTCCAAGTGTAAAAATTTAAGATTTAAATATTAAAAAAATTTTAATAGTTTTATGATAAATGTTAGAATATTAAAAAAAACTAAACTATTTAAACTATTAAAAGATAAAAATAGTAAAAAGAAATTTGATATAAGAAAAAAAACTATTAAAAACAAAAAACTTATTACAAATAAAAAAATAGGTAAATAACAAATTCCTTATATTTTATATTAGATTATAAAGAAATTTTAACTCATAAATATAAAACAGTATTGGTTATAAAGAAAAAAAAGAGAGTTGCTAACAATAAAGCTAAAAATAAAGATAAAGATGGAAATAAAAACAGAGATGGAGATAATAATAGTAATAATAATAATAACAATAACAATAATAATAATAATAGTAACAGAGTTGTAGCACCAAAAAAAAAAAAAATAGAGTTAATAAATATCCCAAAATAATAAATAATAAGATGTTAAAAATTAACTAATAACTTTTAAATTAAAAAAATCAATCTTAGCACAGCAATTATAAAAAATAATAAAATTGTAGAAATTTTTGGAGTTAATAATATAATTAAGGAACAATCTTTTTAGAAGTTAGAAGGTAAAAATTAATAATTTATAAAAGATTTTCAATATCTATTAATAGATTATATTTAAATAAAAAATATAATAAAATTATTAATATAAAAATTATTACAAATTTTAATTTAAATAATCTTAACTATACTTATCTCAGATTAAAAAATAAAATAATTTTTGAGATCAATTCAAATAATAAATTTCTATAAAATATTAGAAGTTTATTATAAAATATTAATTTATGTATACAAACTAGGTAAGACTTAAAAATCTTACCCCAAATAATAATTGGTAAGTTATTATTAACTATTTAGCTGCTGTTTAAGTTAAAAAACTGACTTACTAAATTGTAGAATTAGTAGATTTTATAAATCTAATATTAACTAACAATAATAAAAAGGATAAAAATAATGGAAAAGATGACAAAAATGGTAAAAATAGTAGAAATAGAGGTACTAAACCTTCTAAGAAAGGTAAGAAAAAAGATGATGGATATAGTGTAGCAGACTTTGCCAGTCTTTCAAATTATGAATTTAATATTTTGCGTTATATTAATGGTTAATAGGAATAAACTAGCTAAAAAGATTTTAGTATTAAATAAAAAAAAAAAATTGTTTTTAAAATTATAAAATCAACTTATTTTAATATCATTAAGAATGTGATATTTATAGATAATTGGATTAATGTTAAAAATCCGAAATTGGCTAATAATAATTTAATAAAGTCAATTTTTATTAATTTAAAAAGAATTATTTAAGATATGTTTAAAAAATGTAAAGAAAATACTAGTATAAAAACTACTTTAGAATATATTATTTTAAATAGTTATATTTATTTTAATAATAATTTTATAAGAGACTTTAGGAGTCTTTACTTAAAAGTAAAATAAAAAAAACAAAATTTATAAAAACTAAAAAAAAAGTAAATAAAAAAAAATTACAAAAAACAATTAATAATTATAAATATTCTTTTATTTATAACTAAATGTTAAAAATTTATTAACTTATTTTTATAATTGTTTTTAGTAAATTGACTGTTAGTATTTCTACTTTTATCACTATTTTAAGTTTATTAAAAGTTTCAGGTATAGCTCTAATTTTTGTTTATATTAAAATTTAAATATTTTATTTAAATGATATTATAAGTTTTACTTTTGTTTAAAATAATATAAATTATTTATATAAAAATTCTAGAAATTTGAAAGTAAATAATATTAATTTAATAAAATCTTTTAATATTAAAATAAATTTATTAATTATAATTTTGGTTAATTTAAATGCTTTTATAACTGTAAAAAATAGTAGAGTAATTTTAGTTTATTTGTGGTTAATAAAGGATTATATTAAATTAATAAATAATACTAAACATTTTTTATATAAAAAAATTATGTTAACTAATAGTTTATAAATATGGTTAAATAATATTTAGGCTATGATTTAAAGTAAAGCTATTATAGCCTAATTATATTATATTTATATAATTTTCTATTAAACTTCTTAAAATAACAACTTGTTTTTAGTTAGTAAAAATATTTAATTAAATTTGACAAAGCTAGTAGTACTAGTAGTAAAGAAAAGTTAATTAGATTGGAATAACTAATAAATATTTATGGAAAAATATTGAAAAACTAGTAAAAAACTAGAACAAAAAGATTAAAAAAAAAACTAGAATATAGGATAAAAAATTAGTCAATATGTTTTTTAAAAAAGAAGTTTAAAAAAAAATCTGTTAACAGTAAGAATATAAAAAAAGACTATAATAATCTTCCAATAAATTATAATAAAAGTTTTTTTTTTTTTTCTTAAATTTAATTATATTCTTAACATAAGATTGATCTAATAANGAAAAATATTGAAAAACTAGTAAAAAACTAGAACAAAAAGATTAAAAAAAAAACTAGAATATAGGATAAAAAATTAGTCAATATGTTTTTTAAAAAAGAAGTTTAAAAAAAAATCTGTTAACAGTAAGAATATAAAAAAAGACTATAATAATCTTCCAATAAATTATAATAAAAGTTTTTTTTTTTTTTCTTAAATTTAATTATATTCTTAACATAAGATTGATCTAATAAATAACTTACAAAGATAATTTTTTTTTTAAAAAAAAAAGACAAATATCTTATTAGTTAATTGAGTAATAAATAAATTATAAAAAACTTTAAATAGATTCCCAACATCTACTACTAATCTTAAAAAAAAAGTGTTATATAACAAGATTTTTTTATAAAAAAAAAAGAATATAATAGTCAATAATTGAAGCTATATATACATATATAAATCTAATTAATTTCGAATTTTTTCAAAGGTGTTTTAAAGACTTCAGACATTTTCTTTTTATATTCTTAATAATGCTTTTTGTTATCAATTTTGTTTTAAAAAGTAAAAAAAACTTTTGATAGGATATTAATTTCTAAATATCTGAAGTTAATCTTCATATAACCCTTGTAACCTCTTAATACTAACAAACATCCTCTCAAGCAGTCAGATTTTTTGCTGATGAAGGTGCTTTAAACTTTTTATTTTTTATTTTTTTTGTATATTATTTTGTTTTTGTTACTTTTTTTGCACTGTTAGTATATGTTTATAAAATATATAAAGAATAAACAATTTTTAATAAAAATTATATTCTTTTATTAACTAAAATCATATATATAGAATTTCAAAAAACATATATATAATATTTTTTTAATTTATGATAGTAATTTTTTATTATTATATTTAATAAAATTTAAATTGATTTGTTTTATACTTACTGAAGGTGTTTATTTTATAAAAGGAAAAAAATAGCTGTAATGTGATGAGAAATATCCAATTATTATATTTTTTAATATAAAAAGATGTTAATATTTTTTAAAAGTATATTAATGAAAATTAGAATATAATAATAAATAAATTTTTATTTAGTAATTAAATTTATTTATTATAAATCTTTTAAACTAAAATTAATCTTTATTTAAATTAAAATATTTTTTAATAGTATATTTTAAACTATTTTTAATAAATTTATTTCTTTTTATAATTTTGGGGTTTTTTTTTGTGGACAGTACTATGTTTATAAATTTGTAAAATATAAGAAATTTAATAATTAATATAATATAACTTCATATTTTATATTAATTATTGGATTGAATAATAAAATTTTGTATTTGTAATAAGATTTTAAATGTTGAATATTAAGTATTTAATATTTTTTTTATTAAGTAGCTCATATTTAGATTGGAGATTTAAAACTTATTTGCAAAATTTGTTGAAACTTTGTCCAATATTCTTCTGTATTAAATATAAATATAAAAATAATGTTTGGTTATCTTAGTAGTTAAAAATATTAAAAATTTTAAAAATTTAAATAATAAATAATTTTTATTTTAACTTAACAACTAAATTAATCTAAAGTTAATATTAATTTTATTTTAAATTAAAAATATATTAATAGTAGTGAAATAGTATTGGAAAATAACTCTTATTAATTAAACTATATTTTTTAATTAAAAAACTTTTTTTTTTAAATATTTAAAATTGGTTCTTGTATTGAATTTGAGTTTTAATATAATTAATAATTTAGATTTCTAATTTTTCTTAAAATTTCTTAAATTGTCACTCAAAATCCTATTAGCATATACAGTTAGGAAGGTATTAATAAAAAACTAAAATATTATAAAATTAAATCTTTTGAAGATTTTATTTTCTGATATGAAAATTTTTTTAATTATTAATTATTAAATATCTCTAAATCATCTTTCTTTTATGGTTATTGTGGAATACTTTATTAATATCAATTAAAAATTATAAAATATTTTATTAAAATTTGAATATATTTAAGGTTTACATACAAAACTTATTCTCTCTTAGATTATATTTAATACATTAAAATTTTTTAAATTTAAAGAAAGGCTTTTTGGTTTAATAATAAATAATATTAATAATAATAAAACATCAGCAAAAAAATTTGTTGACATCCGAGCCATCAGATGGCTCAAATGGCTTAACAATTTTTTGTGTTCTGGAGCTATCCCGCTAGCTACAAAAAATTACAGGAGGTTAATAATATTTGGTTCTGTATATGACTTTTGGTATCTAATTATATTTTTTTATAGTTTTGTGGTTGTCTTTTGGCGTCTGATTGAATTTTAAAAAAAAAAAAATTTATTATAATTATTTATGTATCTAAAGTTATATATTGGAATAAAAAAAAATAAATAAAGACTTTTACCAAACACTTCTAATTTCTTCTCATTTTTTTAATAGCAAATTTAATTTTTCCTTTTTATTATTACTTATTGGTATAAAATTTTGAGAAGCTTAAATTCCGGATAGTTTGCTTAATAGTGTATTAATATAAGATTGTATAAGACTCTAGTAGTATGATATTAGTTTCTCCCAAACCTGACTAATTATATTAACATATAAATTATCAAAAATTACTAAATTTTAGTTAGTTACGAAAATGTTATAATGGATGTTAGAGGTTTTATCATAACCATTTATGGTTTTAAAATTGATTTTTCGATTATAAACACTTTCTTTTTATGATTTTAACGCAATTTAAATATATACGGTGGTTTATACTAAAATCCTAAGATTTAGTTTTTTTATAAGATTTAATTCTTTGATTTTTTTTCTTCTTTACAAATTCTAATACTAATGGATTAGAACTTTTGAAATTGCTAGATATATAAAGAGAGTTTGTAGGTATCCATTAGTGGACTGTAGACATTTATTAATAAGGAGATTAATTATGGTTTTTTTTTTTGCAAGATATTTTAACGACTTAATATTTAATAAAATTTTAATTTTATTTAATTGAACACTAATATTAAAATAATTTAGATTATATATATCCAGTATAGTATTTCTAACAATATTTATTAAATATAAATGAAAGTTTTTGATATAATAGTGTATTTAACTGGCGTTAACTTATAATTATAACATTTAGATTATAAAAAAAAAGAATTTACAAATAGTTTTAATAAATATTAAATTTAGCTTAATATCTTTTATTAAATTTTGAGTGTATGCCTCTATCTAGAAAATGTTTGGCCAGATTTTATTGCAGAATTACCAAAAAAAAAAACCAAATTTTTGTTTTTTAAAAATTAGATTTTTGTATTTAGATAATAAATTTCTATTAAATCTTTTTTTAGGCGAAAAAATCTTTACAAGGCTAGCTGAAGATACTAGAGGGTTTATAGACTTTAGTTAAGGTTTTATTGATTTTCCTTTTATAATTTTTTTGTAGTTAAAATCAGTAGTTGATTTAGTATATTAGTATTTTCTTAAATTATTAACTAATATTAGTAATCTGATAAAAACTACTACTTATATTATAGATTTTAAATATAATAGCTTAAAATTAAATGTATTGTCTTAGTATTAATTATCATTTTATATTTATTATTTTTTAATTTCATTATATTAGACAAAATGTGTTTGTAAAAGGACTAAAATATTCTAAAAAAATACAATATAAGAAAAAAAGTAAGGAACAGTGGAAAGTTAAAAAAAAGCTTATATTAATTTAATATTATGAAAAGGCTGTATCAAACTCCAAAAAATGGATGTTCACAGTTAATTACTTTAAAGTTTTGATAGGGTGTGTTAAGATTAATATCAACTTCCTGTTGTCATACAATAATTTCTTTATATCTCTGTTAGCCTCCCGTGCTCCACACAATGACCTCTGGGGGGTTCAGATTTTTTGCTGATGAATTTTTAATTAAAATTTAATTAAACAAATTAGAGAGCTCATTAAAAATAAATAAAATATAAAAATAATATAAATCCCTTATTTAATATATATTATTTAATTTATTTATAAAAATTTTATAACAAAAATTAAAGTCTTATTTAATAAAGAAATCAATATTTAATATTTATTTATAGATAGAAAACTACTTAGTATAATAAATATAAATAAAAATTTTTTAAAAATTTTTTAAAAAGTACTTCCTTTTTTTAATTTTTTATTAAAATAATTATTTATTAATATTAATATGTATTTATATAAATTCATTTTTTAATAAAGGCTATTATTAAAAATATTTAATATTATAAATAATTTAAAATTTTTTAAACCTAAACTAATCAGAAATTTATTACCCCTATTAAAAATATTTTTATTTACTAAAATTTTTTTACTTAAATATTAATTTATATTATTTATTTTTATTATATCTTCCTATTATAAATAGCTAGTAATTTATAATTTATTAATTTTATTTTTACTTCTAAAAAATAAGAATAAATTAAATAGGTAGTAACTTTTCTTCAACCATTTTATTAATATATAGATTTTATCTTATAATCTTAAAATATAATAATACATCTAGTATAGAAGATTTATAATAAGTTATTTAATTATTTTAATAATATAAAAAATATTTTTAAAAAAAAACCAAATTTTAAAAAATTAGTATTTTTAATATTTTAAAACCTGTAGTTTAAAAATTAAGAAAGTATTATAAAAAAATGTACTTTTTTGCAAACCTACTTTATAATTTAAATAATTACTTGAATTTGATAATTAAATTTAATAATTACAAAACATAAATTTTAATTATAAAAGATAATATTATAATAAATTCTAATAATTTTACTTTAAATAATATAACAATATAACTAAATTTAATAGTAATAATAAAAAAAATATTCTAAAATTTGATGAATAATATTTATTCCAAAATCTCTTTAGCTTTATACAATATAAAAATATTAATAATAAATTTATAAAAGTAAAAATATACTGTGAATAGTTTTTAAATCTATTAAAAAAAAATATTCTTAAATTTTAGCAATTAAACAAAAATAAATTTCCTAAATTAACAAAAATAATATAAAATATTTTAATAATACTTTTAGCTTTAGTTATATTTAAAAAAATTTTTAGTATTACTTATAATATTTTAAATTATTATTATAATAAAATAACACTTTTAATTATTACAAAAATTATAATAGCAAAATTTTATTTCAAATAATTAGAAAAGGAAAAGACTGAAAAAGAAAAAAAAAAGAAAAAAAATGTCACAGACCTATGGTCTTGACAGCACAATTACCTGTACCTCATTTTACACTACATTATTCCCAGTTTTGCTTCATTATATCTTTCCTAAAAAAGTTACTTACCTATATACTACAATATTTATTTGCTTGAAATCTATCATATATATCACATAACATGCGAGTATGCGAGTACTAAGATGTAAACATATAATCATACAAGCATGTGAGTACTAAAATGCAAACATGCAATCATACAAGCACGCGAGTACTAAAATACGTGCATACAATTACTATTATTTATATAAAGTATTATTATATATATAAGATTATTATTAAGATTGATGAATAGTTTTTACTTTTTATTAATTAATTTAAATATAATATAGATTTATAGTTTATTATAATTTTTATTGTTGTTATATATCTTATATATTATTTTTTGATATTTTGCTGTATATATACTTTTAGATCTAAGAATCTAGGTATCTTAGAGTAAGAAATTAATATTTAGTTAAATAAATTTAATTAAAGTATAATATTTTAATTAATTTTATTTAGATTTGACGAAGAAGCATATGTATGTTGATAATAGAATTAAATTTTAAAGATTTTATTATATTAAAATATGAGATAATAGATGATGAAAAAGATTGTGTATTTCTTTATAATGTATTTTAATATTATTATAAATTAATTGTCTATTAAATCAACTAAATTAATGAATATTCTAGAAGATAATTAAGAGAAGTATTACCCCTACTTAAATTAAAATTAACCATAAATTTATTAAATAAAAAAAATGATATTTTTTGGAAAAATGATAAGTTATATATTAATATTAGTACCTAAGTTAATGAAAAATTAATTATATTAACAAAAAAATCTGAAAAAGAATTTATAAATATTATATTTATAGATAATTCTAGATACTTAAGAAACTTAGAAATTATAATATAAATATTAAAATAAATTATAATAGCTACTTATACTCATACTAGAATTTATGTAATAATTAAAGAATAAATTCTTATAAATAAAAATAAAGATTTTAGACTATTAAGATTAAGATAATTAAAATTATTATATAAAAGTAAAATATGTTTTAAATTTGCTTTTAAGAACAAAGGCAAAGAATATTAATTATTATTAAAAAATTTTGATAAGGATTTTAGTGATAATAATTTAATTCTTAGTAGTGATGATAAATTTACTAATTATAGAAATAATTGATAAAGTATTTTTTGTAGTAATATTAAACCAACGTACCTCACCGGGAAGCGGGACACACCAGGAAGCGGGACACTTATTTTAAGCGAGAAAACCATATTAAAGAAATCTAAAAACCATATTAAAAATCCATTATTAAACCATTAACCGACCATTAACCTATTATTAACTTCTGTTATGTTCATAATTATAACTATGTGTTATATATTGTAAAAAATGTCGTAAATTATATTATAATTATCATACCTAATGATATATATAAAAAGACCGATTAGTTTACCAGTGTGGTGCTAATAAACTATGTATTGTGTTTAGTGTTATATATGTACATACTGCCTATTTTCAGTAGCAATTTTAAAAATAATTATAAACAGTAAGTCGAGTGGTATGAATGTGGCCACCCCCTAGTTGTGGCTACCACCATTGCGAATAATGAAATTATATATTATTAACAACAGTTCTGTCAGTCTGAGGGCTATAAATATAAAAAATATATGAATTTATTTGATTTCACCATTTATATTGCTTTTATATCCTGAATATTTTATTATTTTGGGCTGTATATGGTTTGATTATTATAAAGGTACTTTATTTTTAATAATTAAGATATTATCTTCTTTGTTAGATATTGTTTTGTTTATTATTACTATAGTAAGTTTGGGTTTATATTTTTGTTATAAAGCTATTTCTGCTAGAGTAATAAATCGCTTATTTAGATTTTATTATATTTTTTGTTTTTTTATTAGTTAAATTGCTTTTAATTTAGTTTGCAAGCCTTGTACTTTTTATTATAGTATAGTATTTTTAATTATATATTTGTTAAAATTTTTACTAATTTTGTAAATTATTAATTGTGTAGAAAAACTTTAGACAGATAATTTAAGCATATAGTTAATATTTAAATTTTTTATTAAAATAGTAATATTACTATTTTATTTTAAAAAAAGTATATATAATTATTAAATTATTATCTAACAATTTTATAATATTTTATTATAATTGTAGGAATAAAATCTAGTTATTTTTTATTTTATAATTATATTTTTTTTTATAAAATTAGTTATATATGCTTTAGTATAAAATTCAAAAAATAATATTTTATTTATTTAAATAATATTTATTAAAGTAATAAAATCTTTAAATTATTATCTATATATTATTTTTAATATTAAAAAACATTCTAGATTTAAAGGTTGGATAATATAAGAAGTGTAAGTAGGTAAAAATAGAAAATATATATTATTAAAATAATACTTAGATATAAATTTATTTATTATATATAAGTTATAGCTGTTAACTACTAGTAATTGTATTATAAATATATTATCAATATTAATTTCTGGTAAAAATACTTTGATTAACTATTTTAAAGTAATAATATTGCTAGTCTAGTTATTTTTTAAAAATATTATATACTAATTAGATTATTGCTCCAATATTTGGGTTTAAAACTACTGATCCTAAATAGACTTTACTTTAAAAATCACCAGTAGATTAAAAATATAGCTTAAAGTAGAGATATACTTTACAAACAATATTTAAAAATACAATTAATCTATTTTTACAAATACTTAATATTTTTGATAATTGGAATTTTTAATAATAAGGTTATTTATACTTATTTTAGTTGTTATATTACTCTTATTTGTATTATATTATTATTTTAGATAGATTTAAAATATTATTTCATAAAAATTAAAAAGCTTATTAATATTGGCTAGATTAATATAATTGATATATTGTTAGTCTGTACAATGGCTAAATTTAATTTTGATATATAAGTAGTAGTAAATAAAATTAGTAATCTACTATCTGTTTAATAAGATATTATTACTTTATTTTATAAAAATACTAATTACAATACTATATAATTAAGCATATGTGGGAGTATAACTGAAAACTTCTTAATATAAGATCCATTTTATAAGTTCTTTTTTTTATATTTTAGAAAGTTGCTGCTAACTTTTATGCATGATATTGTATGGTTGTTAGAAAGTAAGCCAGTTTTGAAAAGTGGTTTGAGGTATTTTATAAGTAGTAGCAGTAGTATAAAAAAAGCTGCCATCTTGGACAGCACTTATTACAACAGCTATATTAATTTCGTTATATTATCTTTTGGGTATTATAATAATGGATTTGTTAGTAAAAACAGGCTCAATTAACTAGATACTGTGATTATACAGATGAAAAACAAAAAAACGTGTGTTCGCGTTAAGTGAGATTTCACAAAAAAAAATGGTGGCCACAACTAGGGGGTGGCCACATTCATACCACTCGACTTAATTTACAGATATTTAGGAATTAAATAAACTTAAAAATTCTTAAGTAAAAAATACTTTTGATTTTAAATATAATAATATATTGAATAATATATCAAAACTTATGATATATGCTGTAGAAATAAACTAATATGATATTTATTTTATAAAAAATTATAATTTTATGATGTATTATCAGTACTTTTTTAAATTATTTTTTATGATTTTATATAAGGAATATTAAAATCTTAAGATTTACTTACTAATACTATTTATAATAAAGTATTAGTTATTGTTTGCAAATTTAGCAAAGTAGTAGTTTTAAAATTATAAAATTTCAAATGGTCTACGGAAGAATTTAAATAAGTTTATAACAAATAAATATTTAGCTAATATAGTTTATAAGTTAAGTATATTTGTAATAAAGATATCTTATTTTTTAATAAATTTTGGAATTTAATTAGAAATTAGACTAAAACCAAGATTAATATTACTAGTAAAAAATATGCTTAAATAGATGAAGCAACCAAATAAATTATTCAGATAATAGAAATATAGTTATATAATTTTTTGAATATTGTATAAAATAATTGGGTTAAGCTATTCTTTAGTTTTGAATTTATTTATAATACTTTTAAGCACTTAATTATAAAATATATTTTTTATGAAGTATTTAGAGAATGGAACCTGATAGTAATATTTTTATTTTTAATATTTAGAGAAATAGTTTTTTAAATAAATAAATATATTAAAAATATAAAAATTTTTTATAAGAATTTTTAAAAAGACTTCCAATTTATAATAGAACAAATATCATATTCATCAGCAAAAAATTGTGTTGTCCTCCTAGTCCTCTGAGGACTCAGAGGATCCAGAGGACTTTTGTCCTCTGGAGGCTTCTTGAGATTAGCGAGCACCACATCTTCAGTAATTACTACAAGACTTTGAGTGTCTGAGAACAACTATATTACAAAAACTTTAATGATTTTATATTATTAAAAAATCATTTGTGATGTTAATTCAATTGATAACTTTAATAATATTATAACTCAATATAAACTCTTAGATATTATTAATTAAGATAACCTTAAAAATCTTTTTAACAACAGTAATCCTCAATTAGACTCCTAGCAGCTAAACACAGGTTTATACAATTCAGATGAAAATATTCGGTTAAAAAATTTTTTATATTAAAATATTATATATAAAAGCTAATAAATATATAAAGAAAAATTATTTATATAATGTTTCTAGTCTTTTTCTAGATTTTTATTATAAATTTATTAGCTTTTTAAATATAGCTGCTTTTTTATCATTAATAAAAAGAATATTTTAAAGAATATTTTTAATAATAGAGGTAGATTTTAAAAGTCTAGTGTGAGATTGTATTATATATTTATAAATATTAATAAAAATTTTTATTAGCTACTATTTAAAATTTTCTAATAAATTATCAAAAATATTTAATTAAATTAGTAGAGTATATTATAGGTTTTTGGATATTTAATTTATTATGTGTACTAGCTATTTTAGTGTTAATTTATTAATTTTTTTAACTAGTTTTTTAATTTTTTAAATTTATTCAAAAATAGATTGTACTAAAAATAAAAATATAAATATTTAATAAATTAACTAAGAAATTATATTTTATTTTTATATTTTTAGAAGATTTTTAATATTGATTAATTAAGACTTTATAAATAGCTAAATAAAAAAAAAAATCTATAATTACAATTTATTAAAAAATTTCTAACATCTAAAAAAAATCAAGAACTTACCTTATTTTTATTTCTCAAAAAATTTAAATAATCTAAACTAATTAACCTTTTAATACATACAGAATAAGTATCAACATCAAGATTGGTAAAACCATACATATCCAATATAAAATTTTTTATAGATTCTTGTAAATGGTTGTAATAATTATTGATAAAATAGTAAAGCTAATTTTATGATTAGAATATTATAATATATAATTTTATTAAGATATTTACCTGATTTATTATTAAAGTTATTGGTTTAGTTTTTAACAGATGCCTAATATATTATTAAATTTTATTATTATTTAGTTAGATTTTATTAGAGAACTATTAAATAAATATTTTGTTTTTTATTTATACAAAATTTACTAATTTCTTATTTGTTAATGTATTTTTTGTATTTTTTTATTAATTACTTTGCTGCTTATAGCTAGTATTAGATTATAGGGATTTAATAATATTTAATGATTATAATAGAGTTTAATTTCTGCTTTAAGATATAGAATAAAAATAAGATATTCTAGATTAAGCTTGATTAAATATATTAATACTTAAAACATTTCTTTTTAAAAGAAAGGAGGAGGGTACTGTAGATAATAGGTGTTTAATAAATAATTTTAGGATTAAAAATAAAATTTTAATTTATTATTTAATTTATTTATTATTAGTAATTGAATTATAATTTAGATTAAAAATTAATGAATTGTGAGTATATTTTAAGGATTGAGGAGCAGATATTGAAAATCCTGGAATTAGAAGATTTAGTTGTTCTGATTGATTAGCTAATAAAATAAGATTAATAAAAATATTATTTATTTTACTTTTAATAAAATTATAATTTGAAAGATTAGTATTAATTTTGTTTTTAAAATTGGTATTACTATTTTGGTTTGATAAGGGGATAATATTAGGAATTAAATATTTAGTAATTAATATAAACTTTTTTAATATACTTTCTGGTAATTAGATGATTTTATTGATTTGGTTTTAAATAAGTATAGATTATATTTATTAATTAGTTTTTTTTTTTTATCTCTTATTAAATGCTACCAGTCTTAAAAGGTTAAAAAAATTTTGTTAATTATTATTTTATTTTATTTTTTAAATAAAAATTATTTTGAAATAGAATAGTGTTAGGTAGAAGAAGAGGAGCTGGTATTAGATTACTAAAGTTTGAAAAGAGTGATTCTAATAATTTATTTAAAAATAAAATTCTTTATTTAAAAAAAAGGGGAAAATGATATGCATATACTTTTTAAATCAAAACAAAATAAAATAAAGTTGTGTATAGATATTAATAATCTTATGCCAAATTGCCACTGTTGTAAAAAGTATTATATATTTATAAATTAATATAAATATTAATAAAAAAGTTCTTATTATCTAATAAAAATAAATATAAATAAAATATTACCTTATTTATCAAAATAATTTGTCAATTTAGAGTGTTAATTGTATTAAAGGGTATTTTAAAAATAATAGTTATAAAACTATGGAAATCTGTTTATTATCTATTATCTTTTAGATCAAGATTAGTAATTATAATAATATTAAATAACTAATTAATGTAATAATCTTTAAAATGTAAAATTAGTTTTGTATAAGCTAACAAGCATTTATTAAAAGCTCCCCATTATCCTTCTTTTTAATAAAAGATAAAATTTTGACATAATAATTTATAATGAAATGAAAATGGTCTAGTACATTAAACTTAATAAATTATAATAATATTAAAATTTTAAAAATTTTTAATTAATACTGCTAATTGCTTAAATGGTTAATAAAAAAATATTTTTATAATATTAAAATTGTTAAGATCTTAATTGTCCAATATATATCTACTAGTAACTATAATCAGATGGTGTGGTTTTAGGAATTTTTGAATTTTTGTATGCAAGTCATCAAGGTAATAAATAGTTATAATTTTTCATAGTTTATTATTATTTTTCTGAATGTTATTGAAGATTTCTAAAAATATATTTATTATTTGGTATTGGATTTTTAATGTTTTATACTAAAGTCTCATTCTTGGAATCTAAAAATATATAAATATTATTATTTAAATATAAATATTTAATAACTAATAATTTATTACTACTATTTTTATTAAAAAGATTGTTAGAATCTATTATAAAATTATTAATTATTAAATTTAAAAGATTTTATTTTAATTTAAAATGCATATTTTCTATTAGACTCTGGTAAGCTATTTATAATTAGTTGGAATATTAAAACTTATTAAAAAAAAATATTAAATTTAATTTTTATATTTTAAATATCATTTTTTGTTAATAATTTATAATAATTTATATATTATAATTAATATACTTTAAATTTTAATAACTTTTTTTAATTTAAAAATGATGTTAAAGCTCTGGAGTGTCTGTTGACCATTTTTTAAAATATTTATACTAATAAATTATATTTTTATAATAATTAGATTAATATATTTTAATTATATTAAAATAATTAAGAGCTTCTAGTTTGAACTTATATTTAGTATTAATTTCTTTTTTTTTTTAATTATAATTTTTAATATTTTTGTAATTGGCTTATTCTTTTGGTTTATATATAATTTTCAATGTCCAATAGTGCCTGCTGTTATTCTTGTATTTTCTTTTAATAGGATCTAGAATTTCGAAATTATAAAAAAATTGATTTGGTTTAATGAAATTTTTGCTAATATTAATTTAATTATTAATTAATTATTTTGTTTGTATGACTATAATATTATATAAATAAATGAAAATTAATAAAATATTAAATATAAATTAAAACCTAATTAAATTCTTAATATTTAGTAATTTTTAATAAATTTTAAAGAGTTATAATTAAATAATAAATAATAATTTTACTAGCTATGCAAAGCTTTTTCCTTTATTATTATATAATTTATAAAAATAATTTTTTAAAATAAAAGAAATTAGGATATATTGGGAGTTTAATTTAAATTTGGTTAAAGCTATTAAATTGTTTATATTGTTGAATAAATCAATCAACCTAATTTAATACATTTTTTAAGGTACTAAAATAAAGATTATATAAAAAATTTAATTTAAAAAATATATATAATAAGACTTCAAAAATTTAATAAAAGTTTAATAAAATTTAGTTTAATCTTTTACTTTTTAATTTCTTGATTAATGATTTTTAAATTTATTAGGATGAGGTTATTAAAAATTAAAACTTTAATTTATTATAGGAATGATAGTTACAATCTATTATTTTTGGGGTATATTTTCTAAGATTCTAAACATCTACTTTGTAAATAGGACAAGATTTTATATTAATATTGAATAAATTAGTATATTTTATATGGTTTGTAATCTAACTATATAACTAAGGTATACACAAACAAATAAAGCTATTAGTATATTTTAAATTAAGATTAGGTTTTATAAGATCTTTAATATCTGGTTTTAGCTTTTATTTATTTAATAATTAGAATATTTTGAGTAAGATTTTTTAAATATTAATATTAATTTTTAATTTTTAATGGTTATTAAAATCTTTTTTCTTTAATAATATTAGTATAAGTGTAAGTAGAATCTAAGTAAATAGTAATAGTTTATTATAAATATTGGAAAATAGATTACTGATTGTTAAATAAATTAACTATAATTTTTTATTATTAAAAAAATTAATTAAATAAATAGTATTTAATATACAAATAATAGGAATTAATGTTGAATTTTTTGGTAATGTTAATTAAAAGATAGTTAGTGTCTAATACGTAATATAATATGTAAGAAAATATGTTTTGAATAAAAATATAAAAAAATTAAAATTATATATTTATATTTTTTATTACTAGTTATTTGTATGTACTTCTGAATATAGTTGTTTGTTTTCTAAATTATATTTTTTAATTGGTGTGTATATTAGACTGCTGGTGTATGCTAATTGCTTAAGAAAGTAACTTATATAATTGATGGAATTATAATAAAAGTATTTCTATAATTCTAGATTTTTAATTACTTAATTATAAATTAAAATTTAAAAATTAAGATTTAAATCTCTAATTATATTTTTAATTTGTTTTCAAAAAATATATACAAATTAAAAGGATATATTAAAAAATTCTAAGAGTTTGTTATTAAAAAAATTATTAATTTTAGTTTTTGATATTTTATTTTATATTAATTATCTTACTAATTTATAATTCATATAATTTGTAAACAAATAGAATAGGTTTTTGATTAATTATAATAATAAATTTTTAAATGTAATTATAATATTAATATTTAAATATATATCTATATAAATTTTTGAAAAATGTTCGAAGTCTAAAGAAAAAAAAGGAGAATTATATAAATTTTCTGGTTAAATTGATTAAATTTTGAAATATAAAGTTGGATGTTTAAAATTTAAAATGTTATTTTTAATAGTAGTTTAAAATTTTTAATAATGGAATTGTTTTTTATGTACATTGTACTAACCAATTTTTGAATATGGTTTTGAATAAAAATGATATGGAAAATTTAAAATAAATATATTAATAATATTATAATATTCAGTAATTTAAGAAAAATTAAGAAATAATAAAGGTTGAAAAATATTAAGTATCTAATATAGGTTTTTTTTAAATTTAAAGCATCTCTTAACAATTTTGAATTAAAAAGGTATTTAATGAAAAGAAAAAGTGGGTTATTTGATAATTGATCTTTTTTTAATTTGGTTTAATTTTGTAGTATGGTATGATAATTAGGGTTTTCTGATTGTATTTTTAGAAGCTAGTACTTACTTTTATATATTTTAAATAGTAAATAAATCTAAAATTTTTAATATATTAAAAATATATAAATTAGTTCTAGAATATTTGAATATAAAGATAAATAAAGGTAAAAAATATTTAAAAAATATATTTAAATTTATTGGAGTTTAATGAAAATTTCTATTAATTTTAAGTAATTATTTGAGAATAAATTTAATGATAAATTGTATAATAATATATATTAGTTTATAATATTATTAATTATTTTTTTTTTTTTTATTACTATTATTATTGTCATTGTTTTTATTTTATTTTATTTTTATTTAATATTTAGTGTTTTTGTAAAGTTTTTTAATTTTAAATAAATTCTAAAAGTTTTATATCTGTTAATAATTTATATATTAAATAAGTTATCAATTCTGAAATATTATTTTTGATATTTTTATTTTAGTATTAGAATAGAGTATGGTAGTGGATTGTTAAAAATTACTTATTTTTAAAATTAAAAACTTAAAATAAATTAAAATTTTGATAAAATGATGAACTATAATTTTGATTAAATATTAGATAATAAAGTAGATTTTTTTTTTTTTAGCTTAATTTTTAATATTATTAATTTATATATATTTGATTTTAAATATTTTAAAGATATAATTCTAGAACAGTTTTAAAATAATGATAAATTTTTTAAAAATATTATTAGTTTTTTAATTATTTTTTTAAATATACTTATATGTTTTAATTATTATTTAAAATTTGATTTTGATATTAAAAACTTTAATAAAATTGAAAATTTTAATTTATTTAAAGATTTTGCTAACTTTGGGTTAATTTTTATATTTATTAATTTTAAATATAAAAGTTTAAAACTAGAATATTTAAAAAATTTAAATAGTTTAATAATAGATATTAAAAAATTAGTAGTAATAATAAGATTATTTAAACTATTAAATAAAAAAAATAATAAAAAAAAATCTAATAAAAATATAAATAAGAAACTTGCTAATAAAAAACTAAATAAATAATAAATTTTTAAAATTTTATTTTAAATTATAAAAAAATTTTAATTAATAAATATAAGATAGTACCTATTATAAAAAAAAGAAAAAAAATTGTGAAAAATAGAATTAAAAATAGAACTAAAAATAGAATTAAAAATAAAGTTAAAAATAATAATAAAAATGGTAATAATGACAATAATAATAACAATAATAATGATGGTAGCAGAATTACACTACTAAAAAAAAAAAAGTATAGAGTTGGTAAATATTTTAAAATAATAAATTATAAGATGTTAGGAGTTAGTTAATAGCTTTTTAGTTAAAAAAATTAATATTAGTATTACAATTATAAAAAATGATAAAATTATAAAAATCTTTAAAATTAATGGCATAATTAAAAAATAATCCTTTTAAAAATTAAAAAATAAGAATTAGAATTTTATAAGAGACTTTTAATATTTACTAATAGTTTATATTTAGGTAGAAGATATAGTAAAATTACTAATATAAAAATTATTATTAATTTTAATTTAGATAATTTTAATTATATTTATTTTAAATTAAAAAATAAAATAACTACTAAGATAAATTTAAGACATAAGTTTTTATAAAATATTAAAAATCTATTATAGGATATTAACTTATATATATAAATTAAATTAAATTTAAAAATTTTATTTTAAATAATAATTATTAAGTTGTTGTTAATTTTTTAATAATTACCTAAGTTAAAAAATTAATATACTAAATTATAAAATTAATAAATTTTATAAATTTAGTATTAAATAATAATTAAAAAAATAGAAGAAATAATAAAAATAGTAAAAATAATAAAAATAAAGGTATTAGATTTTTAAATATAAGTAAAAAAAAAAACAACAGATGTAGGATAATAAACTTTATAAGTCTTTTAGATTATAAATATAATATTTTATATTATATTAATAATTAATAAAAGTGGACTAGCTAGAAAGATCTTAATATTAAGTAAAAAAAAAATTTTATTTTTAAGATTATAAAATTAATTTATTTTGGTATTATTAAAGGTGTGATTTTTATAGATAACTAAATTAATACTAGAAATTTAAAGTTAGTTAATAATAATTTAGTAAAATCTATTTTTATTAGTTTAAAAGAATTATTTAGAATATATTTAAAAAATGTAAGGAAAATATAAGAACTATTTTAGAATATATTGTTTTGGATGGATATATATATTTTAATAATGATCTTATAAGAAACTTCAGGAATTTTCAATTAAAGGTAAAATAAAAAGAAGCAAAAATTAAGAAGGCTAAAAAAAAAACAAATAAAAAAAAATTATAAAAAATTATTAATAATAGTAAGTATTTATTAATTTATAATTAAATGTTGAAAATTTGCTAATTTATTTTTATAATTACTTTTGATAAATTTACTATCAATACTTTTTTTATTACTATTATTATTTTAAAATTCTTAAAAGCTCTAGTTTTACTTTTTTTTAAAATTCATATTAGAATCTAGATATTCTATCCAAATAATATTATTGGATTTATTTTTGTTTAAAATAATATGAATTATTTATATAAAAATTTTGGGAGTTTAAAAATAAATAATTCTAATGCAATCAAATTTTATAATATAGATGTGGATCAAATTATTATAATTTTAATAAATTTAGATACTTTTATGGTTATAGAAAATAGTAAAATAGTTTTAATTTACCTATAATTAGAAGAAAATTATATTAAACTAATAGAAAATAATAGCCATTTTCTATATAAAAAAATTATTTTAACTAATATTTTAAAAATATAACTTAATAATATATAAGTAGTAATTTAAAAAGATATAATAATAATATAATTATATTATTTTTATATTATTTTTTATTAAACTTCTTAAAGCTTTAACTCTCCTCCAATTAATAGAATAATTTGGTTAAATTTTAAAAAAATAATAATAATAATAGCAATAATAGGACTAAATAAAATAAATTAAAATATTAAAAAACGAATAAAATACTAAATTAAGAAAATTGAAAAAAATTAAAATATAATTAGTTAATACATTTTTTTTAAAAATTTAGAAAAATTAAAAAAAAATTTGTTAATAATAAAAATATTAAAAAAAACTATAATAATCTTTTAAAAAATTATAATAAAGATATTTTTATTTAAATTTAATCATATACTTAATATAAAATTAATTAATCTAATAAATAATTTATAATAAAAATAATATTTTTTTTTAAAAAATGTATATCTTATTTAATTGATTGAGTGATGAAGAGATTATAGAAGGTCTGTAGTGGATTCTTAGTATCTGTTTTTAGGTTAAAATAAAAAGTATTATTTAAAGAAATTTTTTTGGAGGAAAGAAGAAATATGAGGATTAATAATTAAAGTTATATATATATATATAAATTTGATAGATTTTGAATTTTTTTAGAGGTATTTTGAAGACTCTGAATATTTTTTTTTATACTTTCAATAATTTTTTTCATTATTAATTTAGATATGTTTAGTAAAAATGATTTTTAATAAAGTACCAGCCTTTAAACATTTGAGGCTGTTTTTTACATGACCCTTGCAACCTTTTAACACCACCAAAGATCCTCTCAGGCTACCAGATTTTTTGCTGATGTTATTTGTCAGGATGCGCTGTGGCTACGCACACTGAACTAAAAGCAAGATTATCAGATTCTAGTATCTGAATAGCCACATATCGTATATAAATGATGGCACGAATCCTGACATCCTCCCGCTCTATACCGAAGCTACGCGGCATCTGCGAGACTGCGCGTTACGCCTTGTAACGAGCTATATACGATAATTCTCACATAAAGACCGGCACGCAACCTAGTATACGTCGTCTTTTAGCGCAACAACACGCGACCGAGGGCGCATCTCAACGGCAGCGCCGGGACTCGAACGCGGGTTACTGCGAATGGCGAATCTGATAAAATGTCAGGATGCGCTGTGGCTACGCACACTGGACTAAAAGCAAGATAACTAGACTTCGGCGTCTAGTTGCCATATACCGTATATATACGTGATATCAGCTAACGCGGCCTGACATTATTATAATTAAAAAAAAATAAAAACACTACTTTTAAAAAAAAAAGATAAAGCATACCTACTTACTAAATATATTAAATAAAAAGGATGCTAGAGTAAAAAGTTTGACTATTAGAAATATAAATTTTTCATAATTATAAAAAAATTTAGTAATAATATTTTTGAACTTGAAATTTTAGGATTTATATGTATTTATTAATTATTTTATATTTCACTTTTAAAACTAGTTTTTGAAAATTTAAGAAAAAATTTAAATAATAAAGAATTAAAACTCAAAGATTATATAGAGTACAAATTCAAAAAAATTCTAGATAAACTCAATAAAAAAAATAAATACTTTATTAGATGGTTATTATTTTATGGACTACAAAATAATTTTTGGATCCTAAAAAATAATATATTTTTAGAAGTTATCTAAACCTATTTTAATCAGAAAATTACATCATAACTTATAAAATAAAGATATGGAAAATTAAAAAAGAATTTAATTTTAAAATTAAAATTACAAAAATTTAGTATAATCAAAATTGGAAAATTTTAGAATTAATATTAATAATTTTTTTTTAAATTCTTTAATTTTTTTAAAAAATTATTCCACTTTTGTTTAACTTTTTTCTGTTTTAGTATTTAAGAATTCTTTTTCATGAATTATTGTTTTTAAATATTTTTGTTTAACTTAATGAAGTTCTTTTTTTTTTTGATTAATTTTTATTTAAAACTTAACAGTTTTTTGTTATATTACAATTTGTTCCTTTTTTAAATTCTTTAATTCCTTTTTTTATTTATTTAATTGACAATCTAGTTGTTTAATTAAGAAAAAAATTAGTAAAATCTATTTTAATTATTTAAAAAAAACTTATAGGAATTAATAATATAGCTTTTTTGATTATTTTTAATATAAATCATATAATTTTTATAACTAAATATAATAATATATAAATAGTTATTCCTTGTATAATATTTATAAAAATCAAAAGTTAAAATTTTAAATTTTTTAATATAATCAGCTTACAAATTCCAATATTAATAAGAAAATATTTTATTTTTTTTATTTATATGTTCTACTAATATTTATATTGATTTTAAATATATATTAATTATCCTCTTATAAAAATATTTTAAAATTTAAATTTTAAGTTACCATTTTAATTTAATTACTATTTTTTTATATATTATTTTTACTTATATATTTTATTTTATATAATCTGCACAGATAGAAGTTTTATACAAAACAATAACTTATATTAAAAAAAAAAAAAAATATATACCTACGCCAGATATTAACCCTATAAAATAATTTTAATTATATAAAATTTAACTTTTACATAGACTTTTATATCTTATAAAAATAAAAGTCTTTATAAAAAATATTTCTACACAAAACCTATTTTTTTAAAAAAAAGATAATATTATAAATTTACAATCTAAATAATATAATTACCTATATTCTATTTTATATTATATCATTTTTTATTCTACTTATTTTATTTTTTATAAGATATTTATTTCCTATGTATTTGTGCTTATTTATTTTATTTATAGATTTTTATTATATAACTTATATACTATATAATTTATATACATATATGTACATATAAGTATGCAAGTATGCAAGTACCAAAATATAAATATACAAACAATATAAATATGCAAACACTAACATACAATTATGCAAGTATTAACATTTATATAAAATATCATTATATATATAAGATTATTATTAAAACTGATAAAAAGTTCTTACTTTTCATTAATTAATTTAAATACAATATAAACTTATAGTTTATTATAACCTTTATTATTATTACACATTTTATATATCATTCTTTGATATCTTGTAGTATACATACTCCCAGATCTGAGAACCCAGGTATCTTAAAGTGAGAGATCAGTGTTTGGTTAGACGGACTTGACCAAAGTGTAACACTCTAGAGTTTTTAATTTTAATTTTTTTTTTTTTTTCTAATATTAGCTTTTTGATGTCTGGTGCCAGATTATTAATAATTTTTTTAAACTCTAAATTATCTAATATAAGAATATCTATATTATTTAGAAAAAACAAAATTTCTTTTAAAATCTTCAAATTCTTAACCTTTTTTTAAAATTTTTTAATTTTTAAAAAATATTATAAGTTAATTTATAGCCTCTTCACATTTTCTTTTAAAATAATATATATTTTATATTATATTTAAATTTAATATATCAAAATTTGACAATTTATTAATTTCAAATTTGATAGAAGATCTTAAAGTATATTTTTATTTTACATTTTACTTAATTACTAATATTATTTTATAAAATAATTATTTGAAAATAATTTTATAATATTTATAAGAAAATTATTAATATTAAATTAAATTTAAATATAGTATATAAGAATTTATTATTAAACTTATTAAAAAAAATACTAATTTTAATAATATTTATTAATAAAATTTAATTATTTATTATAATTATTATCTTTACTATATTATAGAATTATTAATCAAACTAGTATTAATAATAATAATAATAATATTAATTAATCTAATACTAAACAATTAACAACCTCTCTATATCAAAAAAAAAATTTAATAGTAAAAGCTTAGTTTATTTATTAATTAAAAACCATTTTTAAAATTAAATTTATTTAGCAAATATATATATTATATAATATATCAGCCCTTAAATTTGATAATAGTTTCTTTATATTTTTTTTAATTTATAAAGAATATAATATTTACTTAAAATATCTACAAAATATTTATCTCTTAAACTTGGATTATTTTATTTAATAGTAAAATAACTAAATTTTTTATTAAAATTTATTAAACTTTCAAAATTCTTTAAATTATTTATAAACAAACTTCCTAAAACTTCATTTAATTAAAAAATATGTTCAAAATTTGATAATAATATAGTTAATTTTTGAGACTATTAAAATAATATACAAAAACTTATTCAAAATGTTTAAAAAGGATTTTGTAACAAACTCTACAAAACTATTAGAAATTTTTAAAAATTAAATATTTAAAATTCAATAATTAGTTCTTCACTTTTAAAAATAGGGTATAATTTTTTAATAAAAATGTACTATTCTTATGAAGAGAAGAGATTGAAGAGAAAATCTATAATAATAATTAAAAGATTTAATTAATATGAGTACAGATTATTAACATTATAATAGATTTAATACAGTTATAGTAATAATTAGCAAGTTAAATTAAATCATTTCAAATTTAAAAACTTAGATATATTATATAGAAATTTATAATTCATTCTATAATGGTTGTTTACAAATTTTATGAAGTTTTTTAGAAGTTCTTTTAAATAAAAATATTCTTATAATATATCGATAAATATTTTATTATTATAAATCTTTGTTAAAAAAATTGTATAATACTAGTTTATACTTTAGAAATTTAGTTAACCTTCTTATATTAAATACTAAATTTATAAAATATAATTGAAATACTTTTGCTAGTGCAAAGTTAGCCCAATTTTTTAAAAAAAAAAAAAATTGTTTTAGATTTAGGTAATTTATTAACCTATTATTCATATTTTTTAAAGTTTACCTACAAATGTATTAAAATTTTCTAATATTTATTTTAATATAAAAAATTAGATTATAATCTTTAAATATTGGTTCTACAAGAAGAAATATAAGTAAGATGGATAATAAATAATTTATAAATGAATATATTATTTACAATTATTTTATAATATAATTAAAAAAATAACAAATATTATAAATCTTATAAATAACTTTGAATAACTTACTAATCTTAGTAATAATGATATGAAAATACCAAATAATTTTAATATAAATAAAATTTATATAGAGGTGTTTTTAGATATAAGGAATTTAATAATAAATTTATCTAAACATATATTTATACTAAAAAATTTATTATTATTATTTAATAATAATTATAAATATAAATTTGCTAAATAGTTTATTAAAGTAAAAATTTCTAAAATATTAATAAATGAATATTTTAAATTAAAAAGATTTATAAAAGCTTCTACTAGTTTTTACATATTTGTATATACACTTTAGAATTAAATTAATATTATAGAAGAAGAACTTGGTTTTGATTTTGAGAAAGCTATTTATAATTTTAATATTTTAAATTACCCACTTATTAAATACTTATATTGTAATATTATTAGTTGTATTACATATTTGTTATAATAGCTAGTATATATTAAGTCTAATATATACTTTTTATAAAAAATATAATTTATATAAAGAATATTTTTATTTTGAAATATATATTATTGACTAGTAGTGGGAAGAATAAGTAGTATAAACTTAATATATTATATAAAAAATTTAATTAATAATAATTTTATTTAGAAGCGGATATTATAAAATAAAATAATAATTTTTATAATTTATACATTAAACAATTTATATTTAACCAACTTTTTTAATAATAAAAAAATCTGGCTAATATATATTATAGTTAGTAACCTGCTTTTTTATATTTATAATAAGTTATTAAATTATATTTATATACTACTTATTTTACTTCCAATTTTGCTAAAAAAAATATATCTAAATTTATAATAAAAAGATCAAATTATTAATAATATTTAAAAAATTATTTAAAAAATTATTTCTCCTTTAGCAGCCACTACAGGTCCTACAAAAAATATAATAAAATTTAGAGTCAATATAACTTATACTAATAATTTAATTCAAAAATGTTATTTATAATTAGTTAGTTAAATTACAAATCATATTAAATATTATAAACTTTTAAATATTAACAGTTAATTATGTATAATATATAAAATTAATTTTTAGAATCTAGAAATATATACTTTAATAAATTTATTTTAAAATTATTATAATTATAAAAAGATAAAAGCTAAACTATAACAAAATAATATAACTTATTATAAATATTAAAAATTAAAATATTATTTAAAACAAAAAAAGTTTAATAAGATTTTAATAATTTTTTATTAATTTTCTAATATTTATTTTAATATTTTTCCAAAATTAAATTTTCTTTATAATCTCTATCTTGGTATATTTAAATATATTATTAAATAGATATTATCATTTATTAAAAAGTATAAAAGATTAAACATATTTAATATAATTTAAATTAGATTTTAAATATTTCTTAAATTTTACAAATTTAAGTTTGTTTTTTTATAAATTACCCAGTAATAAAGTAAAAAATTAAAATTTACTAGCTAAATTTTTCTTTCTATACTAGTAATTACTCTAAATATACTACCAACTTTTTAACAACCAATTTTTAATAAAATTCTTACATATATTCAAGCATTTTTAGAATTTTATTTACTTATACAATATAAAAATTATACAACAGTAATTCTAAAATATTTAGAAAATTATTAACAATAATTTCATACTATAAAAAATGTTTTTTCAAAATATCAAAATATTAAATAAAAATAAAAACTTAAATTAGTATATTTATAGTATAAGTCAGATGCCAGGAAATAGTTTATAAACTCAGGAAATCAACATAGAAAAAATTTAACAAATAAATTATAATAAATTAATTCCAAATACATTTTTAATTTTTAATAATTAGAAATTTTTAATATTATTAAATTTTATTAATTAACTTATTTTGCAAACTCTATACAATTATTCAGGTATTTATAAAACTGGTTAATAAATGTACTAAAATTATTTCATAAATTTTTTAAAGATAGATATTGATTTTTAAACCATATCAATTTTTTAACTCAAATTCTTTAATATTAAATATGTTATTGTATTTTCAAACTATGATACTTGAATTTTAAAAGTCTTTTTTTTTTTTTAATAATTAAATTTATTAAATTTGTTACTAGTTTCAGAATATTTATTTAAAGATTTTATTAATAAATTACTACCTTTTCAATTTGTTAATTTATTTTTTTATTTCTTTTTTTTAATAAATATCCTAAAGTTTTAAAAAAAAAATTATAGTTTTAGAGAATTATAATTATTATTAAATTTTAGTTAATAAACTATTGATTATTTTATTCAAAAATTTAAATTATTAGATCTATAATATTATTTATTTTTTTATATTAAAAAAAAATTAGTTATAAGTAATCTATAAAAATTATTTAATTAATATCTTAAATCTAATAATAAATAAGTTAAAATTTTTTATATTTAAATTTAACTATTAGTTATATAATTAATTATATATATTAGGTTTAAACTTTATAAATCTTTTAAAAAATATTATACACTTAATATATTATACTAAACTGTTCTAGTGGTATAGAAGTTAATTTTAGTATAATTTTGTTTTTATAAATTAAAGTTATAAAAGTTAGTATAAATTTTTTTTTAAATATTTATTATCTTATATTAAATATATTTTTATTATTTTTAATTTATATTTTTAAAAAAATTATAAATTACTCTTAGTTATTAAATTTTGATTATTTGAAAATAGTTAAATTTAAAAATTATAAAACTTAATTTAAATTTTTAGTAATTTATTATTCAACAACCTTTATTTATTATCTAGAGTTTAGCTAAATTATACTATTATTTATAAAAACAAAATTTTATTTTTTATTTAATTAGCATAAATTAATAAATAATACTAATTTATTAATAGTTATATTAATCTAAAATAATATAATATCTTTTACTAAATATTACAAGATTATTTATAAATATATAAAAATAAACTAAAATATATAACTAAACTAACGTACCTCACCAGGAAGCGGGACACACCAGGAAGCGGGACACTTACTCTAAGCAAGAAAACCACACCAAAAAAATCCAAAAATTATATCAAAAATCCATCACCAAACACATCAATCAACCATCAACTTCCATCAACAATAAAACCATCAAAAAAAATCGTAAAATTATAAATTTAATGGTATGCAATCCAGAAGATTAAGTTTATTATATAATACACATTTCAGTTATGTAAGTCGAGTGGTATGAATGTGGCCACCCCCTAGTTGTGGCCACCATTTTTTTTCGCGAAATCTTACTTAATGCGAACACACATTTTTTTGTTTTTCATCTGTATAATTACAGTATCTAGTTAATTGAGCTTGTTTTTACTGGTAAATCCATTATTATAATACTCAAAAGACAATATAATAAAATTGATATAGCTGTTGTGATAGATATTGTTTAAGATAATAACTTTTTTTATACTACTGCTACTACTTATGAAATATTTTAGATTATTTTTTGAAACTGGCTTGCTTTCTGACAGTTATATAGTATTATATATAAAAGTTAGTAATGATTTTTTAAGATATAAGAAAAAGAATTTATAGAATAGATTTTATATTAAGAAGTTTTTAATTATGCTTTTATATATGCTTAATTATGTAGTATTATAATTAGTGTTCTTATAAAATAAAATGATAATATTTTATTAGATAAATAGTAAATTACTAACTTTATTTATTATTATTTATATATTAAAATTAAGCTTGGCTATTATATAGACTAGCAATATATTAATTATACTAATCCAGCTAATATTAATAAATTTTTCAATTTTTATAAGATAGTATTTTGGATTTATTTAGAATAATAGTATAATGTAGACGAGAATGGTATAGTAGCTAGAATAAATGTGAATAACTTTGTTATTAAAAGTTTTAATTATTAAGAGTATTAAGTACTTATAAAAATAAATTAATTATACTTTTAGATATTATTTGCAAAATATGTTTCTACTTTAGGCCATATTCTTAATCTATTAATAATTTTTAAAATAAAGTTTATTTAAGATTAGTAGTTTTAAGTTTAAATATTAGAATAATAATTTAATTAGTATATAATATTTTTAGAAAATAGCTAGACTAATAATATTATTATTTTAGAATAGTTAGTTAAGATGTTTTTGCTAGAGACTGATACTGGTGATATATTTATAATATAATTGCTAATAGTTAATAACTATAATTTATATATAATAAATAAATTTATATCTAAATATTATTTTAATAATATATATCTTCTATTTTTATTTACTTATATTTTTTATATTATTTAGCTTTTAAATCTAAAATATTTTTTAATATTAAAAATAATATATAAATAATAATTTAAAAATTTTGTTATTTTAATAAATGCTATTTAGGTAGATAAAATATTATTTTTTAAATTTTATATTAAAACATATATAACTAGTTTTATAAAAAAAAATATAATTATAAGATGGAGAATAACTAAGTTTTATTTTTATAATTATAATAAGATATTATAAAATTGCTAAATAATGGCCTAATAATTATATACACCTTTTTTAAAATAAAATAATAATATTACTATTTTAATAAAAAGTCTAAATATTAATTATATATTTAAATTATTTATCCAAAATTTTTTTATATAATTAGTGGTTTATAAAATTAATAAAAGTTTTAATAAATATATAATTAAAAATATTATATTATAATAAAAAGTATAAGGCAAGTTACAAGCTGAATTAGAAACAATTTAATTAATAAAAAGACAAAAAATATAACAAAATTTAAATAAGCAATTTATTATTCTAACAAAAATAACTTTATAATAAAAATACAAACCCAAACTTACCATAATAATAATAAACAAAACAATATTTAACAAAAAAAATAATATCTTAATTATTAAAAATAAGATATTTTTATAACAATCAAATCATATACAACCCAAAATAATAAAATATTCAAAATATAAAAACAATATAAACGATAAAATCAAATAAATTTATATATTTTTTATATTTATAGCCTTCAAACTAACAGAATTATTATTAATAATATATAATTTCATTATTCGCGATGGTGGTAGCCACAACTAGGGGGTGGCCACATTCATACCACTCGACTTAATGTGTTATAATATTACTTAATAAGTTTTTGCTAAAAATTTTTGGTAAAAATATAATAAAAATCTTGAAAGAGGATAATTCTATATTTGATAGTAAAATATTCTGATATATTTGGGTTATTAGATAAGATTCAAGTAACTATTAAATATCATTTATAGTTTTCTTTTAATTCCTAAATAAATTAATTATTAAATATATAAAAAATGGTATTAAGAGTTTAGTTAATAATAATATTTTTAAATAGTTTTTTTTTAAAAATTACTCCTTTATCAAATTATATTTTTATTATTAGATCAAATCTTTTGTTAATAATATTTGTTCCTAAATTTTCTTTACTTTTGCAATGTATAATTTTTATATTATATTTATTAAAAAGTTCCTACTAGTGGACTTGTTGTTTACTGAATTCTTTAGTAGTAAAAAAAAAAATAAAGTTTTTATAATCAGAATATATGATAAAAGGTTTTTTAATTTATAAATATACTCTCCATATTTTACAAATATGAATGATTATTATAAAATTTTTATTATAAATTAAATATCTGAATTCTATAACATCAAATTTGTAAGATAAGTATATAATAGGGTACTATTTATTGTTGGGGTATAATTAGCATAGGCATATATCTAATGTAGTGTCTAAAGCATTAATTTTGATTTTGATAAATAATTTTAGATTATATAATCAAAGTATAAGTACTAAAAAAAATGATTATTTTAATATGTTAAAAGTATTAATTTGACTAGGAGTTATATTAAATTTAATTCTTATTTTAATAAGTTTAGTCAAAGCTGCTAATATGTAGCTATATTATTTAATAAATTATCAATAATAATTATATAATTTTAAAAAGGATTAAATATTTTTGACTATTTTAGATAGTAATTAATTTTAAATAATTTAAATTTTTTTTAGGTTTATTTAGATTTTATTAATCGTAATTATGACTCCAAAGAATTTGTATTTAGTAATATTAAATTTTATTTTTTCTAATTAAATTTTAAGGTTATATTTATTAAATATTTTTAGGATAAGTATAATATATTTGTAATATTCTTCTAAATTATAGCTATAAATTAATATATTGTTAAAGTAGATAATATATATTTTGTTAATGTAATTTTTAAAAATATGATTTATAAAAGTTTGAAAAAATATAAAAATATTAATTAATTTTATAAGTATAACTATATATTTAAATAATTTATATCTGTATTTAAAAATAATTTTCTAAATATTTTTTAATGTAACTTGTAAGTTATAGTATTTAATTATAATATTTAATTTAGTAAATTGTTTAACTCTTTATAATCAATCTAAAAATTTAGAAATAAAAGGTAATTTAGTTTAATTTTTTATAGTAATATTATTAAAATTTTAATAATTAATATATATTTGTAATTTGCTATTTTTCTTAGATATAAATAGGATAAAATATTTTGTTAATAATTAAGAAAGTCAAATATATTTTTTATATAAATTTTTTTTGAAATATTCTTGTAGTGCTTTAAACTCTTTTTGAGTATATGTATAGATAGGTATAAATTTTAGTATAATATCTTTTTTGAAAAGTATTTTATAAATAAATTTATTAAGTTAAAATAAAGTATTTTTATTAGATAATTTTTTAAAAGTTTTAATTTATTTAAAAATTTACTTAAAAATTTTAGTAATAATATCTTTAATAATTTTTTTAATAATTTTATAAATATCTTTGGCCTTGATTTATATATATTTAAGAATATTAGGTTTATTCTAAAATTAATAATAAATTTTTTTATTAAAGAGATGTTTTGTTAGTTGTAAGTATACTTCTTTTTCTTAGGGTCTAAATTTAAATTATCTTTGAGTAATTTAATAATTGTATTTGATAAATCTAATAGTTTATGATCAAAAGCTAATTCTGGGTTATGGTTTTATAACTAATCATATTCTAAAATAAGGTTATTACTTTTAAAATCAAAGATGTTAATTATTCTTTTCTCAAAATGATTATTGATAATAAGAATAATAATAATTTTATATCTGATTATTCTAAAGAGGCTTTTTTTAAATACTATAATATTATAATAAGTAAACTTGAGGCATATCAGTAATATATATTTTTTAATATAATTTTTTAAAATATAAGTAGTTTCTACTTTATTATTTACAAGAGTTTTAGTAAGATTTTTATTAATTGTACAAGAGATATTAAAGTGTTATTTTATAATTTTATAAAGTATTTTATTAAATCTTTTTTTAATGAAACTTAAGCTAAATTATTCAAAATACATTAAAATTCAAAACTTTTTTAGTTTAAAAATTTGTTAATAAAATTTATGATATTTAAGATAATTTTTTTATTTATTAATAATTTGTAATTAATATATTAGTATTTAGGTAAACTAGATAAAAATTAAATACTGAAATAATATAATTTTTTTTATTATTTTATAAGTGTTACTAAGGTTTTGGAAAATAAATATATTCTTAATAAAATATTTAAAATTTAATAAAATCTTTTTTTATTATATTCTTTAGCAATTATCTAATTCTATAGTTGATTTTTAATATAAATTATCTATTCTTGTATATAATGTTCATATATAGTAAAATATTTAATATATACTATATATCTAGATTTTTATCTATATATTATATATTTTATAATATTACTATATTGTTTAAATTGAATAACTATTAGTTTTAGTTTTTTTATAAAGGTTTCTTTTTTCTTAATAATATTCTAATAATTATTAAAATTTCTAATAAATTCTATATTATATTTAACAATCATAGCAAGATAGGTGGTATGTTAATAAAATTTATAAAAATTTTATCAGAATTGTTTTACAAAATAAAATCCTTCTATAAGAATATTATTAGTGTAAGAAATATAAATATTTTTTGATTTATTAAGATTATAAGTTTTGTATAAGTAATATTTCCAATTTTTATATTCTATGGAATATATTTTAAAAGTCTATATTTTTAAATTTTTGTATTTAAAAAATCCATTATTCTTTTTTAAATTTAAATATTAATTATATTGTTCTTCTAAGTATTATTTAATTAGTTTATTTTTTTTTATAGACATTTCTTTATAAAAGTTATAGTTTAAGGTATTTTATTATTCTTCTTTATTATAAATAACTTGAAATTATTTTTTAAAGTAGATTTTAAATTGATAAAATTTAAGATTTTTGGGGATGAATTAGTTTTAAATTTTTCCTTAGTATTAATATTCTTATTTTAAATTGTTGGTTGAGTTTTGAATGTACTATAAGTATTATCCTGGAGGGGGATTATTCTAAATCCAGTGGTATTCTTTGATAATAAGTAAATTAGATTATTTTGGTAATATAATATATTTTTATTCTGTGTTTGATGTTTCAGAAGTGTTTTAATTTAGAAACATAGTTTCTGTTTGTTAATTTTCTTTAATAAATTTTTTAAATTAAATTGTAGTTTGTTAACTAGTTTAAATGTTATTTATGGTATTATGAATTTGTTAAAAAGTATTTTCAAAGGAGTTTTTTTTAAAGATAGTTTAATTGATAATGATATTAAGGTTTTTATCAAATTCTTATTTTAATTCAAATTCTTGATATTCATTTTTGTATTCCGATTCTTTGTAGTTTTTATATTATTTGTATAATTTTTTATAGTCTGTAATATGAATTTGTTTGGGTTACTAATTTTACTAACTTTATTTATAGTTTTTAGCTATATGTCCTTTCTTATAATATTTGAAATAAATAAATTTATTAAATTTTAAAATTTTATTATGTTGTAATTTATATTGATTCTAAGTAGCTCTTAATTCTATAAGAATTAATCTATAAATAATTTTGGGAGTTTATTCTTAGCCATTTTATTGCTATTGATTTTGAAATTTGTTATTAAATCAAAGCTGACTTTGGTTTGGTTAATAATTGTTTTAATTTTTTAATTTATAGTAAAAACAATTATTCTGATAAAGCTGTTAATTTTTAAAATTAGATTATTTTGATATTTTAAATTATGTTATATTGGCTTTATTATCTTTGTAGAGGGTATTATCAAGTTTAATAATAAGAAATTGTATTTCCTTATATGTAAGTTCTTTATTGGTAGTTTTTTATTATATGACCTCTTGTTTTTATTAAAGTTTAAGTTTTTTTTTGGTATAGTAAAATAGTTATTTATTATTGTAATTTGTAAGGGGGATATATTGATCAAGTTCTTAAAAATAACTTCTTACTAATCCTTTTTGTTGGAGTTTATGAAATTTACAGAAAACTTCTTCTTACTTATTCTTATATTCACAAATCTATCAGAGAAATTTAATAAAAATAGTATAATTAGTAAGGATTGAAATAATATCAAAGATTTTATGGTATTGTTGGTAAGAAGTACTTTCATCATACTTTTTACAGTATATGTTATAAATATTAAAAATAGTTCTTTTAAGGAAGAGGGATATATAATAAACTTTGTGTTTATTATTAAGAAAATTTTTAGGTTAAAAATAAAAAATGTTACTAAACTGTTTAAGAAATTAATTAAATTTTGTAGGGGATCCTCCAAATTTAATTAGCTCTGGTAGTTTAATGTTATTGTAGGAGGTATTTTGTTAATTATTTTTATAATAAGTAAGTTTGTTATTGCTGCTGGGAGTTAAGTTATTATTGTTGAAAATTAAATTATTATTACTAGGATTCTTGTTAGAATTTTCTAATAATAATCAATATTCTTTGCTTTTGTTTTTAAAAACAAATTTAAAATAAATCTTGCTTTTATATGGTAGTTTTGGGTAGTTTAATTCTGATAATCTAAAATTTTTATTTTTATTTATGGGAATATATTTTTTAACTGCTGTGTAAGTTCCAGTATGAGTGTAAATAGTTATTATAATTTGTTTTAATATTTATATTGCAACTTTTAAATTTCTTGAGTATCTAGAATTATTTATGAATATAATATTTGTAGGTTTGTTTTTGAATTCTTTTGTTAATGTGGTTAACTTTTTATTAATTTAGGTACCAGTGTTAATATATAATTTATCATTTTTCCAAAAAATATCATTTTTTTTATTTAATAAGTTTATAATTAATTCTAATTTAGGTAGGGGTGATATTTCTCTTAATTATTTTCTGGAGTATTTATTAGTTTAGTTGATTCAATGAGTAATTGGTTTATATTGATATTAGAATATATTGTGAAGAGGTGCACAGTTTCTTTCGTTATCTGTTATCTTATACTTTAATATAATAAAATTTTTAGAATTAAATTTTGTTATTGATATATATATACTTCTTTTTTAGGTTTAAGTAAAATTAATTAAAATGTTATACTTTGGTTAAGTTTGTTTAATTAAATATTAATCTCTTATTTTAAAATACTTGGGTTTTTAGATCTAGGAGTATGTATGCTGCAAGATATTAAAGAATAATATGTGAAATATATAATAATAATAAAGGTTATAGTAAACTATAAGTTTATATTGTATTTAAATTGACTGATGAAAAATAAAAACTTTTTATTAATTTTAATAATAGTCTTATATATATAATAATATTTTATATAAATATTAATATTTATATGATTGTATGTTAGTACTTACATACTTGTATTATTTATATATTTATATTTTAGTGTTTGTATATTTACATGCTCGCATATGTATATATGCGTGCAAATTATATAGTACATAAGTTATATAACAGGAATTTACAAATAGAATAAATAAGTACAGGTATATAAAAAATAAGTATCTTATAGGAAGTAAAACAAATAAAGTAGAAAATAATATAGCGTAGAATAGAGTACAGGTAATTATACTGTCCAAACCATAGGTCTGTGACATAGAGATGAAAAAATAAAAAAAAAAAGAAATATTAAAAATCTAATATTAGGTGTTGAGAAGCCAGTATTATAAAAAACAAAAAAAAAAAAAATCATAAAACAAAAATAAATCTAATAAATTTAAAAAAGGTAAGTAGTTTTTTTATATTTGAAAATAGACTTATATAATATGATTAATACTTCTCTAATAAATAAGCATTTTTATTGTAAATAACTTCTTTATATAAAATGGATTGTAAAGATTTATAAACTAGAAAAAAAAATTATAAAAGTTTATAAAAAATTTTATTATTTTTTTTTAAACTTTATATATTTAATAGTAAATTTAGGGGAAGCTGAAAATACTAATTCTAATAATATAGAGTTAGTTAAAAAAATATATATTAAAAGAATAAAATTAAAAAACTTGTATAAAAAAGTGGATGAAAAAAAAATAAATAAATAAATAAAAAAAAAAAAAAAAAAAAAAAAAAAAAAAAAAAAAAAATTGAAAAAAAAAAAGAAAAAAAAAAAAAAAAATAAATAAATAAAAAAAAAACAAAAAAAAAAGTTATTACTAATAGTATTTTAACTTAGGTATAATTTAAAAAAATAATAGTTTAAAATACTGCTGTAAGAGGTAAGAAAATTAAATAAAATTTTTAATAATTATATTAAGGCTACTAACAGTCTTTCTAAGTTATATATAATAAAGGTAAAGAAAAAAAGAAAAAAAAAGAGAAAAAAAAAACTAGAGCTAATAATAATAATAATAGTGATAATAACAACAATAATAACAGTAATAATAATAATAATAAAAACAATAAGAAAACTAAAAATGTAAAAAAATGTAAATACTTATATTTAAAAAATTTGTAAATAGCTTTTTAATGTCTGATGTAGATTATTATATTTTAGAAATTAAAATTAAAATTAATTTATTAGATAAAATTCTAAATAATAATAATAATAATAACAAAAATGATGAGGATATAATAAAAGTATAAAATAAAATTTATAAAACATAATATAATAATATTAATAGTTTAATTATATATAAGTTAAAAATTTATTATAAAATATAAAAAAACTATTAATTAATTTTTTTAATTTTTTTTAATTTTTATTTAATTTTATAAAATTATTTTTAATATTGCTTTAAAAAGAAAGTGAAATATTAAGGATTAATTATTAAACTAAATTAATACCTTTTATAAATAAGATAGTTAAAATGAAATAAGTAAAAAAGAACAAAACAAATTTTTAAAAACTATATTTAAATTTTTTTAATTAAATATTAATTAAAATATAAATATAATTAATTAATGGCTATAAGATAGTAGAAATGAAACAATAAATAATAATAATAATATAATAAAGATTTTAAATATGATATACTGAGTAATTTAAGATATTATTAAAAAATAAAAAGAATTTTTTAAAAAAACATTTATAAAAACTTATAAAAGTAGAATTATTAAAATAAATAAATCAAAAATTATAAATTACAGATATATAAGGTTAAAGAATAAATATAAAAAGGTAGAAAAAAAGCTAAAAGATAAAGTAAAGATGAAAAAAAAATTAGAAACTAATATTAATATAATTAAGAAGGGTATATATTTACTGAGCTTATTATTAAATTTATGGAGGCTGATTTAATTTTTTTATTAATTTTAGTTTTAGAAAATGGGAAATTATTAAAAATAAAATTATTTATTTATCTTCTTTAATTTTATTTTATTGATAATGTAACTTTTATTTTTAATAAATTTAATATTAATTATCTTTTTTATTTTACTTTAAGTTTTTATATATTTGTTTTTAAATTCCTAGTGGCTACTGCAACTATTTAAATAATCAAAGATATTATTTAAATGCAAAATTTAAATATTAAGATTTGAAAATTATTTGATATAATTTCTAATAATATCATTAAATTGCCAAATGATTAATATCCAATTTTTATAGATTTGGAATTTTAAAATTAATTAAAGATAATTTTTAACAAATAGAGTTCGACATGGGTCGGTTTTAACCCAGAAACCAGCGGGTTGGTTCGGTTTTAGGGGGGTCATGGGGAACCGCTGGGTGGTTTTTTTTTTTTTTAAT